>CM032447.1:164343074-164403074 GCA_019049505.1 Pachyrhynchus sulphureomaculatus | reverse complement strand
GTGGCAGCACCAGTATAGGTTCCAAATCTTAGGAGACAATTACTGCAGAATCTTGGTTGCGGTCGTTGGAGACAGTAAGAACAGCAGCTTTAGATTCAGCAGGTTCTAGTATAGAGTCCCGATTGTCAGAGAGCGTGAGAGGTACAATAGGTTCCTCGTTTTGTCCCGGTTCTTCATCAGTAGTTTATGCAGCGATAAAATCCGCTTCGGTAAAGACGTCAGGATTGTAGGGATAAATTTCACATTTTTTAATTCCATTAATGGCATGGAGTGGCACTGCAGATTTAAGGTAAGACTCGCTAAAGATTGTGCTTATTTGTTGGACAGTTACAACTCTGCCCGGATGGCTATTCTTCCATTTTTCTAGTGCTTGGTTAAGGTAGGTACTTAATAGAAACATAACACCAATGTCCAGAGGCTGAAGTTTATGCGTGCAGTGTGGAGGCAACCATAGTATTGTAACATGATTGTCGCGAGCTTTTTTTATAACCTTCAGGTTTTTGGTATGAGACAACTGTCCATCTAAGATGAGTAGAACGGGATTTTCTTCTGTTGGTTTCACGTGATGCAGGAAATGGTTGAACCATTCAGTAAACACCTCCATCGTCATCTAGCCTGACGGATTGCATGCGTATATGGAATCCATAAACGCTAAATGCATGCATGCTCTTTTAAATATTAGCATAGGAGGCACAGAGGTTCCGGATGCAGACATGCAGATCACCGCTGTAGTGGTTTCACCTTTTCCGGTTGACGTCACCCTAGCCACTTGTTTACGACCAGTCTTCGCAAATGTCTTGGTATTTCTTGTTGAGACAGTACTAAGATCAGTTTCATCTACACTGTAAATTCTATGGGGCGGGACACGTCTTGATTCTTGAATTCCATGAAATACTGAAGAATTTGTCCACAAGAGGTTTATTGAAGGCTCTAGCTCGAGCCTCAGAGGTAACCTCTGGAAAACGAAGAGTAATATCTGAGTTACGCTTACAAAAGCCTCGGAGCCATTCGTAACCAACCTTCTGTTTGTCAAGGGAAAATGGGTGTTCAAGTCTATTTTGTGCAGTCTGCTGGAATGCTAGGTCCAGGACGCCCTTAACTGTGAGTGGGTACATTCTGGTCTCCATTTCATGAAGATAAGTTACTAGCTCTCTCTCCTGATCTATGGTAAATTCAGGTCGTCTGCTACCTAACAGCGACGATATGGGCAAGCGATCCTCCACTACTGCCTATACGATCTTCACACCTGTTAGACGTAATGTACTCGTTGTTTCCTAGATGGCGTTATTAGATTCAAAAAAACTAGAAGGGATCATTTTATACCAGTTTCCCCTATATATTTATATGCATGTGTGTGTGACGTGAGCTTCCCCGAGTTGTCTCCAGTGAGCTCTCTTGTTTGCTTTTTGTTTCTAATCATGTCCTATTAATCTTTTTATGTCGTCCGTCCATTTTGGTCTACCTCTGCATCTTTTACGTTCTCTAGGCCTTCATTCAATCAGACGGCGTGTTCATCTGTTATCATTTGTCCTGGCGATATGACTCGCTCAATTCCACCCTAATGTACAGGGTTATCATTTTTAGATGCCTGGTGCCGATTTATGGAAAATTGTTGGATATTTATTTTTTTTTTTAAATGAAGAATGGTATAATGCATGTTAAAGAGTATACTGACGTATTTGACATTTGGCAGTGAAAACGAAGCTGAGCACCGCGATGTCAAGCACTTTTTTTCCATCGACATATGTTTTGTAAAACGGCATTGGAAAGCTCTATGTTTTTTCAACATTTTTTCTTAAAACTGTATTTTTCTAATTTTTTTTGCAAAAAAGTTATGTAGCAAAAACCCTCTAAAAAATATTATTTTTTTGGCCGTCGCGTTTGCCATGGATCGTATGCCACGTTTGACGGTTTTCAAGTAATTTATCTAGTATGCGGCTGTCATAATTTAATTTAACAATAATTATAATAATATTACTTAATATGCTGTAGAGCAGGGGTGCTCAAATGGTCGATCGCGAGTGCTTTTTGAGTCGATCTCGAGAAAAAAAATTCCGATATAGAACTATTCACAGATTTTGTTTTAGGTAACTAAAACAAAATGTAATGAATAAACTACTAAAATTTATTCGATCCACAATTAGGCCAGAATAACCCCCTCATCACTTTCTTTTATCGTACTAACTCCCTGATAGCGGCAAAAGGCGGCTTTATCAAAGGAACACGCGGTACTTGTCAAAGAAAAGCCGCGTTTTTGATTCCCGCCGATTTTTCTAGAAACTTCGGGCGGCGTGTTTGACGGGAACATTCGAGACTTCGTTCCCGCCGATATAAATGTTGTGCCTTCAGGAATAGGAGTCAGTCTGAGTTGTAACTTGAAGGCGATACATCGATACAAAGTTTATTAATAAATAGTCCAAAATGAGTGCGGCGAAGAAAAGTAAAACTTATCATTTTAATAATGATTGGGAGAAGAATTTTTCTTTTGTATGGTAAAGGATAAGTGCATTTGTCTCATTTGCCGTGCTTCAGTTGCAATACCTAAGCGTGGGAACTTAGAGAGGCATCATAAAACGGTTCATAAAAACACAGAGTGAATTAAGAAAACGAAAAGTACGTGATTTGATAACTTGTTTGAAAAACAAACCATGTTCACAAGACCAGCCAAACAATCAAAAGCTGCAACGATCGCGTCATTTAAAATATCTCATATATTGGCGGAACACAAAAAACCATTTGATGATGGATTGGTTGTGAAGGAAGCATTTATTGAAGCGGGTGAGACTTTATTTGGAGATTTTAAAAATAAAACAGAGATTATGTCTGCTATTAGAGAACTTCAGTTATCTCGTCCGACTATCACAAGACGTGTTGAAGTCATGAGTCAGGACATGGCAGATAAACTAAAACATATCATGGAATGTACATACTTTTCTTTACAGTTCGACGAATCCACCGATATGACAGACACTGCCCAGCTGTGTATTTTTATTCGAATGGTATTCAATGACATGTCGGTTAAGGAAGAGTTTTTGACAATGATTCCTCTGAAAGGAAAGATCCGTGGCGAAGATATATATGACGTTCTCTTCAATTTTGTAACAAACTACAAGCTACCAATATATAAACTAGTGTGCATTACAACCGATGGAGCACCAGCAATGACTGGAAACAAAAACGGTTTTGTGGCATTATGTCGAGCTAATGATGATTTCCCTTCATTTTTTCTCCTTCCATTGCATTATACATCAACAAGTTTTGTGTTCAAAAGTTCTAAACATGGAGGAGATTGGGCATTGCAATAAAAATTGTGAATTCTATCCGTGCACGTAGCTTGCAACGACGGCTCTTTAAATTGCAGTTGGAAGATAGTGAGTCTGCTGTACACACTGATTTAGTTTTTCACACGGACGTCAGGTGGTTGAGTCGCGGAAAATTCCTAGAAAGGTTTCAAGAATTATTGCCCAAAATAACAGCTTTTCTGGACGAAAGAGGTGATGACACTCAGATTCTGAAAAACGGAAAATGGCTGACTGATTTGGCATTTTTGACAGACATCACAATGCATTTAAACACCATTAATTTGGAGCTTCAAGGTAAAGGAAAAACTATTATTGAGATGATTAGCGCAATAAACGCATTCAAAAGTAAATTGCAATTTATGCAATCAACTGAAAAGAAAGGATCTGAAAAATTTTCCGTCTTTGAAATCAAGGATTCCTCAGTTGAATTATGATATTTGTGAGGCAGAATTATTAAATATTTTGGGCCAATTCGAAATACGTTTTTATGATTTCGGTAAATTGACAAATATCGCATCATTTATAAGTTATCCTTTTTCGTGTAAAAACATTGAGGAATTAGCTACTGAAATAGCAAGTCAGTTTAACATGGACTCATGTTCTGTTGAAAATGAGTTAGTGCAGATTATATCAGATATACATCTCAAAGCCACAGCATCTGATACAAAATTCTGGTGTTTTATATCTGAGGATAAATATCCGAATCTAAGGCAGATCGATCGCCCTTCAACTGACGGCAATGTGCAGATCGCCCTTCAACTTACTTGTGCGAGTCTGCATTTTCTGAAATGAAGATAATTAAGTCAAAATATCGCAATCGACTAACTGACGAACATATGCCATCATGCTTGCGATTAGCACTCGGTAATTACGTACCATCTTATGAAAGGTATGCTGAGGACATGCAGTGCCACGCTTCAACATCCAAAGTCACTCTTTAGTTAAGTTTAGACACTAGAACTCGTTTGGTTTGTAAGAACCAATAAACTCGCAATTTTGAATACACTTACCTTGACTAAAAAAAAATGCATATTGTGCGGAAAACTAATATCTATGCCACGATACACCCTACCTAGACGACAATCCTGCATCACACTTACTTGCAGCCTCTCGTAGTCTAACCTCTAGTTAACCCGACATAGTTATGTCGGGGCACTCCATTCCCCTAGCATCGTCGCTCAATTTGTTGGGCGTTAGTTTGGGAGCTAATATGTCTTGGCATGAACATGTTGCAGGCATAGCAAGGAGAGCTTCTCAAAAGTTGGGAATATTATTTAGAACCAGAAAGCTTTACACCCCACAGCAACTGTTAATTCTTTACAAAGCCCAAATTCGACCAACTATGGAATACTGCTCCCACGTTTGGGGCTCCGCTCCCAAACATACACTGCATTTGTTGGATTCTGTTCAGAGAAGAGCGGTCCGTCTGATTGGGGACCCGGAATTGACCGGCGGCCTTGATTCGCTGGAACATCGAAGAACGGTTGGCGACTTGAGTCTGTTCTACAAGTATTTTCATGGAAAGTGTTCGAAGGATGTAGCCCGCTTAATTCCTCCCAAAGCGGTGCATGTTAGAAATACACGTCGCGCTGGTGCTTCGCATCCGTATGAGGTTCAGCTTGTTACTCCGCGTACAACGCTTTTCAAGCAATCTTTTATATGGAGAACGTCATCCCTTTGGAATAATTTGCCCAGCGCTGTGTTTCCCACCGAGTACAATTTACAGCGATTCAAGAACAACGTGAATCGCTTTTTCCGCACTCGTGCCGCTCCTGGAGCGCTTTAGGGACTTCCCTGCAGCACGTGAGCTAGACCCATAAAAAAAAAAAAAAACAATATTGAGGTAGATCGCCAGCAGTTCAAGTTTGAGCACCCCTGCTGTAGAGGTTTTTCCTTTAATAAAATATTTTTGAACAATAAGAAACAAGAATACATTCTTTTTATTAAAACCACAAAAAACTACATATATAACTTTTAACATAACTTGTTACATATTCATAAAATTAAATGGTTGAAACTTAAAAAATTAAAATTCTTTCATTAACGCTTGGTGAGGGGCTTTGTAAATATTTTTCCCATACTATTGCACGCATCTGCACCATATTATTACCTTTAAGTTCTCAATGTCATTTGTCACTGTTTTGTATACAATATCTTTGAGACTCTCCCACTAAAAAAAAATCTAACGGCGTGAGGTCTGGTGACTTAAGTGCCCACTGAATAACTGGGTTGCGAACTCCTATCCATCTTCGTTGAAATCTTTTATTCAAATGCTCTCTAACAGATGCAGTTGTATGAGGTGGTGCTCTGTCGTGTTGATACAATATATACCTTCTTAAAATAAGGGGAACATTTTCTAATAAAACTGGTAGAGTATTAACCAAGACATTAAGGTATTTATTTCCAATTAGTCTTCCCATAAAAAAGTATTGTCCAGCCA
Source organism: Pachyrhynchus sulphureomaculatus (assembly GCA_019049505.1). Classification (NCBI taxonomy): domain Eukaryota; kingdom Metazoa; phylum Arthropoda; class Insecta; order Coleoptera; family Curculionidae; genus Pachyrhynchus; species Pachyrhynchus sulphureomaculatus. The sequence goes on along the minus strand of CM032447.1, from coordinate 164,397,332 downwards.
AATGTCTCCCAATTAGCCCATATCATACATTAACGCTATAATGGACTTGGTTCTGAATTTGATTAACGTTGTATAGATTCTCGTCAGCCCAGTAATAATAATTTTTTCTGTTAGGCTTGCCGTTGATGACAAAATGACTTTCATCTGTCCATGATATATGATTCAGGAAATAACGTCCTTCGTCATATTTAATCCTCATTTCTGTTACAAAACTCGTCGTTCCAAATTAAATTGTGTTAGTAACTGAAGATTATACCTTTTATAGCCCTGATATTTATTCGCTTTAAGACATATCTAAATAGCCACACAACATACATTTAAATGCCCGCTTGCTTGTCTGGTTGAATTATATGGATGGTTTTAAAAATATTGCATAATTTCGCCTACTTTTTAATCTTTTAAAAGAGTTTTTCGTTTAGAAATACCTTTCTGTCTAGAAAACGTATCCATATTGCTCCTCAAATTTTTGTTCTAATCGTCAAAACGTAGTGTGATCCGGGATATACCTGCCGAGTTAACGTTTTCGATACAATCTAACGGCTTTCTAAGAATTTCTTCTTGCTTCTTCATAAATAAGAATTATAATTTACTTTTTCAGCGTGTTAATCCACTTCAATTTATTATTATGAATTTATTAACACAATTTTTACTTAGTTTAACTCTATGGAATTGAATAGGTGTGCAAACAAGAGCTGTCAGATTAATGTATGACAGCCGACTACTAGATAAATTGTTTGAAAACCGCCAAACGTGGCATACAATCCATGGCAAGTGCGATGATCAAAAAATAATATTTTCGAGGGTTTTTGCTGCATAACTTTTTTGCAAAATAAATTAGAAAAAAAAAAACAGTTTAAGGAAAAAATGTTGAAAAAAAGTAGGGCATCCCAATGCCGTTTTACAAAAGGTATGTCGATGTAAAAAAAGTTATTTGGCGGCGCGGCATCCAGCGTCGTTTTCACTACCAAAGGTCAAATACGTCAGTATACTGCTTGACATGCACTATACCATTTTACATTTAAAGAAAATATATCCAACAATTTTCCATAAATCGGGGCCGGGCGCCTAAAAACGATCACCCTGTACATATTCGTATTACATCTATCACTGTTGATTTTCTTCGTACCTCGATGTTAGGAATACGATCTTGGCGACTAATATTTAACAACCATTTTCCTCTCCATTGCTCTTTGTATATATATATATATATATATATATATATTTGTATATATATATATATATATATATATATATATATATATATATATATATATATATTTATGTATATATACATAGGCAACAAGAGCACATTTCATAGTAATTACAAGTTTAAAGCCAAAATTGGAAAACGAAAACAAGGGACATACAGAATTCGATGGACACTTTGGACTGGGCGATTAAAATAACAAAGAATAGACCCTTAAGAAAGAAAAACTGTACTGCCTCAACAAACTTTGAAAAAAAATTGTCTCCGAACCGGAGAAATTTGGAACAAAAAGATGATTAATACTAAAAAGAAATGTAACAAAGATTGCTAACGCACACATACGCACAAATGAATATAGACGAAATAATAGCTAAAATCGCAACCTTAATAACAACATCGACCAAGAAAATATGTTCGAAAACCAAATTTCATAAAATTTCAGTTATATCCTGGGACAGGAAAAGCACTAGAAGAAATAACCGGTCAAGTGCAAGCTGAACTTGCGCAATTAGTGTTCCGTACGTTGATTGCTTTTAAAATAAAAAAAATGTTGTAACGAAAGTATATCTATATCTATAGTTGCATCAGCCTTCATAATGGAATGCCTGCAGAACTGCGAAATATGCGTGGTCCAAGATTTATATCTCGGCTGAAGTCCTTCTTACTGGAAAATGCCTTCTACTCGATAGGGGGTTTCTACGGGGCCTGATGATCTCTAAGAGAGTGCTGGTTGTGAGATTTCTTTCTAGGTATTGCTGTCATGAACCTGAACCTACCTACATTATCTTGTCTTAAACCAAGGAATACCTAAATACCAATTTTAATTATTTTTGTATTTTTGTATTTTTACTGCTTTTAAATATTAAACTTAACATTGTTTTGTCCCACTTTGTACAATTTCTTTGTATGTCCGTATATATATGGTGTGTATGATTTATGGTAATCCTACACTATTTTTATTTTTATTATATTTATAATCATAACTATTATACTACATTTGACGAACCAATGTACACTTTGTTATGTTTAATGGTAATATATATATATATATATATATATATATATATATATATATATATATATTATTATTATAAAGTGATCAATGACTTCACAAAGCACACTCCAAATGAGTTTTCAACAAAGTTTATTTCCAATCTTTACTGAAAATTGATGACCTTGAAATTTCTGTTTTTTTTATATACCAGATAAATTATTACAGGTAATGCACTCGTGATAATTTTTTTCAATCTACACCCCGTGGAGAATATTCCAGAATTTTTTCAAAATTTGTTGATAAGTACTTTTCGAGATAAGGCGGGTGGACAGCGATTTTTCGCGATTCTTTAAAAATAATACAAAAAAAAAGTATTACATTATATATATATTTTTTACTCGTGTTTTCACAAGCTTTCATATGACACCACACTCGATGACCTAGTAAAAAAAAAATTTTTCACTTCCGATTTCACCCCCCAAAACTAACCCCTTAAGTCAAAATTTAACTTTCAAAACTACATGGCTCTGATGAGGCCATTAATTCCTATATTATTACCAAATTTCAACTTTCTATGACAAATAATCTCGGAGAAAATCGGGTGTGACAGACGGACAGACAAACGGACAGACACCGAAGTGATCTTATAAGTGTTCCGTACGGAACACTAAAAAGAAATATAACAGAAAAAACATCACCAAGCTTTAAAGAATTAAATAAACTAATGAAGAAGTAGATCCAAAGAGATAAAAGAAACTACAATACAAACACCATGGAAGAAACCGTAAAAAATAACTGTAAAATGAAAGGATTATGTTCACGACTATTTACGGGAAAAACACAAATTACAAAACTACGGGATCAAAACAATATAATAGTACAGAATAAGGATATAATTGGAGCTGTTGAAATTTTCTACACAAGATTTATACTCATCCCAGTCAGTTGGGTGTTGCGAACACGCTAAAATTAAAAATTTTCATACCTACAGAATTGTGAAATCATACAGTATGGAATTCATTATTTTCTCCTTAATATTAAATGTTTTTCATTTGTGGAGTGACTCAATTTTTTTTAAACGTTTAATATAATTACACATCGTACCTTAATAATTAAGCATTTTGGCAATTTCGATCTCGAGAATCAGAAGTAATAATAGAGCAATTTCGGAAACTGCTTCGTTTTCTGCAGAAAGAGAAATGCTATCGTATGCAAATATCCTGCAAAGTGACAAAGTCGTGCCACTTTGCCGCATATTTGCCAATTTCAAAATAAATTCTCTAAGTAACAATTTTTTGCATCTATATGCTAATATAAGTTTAAATGGAAAAAGTTTGTTTTGTATTCGTTACGTTATGTAACATCAAAGTTACTTGAAAAGTTAGTTAGCTAAAAAAAATAAACAAAAATTATGGTTATTGGTTAAAATCATGGCTCCTTTATAAAATTTTTGGAGTCTAGCACAGGGTTATATGAAAAACATTGGTGATGATGGAGTACGAGAGCAGGTTAGAGGGATTCCTCTATTTATGTTGCATTATACATATTTTTTCGGCGTCAGAGACTATAAAATTGTGTTTTTTTTTTTTAATTACTTTTAATTTGAACAAAATAATAAATAAAGAAAAATAGAAGGTTTCAGCTATAAATATCTCTAAAACTCTTCCTTCGCGCCAGATATTTTTTCTGGGAGTAACATATTACCATAAAGTACCTATGCTAAAAATATCGATTATTAATGCTTAGATTAAGTTACTCTTGACACTGAATAAGTCAAATTTAGCGCCTGTTTCATATATTTTCATGTTTTATATATGAATACGTACTGTACTATAACTATAGCGGTTCTGCAAAAATGTTTTCGTTAATTTCAGCAAATTAATTATTAAACAATATAGCTTGAAAAGTTAAAATTTTTATTTTGTTATTACAGTATAGTTCCTAACATAGTGTAGCCAGAAAAACTCAATACAATAGAAAACAAAAAGCGATCTCTATATTGAAATTATTATTTTGTTATTATATTATAGTCCCTAACATAGTGTACGCACAAAAAGTTCAATGCAATACAAATCACAAGAGCGATCTCAATATTCCATTGTAAATTGTAATTTTTGATGGAAGTTGTTGAACTCTTGGATTATATTTTTAATTTCTGTGTCCGGCACTGCTAGTAAACAGTCGTCGACAAATCTTTTGTAGAATATGATTTTGCAGTTTAATTTCTTTATTACATTTTCCTCCAAAAATTTCATTACTAGTTGTGCAAGTCCTGATGAAAGAGGCGAACCCATGGCACATCCATCTATTTGTCGGTAAAATTTGTTTTTATACTGAAAATAATTTGCGCTCATTATTTGATTCATGGCTTCTATGAAACTATTTCTAGACAATGACGTATGTTCTTGTATTTGCTGCCATTTTCTGTCAACAAATACAACACAAAAACAAAAAATTTTAAGCATAACGTTAACTCGAAAAGACAACAAAATAATTACTGAATGGTACACCAAATCTAACAGGTCGGGACTATACCTTAACCATTACTCTAACCACGCAAGGTCTCGTAGAAATAGTGGCATCATTGGTTTGACAGACCGAGCATTATACTTAACCTCTCTAGCACTAAGACCAAAAGTAATAAATAAATTAAAAGGAAATTTTTGACAAAAAATAATTATAAAAAAATTAAATAGACAAAGAAATAAAAAAAAAGAACACATAAAATATACAATAACCAAAAATATCATCAAATAGATAAAAATCAAAGTTAAAGTAAATAGTTACCGTTACCACACACAAGGTAACTCTCTGAAAAACTAAAGACTGCTCTAGACAAATATGACATTGTGGTCTGCCATAAAAGCACAACAAAGTAAAGACATACACCAGTCTAACAAGCAAGATACCAGCCATGTACCAATCAAATGTAATATATTCAATACTATGTGCCACTGCCCAAAGAAATACATAGGGATGACCAGTCAATGGTTAAAAAACCGACTAAATGGACACAAATACATTAAAAACTGTCCTGCACAAACACATGATAGAACAAAACCACAACTTCAATTTTAATGAGACCAAAATCATAAACAAAGACCCCAATTACGAAAACTTAACCATCAAAGAAATGATTGAAATTAAAAACGAACAGTATGATGTGAATGATAAAACAGACATAACACACATTAACCACATTTACAGTAAGTTATTATTTAATTTGGGGCTACCATGTATCTATAGACATAACAAATAAATGTTATAGAAAAATGGTTCCGAAAAATTAAATTTTATATATATATATATATATATATATATATATATATATATATATATATATATATATATATATATATACATATATATATATATATATATATATATATATATATATATATATATATATATATATATATATACATATATATATATATATATATATATATATATATATATATATATATATATATATATATATATATGTATATATATATATATATATATATATATATATATATATATATATATATATATAAAATTGATTTCTAGAATTGTTTCGATATATAAACGTAAAAGTTGGTAGTTTACTGCTGGTAAAGCCATTTCTTGGTTTATTTTATTATCTGATATATTCATTTATGTTAATTGATCGATAAGTCCTTGTAAATCGCTATCAGTAAGTTATAAAAGGATTGTACTTTTGAGATAATTTTTTAGTTCGAAAATTTATGAAAAAAAATTTTAGAAATTAAAAATTATGAGCTAAGTAGGGAAAATTTTGAAGAAGAAAAAAATTGTTAGTGGCTGCGCTAGTGATATTTTGAACATTTATGAAAAGGTTTTAAAAAGAATTGTACATAAAATTTAAAAGCAAAAATGTGAGCAAACTTATTTTAGATGGTTTCCAAAACAAAAGTTATTTATAAGAGAAAAATGAGCCTTGAACTTGCTTTCACTCGTTCACTTTTTAACTTTTGTAACGGGTGAAATTTCTTTCGTCCTTCTTCTTTCCCTCAATTGATTGGTTGCTGATTGTTGATTGATTGGTTGATTGGTTTCTTTCGTTCTTCCTAAGATACCTGACATCGGTACTGTTTTCTTCACAACAAGTTTACGTTTTCTACTCAAAGCTATTTTTGAGTGTTGCAGTTCTTTTGTTTTTAAGTCTCCTCTGGTTATAAAAATTACCTGAGATAGGTGCTTTTTGTCTTCACAACGCACGTTCAATTGTGTTGTTAAGGATACCTGAGATCGGTGCTATTTTCCTTTCACAACACTTTTGTGTCTCAGAGGTTTACGTTAGTTTGGTTCTATCTTTTTCGACTTGTTTTATCTCCGAAATCTGTTGTGGAAGATATCTGAGATCGGTGCTTTCCTCTACGCAACGGCTTTCTTCGAATTGGTTCGTTTTAGTCACTGATTGATGATTCGAAACACGCACTTATAAAAGTCACCTTAGATCAGGATTATTTCCTCTTAGACTTTTTCAGAAATTATAACATCGGTCTTATCTCATTGTCATTAGTACTATTGGGAATAGCCCAAAATAGTCTAGGTATTTTCCTTTGTCTTCAGTATATAGAAATTCCACGGTAGTTGATATTGTGGGAAATGCTAAGTCAGCAGTCTAGGTATCTTCTTTTGTCTTCTGTATATAGCGGTTTCATAACTCGTATATAAAATACGTATTAAATTTTGTAACATTCTTGTTTTAGCCGAACAATTATATCTTGGGTGTTCAAAATACAGAACATACTGTGCATCTAAAAAATATTTACATTCATATTTCGCAAAGAGTGAAGTTCTTTTCAGCAATGGTTTCATGTTTGCAGTTAGAAATGGAGATGAACAGCATAAATGCGGGAGAAAAATAAATTGTAATGGAAGAATTGTACAAATACTACAGAGCTCAAAGATAAGTATGTATAATTATTCTAAATCCACATTTTAGAAAATAATGTAATGTTGTAGTGATATTACTGTAGGAAATGTTTATTATTCTAGTGTGAATACGAAAAACGTTATTGGTACATACTGGGAAGAAATATATTAGTAGAGTAATGCCAAATAAGTTTCATGAATCTGGATTTTAGAAACCCCGGATATCCTTTATATATCATGAATATCTCATGCAAAACTAAATAAATAACGATTGTAGGCTGGAAGCCATACTATGCCTATAATTTGTCCATTTATATAACGTATGTATGTATATCGATTGTACTTTGAGAAGGTTTTTTTAACCACTAAACTATCTACTATATATATATATATATATATATATATATATATATATATATATATATATATATATATATATACATTAATTTCTGTTTGGTATAGAATGCCACATACAGAATTATATTGCATGTTTATTTCCGAGATACAACATATGATGTGTTGTTCCATTCATAATGATTTCACCCTCCTCAGTATCTTCCATATAGGACTAACAGTGAAATTATATTTGGGGACATACTCCAGCTCAAATTAATATATATGGCGCACCAAGCTTTAATTATTTTAACATGTTATATTTAATTACAAGTTCACTTCACATTTAATTTTATTTCTTCGTATTTCTTCTGCCATAGTTAATCACTTACACTTTCTGTTTCATGTCGTATGTTTCATACAAGGTTAAAGTTACATTTTTAATTGTGACTTACTTGACTTAATACTTACGAAGTTTTCGTTCTATTTACGGCCTTTTTCTTTAAAGTTTTTCTCCGCGTTCACAGGAAATCTATGGTTCATGTTAATCCATTGGAACATGATTCGATTCACAATATTAGTGTGTTTTTATGTTTCATATGTTCATAAAAAACAACAATTGCAATATATTTCTTTCCAGAAAAATATAGTTTTGAGGGTAGATAAAGCAGTGGATTCTTTATCACAAAAATGTTAAAGAAATTTATATTTCAAAAGAGAAATAGAATTTTGCGAGTAATCTGTAATAGAATTTAAATACCCTTAAAAGCCCAGTTTCCTTCACAGCTCTGCATTAATTGTTGATTCCATTCTCCTTAATGCCACTTAGTTCAACTATAATATATGCTATGTTTATTATATTTATTTTTGGTTTAACAGTATTAAGTGCTATGTAATATTTCTTCTTCTTCTTCTCATAAGTGTAGGTCTGGGATCGTCTGTTTTTAAGCCTCTTGTTACTTAGATGTTCAGTTTTCGTGCCATCTTCTTGTTTCTGATTTTTCATCTTTTGTATATATATCGACGTCTCAATCTGGCGAAACAGACGATGTTTTGAATCTTGAGTTCTTCTCATATAGTTGTCCTTCGTACCTGATCTCTCAGGGTTATCCCTTTGATAGTGCGCAGTATTTTCATTTCTGCAACGCTCAAGAGGCTTTTTATTTTAGATGTTTCTACTTTTGTTTCGCAGTTTTACCACGGTCTATATATAGGCACTTTGCTTTCTGTAATATTTCGATATGCTAAAATAATCTTAAGATAATAGTAAAATATTATTATTAAATATTGACTCAACAATGCGATAACGTGTGATAAGCAAATCTAAGTAAACAATATTTGTAGTCAGGTTATTGGTAAATTTTGTGTAAGGTGGTGTACATCAGAAATATATTACGTAGCATGGTAAGTATCACATAAATATGGTTTAAGAAATTAATTTTCGAAACCTATTATTACATAATTTTACCTTTATATCTAATGCACCAATATTGCAATAATCTATCCATTATGCAATTAAACATTTAGTCCTTTTCACATATAATATTAACTTAGAGATTCACTTAAAGGCAAGAAAAAGTTATAATTATTTTATTTTTACCCCAAAGAAAAAATTAAAATCCGTTTGTTAGTCTAATAGACTGTTGTATTGTTATCCCTAAAGCAAAAATTTTCTAGGGAGCTATATACGTCCCTCTCTCCTAAGGATGCAGAAAAACAGCACTCTTAGAAACATGGCTTTTTTTATTGGAGTGTTCTGTTTGTTAAGAATCTCTCGTGGGCAAGCTTTTAAAGTTTTAATATACAAAATAGTTCTTTCTGGAAGGTTTCTGGTTATTGATGTTGCGTTTCCTGTGTTGAAAAAGCTCTAGTCTTTTAGCGTTCTAGTGCAAGAAAAATTTGAGTGTTCTTTTTGTTGCTTTTTCCTACTTTAAAGCAGCCTCCGCTACTGCTTTAATATTTTTAGTAATTTCTTAATAAAATTAATAATATTCACAATAATGATTATAATAAAATAATAAATATACAATAATAATAAAATTCGTAGTTCTGATATATATATATATATATATATATATATATATATATATATATATATATATATATATATATATATATATATATATACATAGGTGTACAAGTGTGAAATGCGGATTTTTTTTTTCTAAAAAACATGTTAAATGTAAAGTGTAAGTATGCTCCATCGCTTGTTATACATTTTTCCCATCTTTCGGGCAATTTGTGAATACCACGCCCGTAAAAATCCTCCCCTTTGCTGCGAACCATTCATCTAGCCATTTTTTTACATCTTCGTACGAATCAAAGCGCTGCTCAGCAAGCGCATGACCCAGGGATGAAAACAAGTGGTAATCGGAAGGAGCCAAGCCTGATGAGTAAGCCGCATGTGGTAGAACTTCCCAGCTGAATGCTTCCAACGTATCGCGAACTGGTTTTGCCGTATGTGATGGAGCATTATCATGAAGAAAAATGACTTTGTGTTGCCTCTTTCGGTATTCTGGCCTGTTTTCAAGCAGCGAACGGTTCAAGTGGGTCGATCGTTGTTGGCAACGTTTAGTATTAACCGTTTCCCCAGGTTTTAACAGTTCATAATAGACAACGCCTTTCTGGTCCCACCAAACACAGAGCATCGTCTTTCTGCCAAAGAGATTCGGTCTTGCGGTCGATGTGGATGGTGCGCTCGGGTCTACCCATGATTTTTTGAGCTTGAGATTTTCAAAATAAATCCACTTTTCATCCCCTGTAACTATACGATGCAAAAACGACTTCCTTTTGTACCGAGCGAGCAAAATGTCACACGTGTTTTTGCGGTTCTGAATCTTTCCCATCTCTCGTACCGGTTGGAAACAGCTTGTTGACTAACGCCCAATTGCTCGGCAAGTTGTTTTTGTAATTGCGAATCATCTTCGTCCCACAATGCTTGCAATTCCACATCTTTGTATTTTTTTGGCGGTTTTTCCACGTTCCTTGTCTACAACATCGAAGTCACCACTTTTGAAACGCCGAAACCATCGTTCGAACGTATCCTGCGATGGAGCATGTTCACCATAAGTAATCGGTATGATTCAACAGCAGTTTTCTTTAAATGAAAACAAAAAATTAATGCTGTCCGCGAATGCTCTTTGTTCGGTATAAATTTCGACATATTCAACATAACAACACAACACTATACACACACTTTTCCAATTTGTCACTCGTGCTCGTCTGTCGCTTGTTGATGACACAACAAAATGGCGCAGTATCAAAACTTTATAGCACAAACTGCATTGGTGCACCATCTGTTGTCTGAAATCCGCATTTCATAGTTGTACACCTGTATATGAAATATAAGCTTGTTAGGTTGATGTAGTTAACACACTCTAGTCCATTGACACCAAAGTGGCAGAGTTATTCATGCATCCGACATCTATAGGCACAATGTGGCGTTATGTGTGCCATGTTACCACCTTGTATGTCTATATGATACTGATGATATGGGAGCTGCTACCTTTTCCGGCATCCAGAGCAGTTGTGTTAAATGACAGGTGCCAGCAAACCTGATATACTACTTTTCGATAAGATAAAAGAACATATTTTTGTAATTAAATTTTCGATAAAAACGTTACTTTGAAATTTTGGAGTCTTTGGCATAATGGCACTACACAGCAATTTTCACCACCACACCAAACACTGAATTTTGTACTTGTATGTATAGCAGCGTTTCTCAACCTGTTGGGCGCGCCCCACTAGGGGGGTGTGTTTATACTATTGGGGGGCGCGAGCGTATCGAAAAGAAATTATCATTAAAAACATTCATTAAAAATATTTAATATAATTTATTGAAAAGAAAGCAAAACAAAATGCATTCTGACAAAATAAAAAATAAAATACACATTTACACTTTTATAATACACCTATAAATAGGATTCTATTAGTACTGCACAATGTATTTACCTAATAAATAACATATCAATTCTAAATTAAAAACAAGTTTAATAATTATTAGCGACTCCCTTGGGCCTGTTTTGCAGAGCAAAGATTTTCGAAGGATGGTTTAATATTAGAAATAGACACTTCTTTCGATATTTAGTTGAGATCTATATTTTTTCAAAGCAGAACCGCAGAAAATCCGGTTTCGCAAAGGTAGCATGTTGAAAATGGTAATAGTATACGAAATACTCTTGTTTTCAGTGCAGAAAACTCATCATTCACCCCTGCCCAAAATTCAAAGAGTGATTTATTATTAAATTGTCTTTTGATTTCGCCACTTGCCGTGAAGTTTATAAAGGTTTCTTCTTCGGGAGTTGAGAATCCTTCGGAAGTATTTTGAAATGAATCCCTGACTCACTCGTGACTTGCTACCAAGTTGTCGTCAGTAAGAAAATACTTTTTAAAATTCTTTATCAACATGGCTAGATGATTTTCAGCAGTTACTAAAACAATTTTCACATGTTGTTCTTCAGTCTTGTATGTTTTAACACATTCACCCACATTTGCTGACATTTCTAGGTTTTCTTGCTTTACATTTCTGCTCCACAATCCCAGTTTTCTACAAAAAGCATTAATTTTATCATTTGTATCGAATATATGTGTATTTGTTCCTTGGAGTTGAAGATTTAAGCTATTTAGTTCCTCGAATATATCGACCAAGTAGCTCAATTTTATCACAAATAAATTATCTCAAAACTTCTCGGCTTCCGGTCGGTTTTCCTCTTCTAGACAAATGGCGATTTCATTTCTTAATTCATAAACACGTTGCAAACATTCCCCACTTGACAATCATCTTGCCTCGAGATAAAATAGTAACGCTGAATGTTCGGTACCCATGTCTTTACAAAGTGCAGAAAAAAAACTTGATTTTAGGGGTCTCATTTTAATATAATTTACTACGGTTATAACTGTAGTGAGCACAATATTCAGAGCAGGACTCATTTCTTTGGAAGCCGGAGCTTCTCTGTGGATCATACAATGTGTTCACACACACAGTGGAAAATTTTTGTTTCACAAGTGCTTGTACACTTTGAAATCTTCCAGACATTGAATGAACACATACATACATATTCCGACGCAATTTTTCCACTCCATATTTGCCTCATTTATAAAATCATTTAAGGTAGCAAATAATGTGAGCGATGTTGCTTTGAGTTCTACTGGTTTGCAGAAAAATAGTTCTACTGCTGACATACCACCACAAAATCGAACATTGAAAACAATTTGCCACTCAACTTCCTGAAAAGCTGATGCTGTACGTCTTTAGCTATATCACCAATTCGACGGGCAACAGTATCATTTGAAATAGGTATGGATAGCAATTGTTTGGCAAAATTATCTCCAAACATAGTTTCTACAATCTCATTTCCTGCTGGCAAAAGAAGCTCTTTACCAATGGTGTGAGACTTTTTACATCTGGCTATTTTATATGAAAACTTTGTAAGAGGCAAGTAAAGCTTTTTCATTCACAAAGTTTTTTTAAAAAATGATTTCTGCTTTACATGTGATTTTATTTTTAATTCGAACAATTCTCGGGGTTTGTTAATGTACTCACTATGCAGCGTTTCCAAATGTCGTTTAAGTTTATTTGGTTTCATGCTGTCTGCTGCCAAGATTTTTGAGCAAATAACACACAGGGGCCTTTCTTCTTCATTTACTTCAATACAGGTAAACCCTAAATTTAAGTATTCTTGAGAATATTTTCTTGATTTTATTTTCGGAACCACGCTCGTCTGTGCACTTGTTGATGCTTTACTATCGTCTAATGCTCGCTTACGCCCCTTAAAAATTTATTCATGATTCTATATAAATTTACTGCTGTGAATACTTAATACCTTGAATTTCAATTAACACGTAAATTACAACATACACATTCACGATAAATCCGATAGCAGTAGAAGGATCAACTCGACTGAGACGGGCTGTAATTGAACGAGGTGCCGCATTTATACACTTTTGGGCAGACTTTCCGAATGTTCGAGACAACTCGGAACTTCTCGCGAAGCCGCTACCGGCTTGGACGTGACAAAGAGCAACAGAGAGGCATCGATTCTAGTTTTGTCAACGCAGCAGACATGTGTTGCCAAATATGAATAAATTTACTTATTATTGGTAGTTTTGTAAGGTTTGTATTTAAGGTCATAGTGTAGCTTTAGCATCAAAATACTGAAAATATATTGTTATTGCATACATTGTTATTATATGAGAGGGGGAGGCGCGATGAAAATTATGTTGGAAAATTGGGTCGCAAATACTGAAAGGTTGAGAAACGCTGATGTATAGTCTAAATGAATATTTTTAGAGAAAATATTTAAAATACCTTAGACACTAGAGTGACACAGAATATGAAAAAAAATTAAACTATCAAAAATTTCTACGCGAAAAATTTTAATTTGCGTGATCAATTAAATAACAGTCTACCCTGAAAAATATTCCACAGGAAAAGCTTAATTGATATACATGGATTTCCAACAAATCTCACAACGCTAACCTACTTTGACTGTCACAATACGAGTATGTACCCGGTATTCGAAATATCTGATTTTCATCGGTGTCTTTCAAGCTAGTGATCCGGGTGTTTAAGTAGTCTTTGCTAATTATCTTTTTGTTCTCTAAAAATATTTCACTGTAAAACTACTCTAATTTGGCAATTCGGGGTTAAATTAATAAGAGCACCATAGGTCAACTAAAGCTATGAAGCTTTCCAGTGTAACATCAAAAGTTTCGCAGCCATGTCTAAAAAACTGAACATTACAAACAAATTGTGTTAAAATTTGAAAACTTTCCTCCTTGTAAGGTTTCAAATTTTTCGTTTTTTTATTATTTTCTTTTTAATATTCCGTACGGAACACTTATAAGATCACGTCGGTGTCTATCCGTCTGTCCGCTCATCTGTCTGTCTATCCATCTGTCACACCCGATTTTCTTCGAAATTATTTTACATAGAAAGTTGAAATTTGGCATTAATATAGGAATTGATAGTTCCATCAGAACCATGTGATTTTAAAACTATTTTTTTAATTTTGACTTAAGGGGGTGGTTTTTGGGGGTGAAATCGAATGTAAAAAAATTACCAGGTCATCGATTGGGGTGTTAAATAAAAGCTTGTAAAAACAAGAGTTCAAAAATATATATGAAGTAATACTTGCGCACACTTTCCTTCGTATTATTTTAAAAAAAATTGCATATCTCGGAAAGTATTGACCAAAACATTCTGAAAGTATTCCGAAATATTCTCCACACAGTGTAGATTGAACGAAAATTATCACGAGTGCATTACCTCTGATAATTTATCTGGAGTATAAAAATAACCGCTCAAGTGCAAGTTGGACTTGTGCAATTAGTGTTCCGTTCGTTGATTGCTTTTAAAATAAAAATTTTTGCTACGGAAGTATAAAATGATCAGTGACTTCACAAAAACATCCCAAATGAGTTTTGAACAAACTTCTTTTCCGATCTTCAGTGAAAATTGATGATCTTGAAATTTTTGTTTTTTTATATACCAGACAAATTATTAAAGGGGATAATTTTCCTCCAATCTGCACCATATAGAGAATATTCCAAAATTTTTTCAAAATTTTTGGATCAGTACGAGATAAGTGGGGGGACAGCGATTTTTCGCACTTTTTTTAAAAATAATACAAAGAGAATTGTGCGTAAGTATTACATTATATATATTTTTGAACTCGTTTTTTACAAGCTTTCACTTGACACTCCACTCGATGACCTAGTAAATATTTTTTTTTACTTCCCATTTCACTTCTCAAAACTAACCCCTTAAGTCAAAATTTAGCTCTCAAAACTACACGGCTCTGATGAGGCCATCAATTTCTATATTAACGCCAAATTTGAACCTTCTATGTTAAATAGTTTCGGAGAAAATCAGGTATGACAGACGGACAGATAGGTGGACAGAGAGACGGACAAAAGTGATCTTATAAGTGTTCCGTCGGTAACACTAAAAAAAATACAAGGTCATCAGTTTTCAGAAAAGATCAGAAACGAACTATTTTAAAGCAATCACCGTACGGAACACTAATTGCGAAAGTCCGACTTATACTTGGCCGGTTTTTTTAATTTTAAGAACGTTTGACCTTTTCAGTGGATTAATCTGTTGTTTACCGTTTTTATTAAAACAACCCTTTCCATTAAAAAAAAGATATTTTGCCGTACAGCTGGTTACAAGTAGCAGTTATCTTATTTTTTGTTTTAATTAGGTTAATTTAAAGCGATAAAGTGATCATTTTTTAAATGTACGCAATATGCCAATATAAAATCCAATAATCTAAATAGACTTCGTTAATCACGGCTCTCAAATTTATGTTTTTCTGAATTTTACAATACATCCACATATAGACGAAGGTTTTACTAGGCACTGTTTTAACGAACAAAGCTCAAACTTAAGTGTGAACTTTATAAACGTTTTTCTGTTCTTCTGTCTTATAAATACATCTTTTTTGTATATTTTCGTTGCTACTATTTCTTTTTTAAAGCCAAATAATAAAATATTATTATGCAATTTTTAGCGCATTGGTATAAAAATTAAAAATAAACAAAAAAATCGTATTCTTAGAGGTTACCAAAGTGTTCTTCGCATTTGCTGAACCATCCCAGGACGCGTTTCGCCGTATCACGGCTCAACAGCTGGGCAGCAGTAAAAGCATCTATTTGTTATAGTTTTCCGTTAGTTACTTGGATAAAGGACTAAAAGTGTGTTCTCGTATTTGCTGAACCTAGCCCAGCTGATGAGCCGTGATACGGCGAAACGCGTCCTGGGATGGTTCAGCAAATACGAAGAACACTTTGGTAACTTCTAAGAATACGATTTTTTTTCGTTTATTTTTAATTGTTATACCAATGCGCCATCTATGCCTTCGAGCAGTAAGCTTGAGAAAGGTGCGCTTCTGCAAATAAGTTGCCAGCCGTGCTGGCCGCTCAGCTTGAATGGACTTAGTAAGTCGCCGGTAGAGTGCAGTAAAAGCATTTATTTGTTATAGTTTTCCGTTAGTTACTTGGATAAAGGACTAAAAGTGTGTTCTCGTATTTGCTAAACCTAGCCCAGCTGATGAGCTGTGATACGGCGAAACGCGTCCTGGGATGGTTCAGCAAATATGAAGAACACTTTGGTAACTTCTAAGAATACGATTTTTTTCGTTTATTTTTAATTGTTATACCAATGCACCATCTATGCCTTCGAGCAGTAAGCTTGAGAAAGGTGCGCTTCTGCAAATAAGTTGCCAGCCGTGCTGGCCGCTCTGCTTGGATGGACTTAGTAAGTCGCCGGTAGAGTGCAGTAAAAGCATTTATTTGTTATAGTTTTATGCAATTTTTATCTTGACTACAATTTTCTCTCTTAATGAAAAAATAAAATTTCATATTAGCGGTTCAGTTAGTCCAGTTGTAAAAGTTTTGTACGTATTTTTTTATAATATACATAACTTAATGATATCTATGGTCGGGAAACGTAATACTAAAATGTAACCACTATGTTTCAAGAAGATGACCAAACCACGACTTACTTTTTTGTGGATGTTTAATTTTTATTAACTTCAACTTCACGCAGCTTTGCCGACTAGATTGGAATTTCTAAAACTTAAAAATTTTCAGCAATGTAAATAAAAACTTACGTAATTTTCTCACTATTTCCTAAATATTTAGATATATTCCTGTATGTTAGGCATGTTTTAGGAAAGTTTAATTTTTTTTTTTTCTTCTTTTGTAGCAAGCGCAAACCTTAGATGAAGCTAACCAGAACTTGTTGAAGAATAAAAATGATTACAAGAAACTGATCTGTTCGATTTGCAAAAAAATATTTATCGGTTCCACCGATTTTCATCTCAACTGATGGAAGAGTGAACAAATGTGGGAGATGCAAAGGAAGGTATTCTCCTGGAAAAACTTGGGTACGAAACACAGAATATGAAAAATTAGCTAAATATTTACAATTTCCATGTAGCGAATCAGAAAACTGTACCGAAATGATATTTTGGGAAGAATTGATGAATCATGAAAATATCTGCCCATTTAGAGAAATTGCATGTCCGGACAATAACTGCTCACAATTGTATGAAGTTCAGAGCGCACCTTCTCATTTTGGCAACAATCACACAATATACTCAGGACGTGTCATTATCCATAGTTTTTTGTGTGAAAACTGGAAATTCTAATGTAATATTAATCGATGTCGATAACGTATTTTTCTTAGCTATGTTTAAAATGGACGACGAATTTTTAAGGTTTAATGTTTTTAAGTTTGCCTACCAAAATATCAAATATAAATTTTCAGTAACTTTTATTTCAGAAAACAACCGTTTAAGTTCACGTCATAATATTGAACCATATCCTGGAAAGCATCATACAGTAAATAATAATCTCCTAACAAATATATTAAGAGATGTTAAAAAAAAATGTACTTTTCGATCCTCTAGGAGAGACAAATTTTCCTATTTCCATAAAAATTAAGCTCGAAATTTTAAAGGAAAAAGTAAACAACTCTTTTCAATTAGGCCATTCTGTTTTGCTTATAAAGATGTTGTTTTGCGGCTAATGGTATGTCCAGTCTGCTCTGGACCAATAAATTGTAATATTTATTTGTGCCCAAAGGGTCATTCCAGTTGCTCCAACTGTAGGCAACAAAGGGGTTTCTTATGCAAAATTTGTTTTTTCGATTTAGGAAATAATCGAAATTATGCTCTTGAAGCACTTTATCAAAAATGTTTTAAAATTTACCAAGCTTTTTCTAATAACTAATTTAACTATAATCAAATATATGATGTTTCCTAAGTTTACGTTCTCTTTGTAATACGTTATAATGTACTTTAAGAAATACACAGATAATGCCGAATATATTCATAAACCAACAATTAGTCATGTTATTATACACAAATTCCTTCCACAATCTTCCAAATTTTTACGTAGACGTCCATAACACTATGTGAACATGATTACATATATATTTGGAATATACTAAACAAAAGTACATAACGAAATCTATATATATATATATATATATATATATATATATATATATATATATATATATATATATATATATATACATACATATAACACGTAGGCTGAAAAGCTTTTGGTCTAACACATAGATGACGCCGTTTTCAAAAAATCCATAGAAATTTTTAGGAAGTACCAACCTTCAAACGATACGTGTCAAAATTTCATGACATTTCGACGATTAGTTTACAAGTTACAGTGATTTTAGTGACGGTTCTTTTGATATTCTCAAAACAATGGAAAAAATCGAATATAGTTTTTTGATGGATAAAAATACCGTTCAAGCAAAGCAATGGCTTGATAAATGTTACGAGGACTCTGCCCCTGGAAAAATCACTCATCATTTATTGGTACGCTGAATTTAAACGCTGTCGTACAGATACAAATGATGCTGAATGTTCTGGACGTCCAAATAAGGGGGTTTACACCGGAAAAAATCCATAAAATTGTTTTGGATGATCGTAACGTGAAATTGCGTGAGATAGCTCATATTCTAAAGATATCAAGAGAACATCTTGGTCATATTTTGCACGAACATTTGGGCATGAGAAAGCTCTGTTCGAAATGGGTACCGCGTTTGCTCACAGTGGACCACAAACAACGTGTTGATGATTCTGCGCGTTGTTTGGACCTGTGTAAGTGCAATAAAAAGGGTTTCTTCATGCGATATGTGACAATGGATAAAACATCAATCTATCACCACACACCGGGATAAATCGGCAGTCGGCTGAGTGGACAGCAGCCGGTGAAAGCCGTCTGAAGCAACAAAGGACACAACAGTCGGCTGGGAAGGTTTTGTCCTCTGTATTTGGGGATGCCCAATGAATATTATATAAAGCTACTAGTGCGTTTTGAAGGCAGAAATCGCAAAGAAACGGCCCCGAATAAAAACAAGAAAAAAGTGCTCTTTCATCAAGACAATGCACCATGTCACAAGTCAATGGTTACGATGGCAAAATTGCATGAATGGAAATTCGAATTGCTTTCTCATCCACCAAATTCTCCAAATTTGGCCAGAACGACAATTATCTATTCGCAGACCTCAAAAAATGCTCTCGGGAAAGAGATTTGGCTCCTATGAAGAAGTTATAGCCGAAAACTGAAACTGTTACTTAATATAATAAAAATATATCCTATAACCTGGCAGAGAAATATAAAGTTATAAAAAAAAACACGTAAATCGGATAAGTGGTTCTTGAGTGCTAAGCACACTAACGGACAGACAGACAGACAGAGCGACGTTGCGTTTTATATATACATATATATATATATATATATATATATATATATATATATATATATATATATATATATATATATATATATATATATATATGTATGTATATATATATATATATATATATATATATATATACATATATATATATATATATATATATATATATATATATATATATATATATATATATATATATATATATATATATATATATATATATTTATATATCATGCGAATCATGATCCCAAAATTTGGTAAACTAGTTACAGTTTATGAGATTGAAGGCTAACACTACTTTCATGTTACTTTCATGTTATAAAATATAACAGATTTTATCATTTTTTATTGTTTACTAAATAAACTAATTTTAGCTAAACGGAGTAAACTGAAAATATTAACATCATCTTGTACTAACAAGTGTATACTACCTAAAGAGTTTAATCAACTATTTTGGTTTTTAGCACAATTTCTATTTTACAGTCTAGAGTAACAAAACGATTTTATTTTAAGATTATATATAGTAAAATATGCAACTTATAAATTGATAAAGTTAAGGCAACAAAGTTAAAAATTTCTCGAGATGGCTATATCAATATCGGATATTTTATGGAAAAATGGAAAATTCTGGTTTACCCTTTTCTTCTCTAATAATTTAATCAGGGATGTTGAATCTATTGTTCTCTTCTTTTACTCAAGTAAATGTTATGTTAAATGTTATGTTAAGTGTTATATTATTATATAACCTGGCCAGAGAAACATATGCATGAATTTAAAAAAAGCAGGTAAATCGGATAAGTGGTTCTTGAGTGATAAGAGCACTAACAGACAGAGACACGTTGAATTTTATATATATATGTATTCTTTGTTGCATGATATTGTTCCATATTTAACGGTTTAGCCAGCATATTGCAAGAGAGTGCGTTAGAGGAAAACTTTTTTTTTTTCTTGATTCACTATTATCGTCACTGCTAATTTCTTATATTACCTAACGTAATAAAATATATCCTATAACCTGG
This sequence comes from Pachyrhynchus sulphureomaculatus, assembly GCA_019049505.1. NCBI lineage: Eukaryota > Metazoa > Arthropoda > Insecta > Coleoptera > Curculionidae > Pachyrhynchus > Pachyrhynchus sulphureomaculatus. The sequence continues at coordinate 164,376,660 of CM032447.1, read as the reverse complement.
GCAGAGAACATATACATAAATCTAAAAAAAAAAAACGTAAATCGACTAAGTGGCTCTTGAGCGATAAGCGCACGAACGAACAGAGAGATAGATAGACAGACAGAGAGACCTTGCATTTCATATATATTATAGATTATTATTGTATAACCTGAAAAAGGGAACATATTTATAAATAAGAAAAAAAGAAGTAAATCGGATAAGTGGTTCTTGAGTGATAAGTGCACTAATGAACAGACAGACAGACAGAGAGACCTTGCATTTTACATAGTTTTTTTTTCTACATGATATTTTTTCATATTTAACGGTTTAGGTAATGTATTGCAAGAGAACGCGCTGGCGGCAAATTTTTTTTTCGACTTGATTCACTATTATAGTCACTGCTTATTCCTTATATTACCTAACGTAATAAAATATATCCTACAACCTAATCAGAGAATATACGTATGTTTAGAAAAGCACGTAACTCAGATAAGTGGTTCTCGGATGATAAACGCACTAACGGACAGACAGGCAGGCAGACAGACAGACCGAGAGACATTGTATTTTATATATTATAGATCATAGATAACCTGACAAGAGAACCTAAGTGTGAAATAAAAAAAAAAACACGTAACTCAGATAAGTGGTTCACGAGTGTTCAGCGCACTAACGGACAGACAGATAAAGAGAGAGACGTTACATTTTATATATATTATATTCTTTGCTACATGATATTGCCCATATATATATATATATATATATATATATATATATATATATATATATATATATATATATATATACATATATATATATATATATATATATATATATATATATATATATATATATACATATATATATCTATATATATATATATATATATATATATATATATATATATATATATATATATATATATATATATATATATATATATATGAACTAGTTACAGTTTATGAGATTGAAGGCTAAACACTACTTTCATGTTACTTTCATGTTATAAAATATAACAGATTTTATCATTTTTTATTGTTTACTAAATAAACTAATTTTAGCTAAACGGAGTAAACTGAAAATATTAACATCATCTTGTACTAACAGGTGTATACTACCTAAAGAGTTTAATCAACTATTTTGGTTTTTAGCACAATTTCTATTTTACAGTCTAGAGTAACAAAACGATTTTATTTTAAGATTATATATAGTAAAATATGCAACTTATAAATTGATAAAGTTAAGGCAACAAAGTTAAAAAATTTCTCGAGATGGCTATATCAATATAGGATATTTTATGGAAAAATGGAAAAATTCTGGTTTACCCTTTTCTTCTCTAATAATTTAATCACGGATGTTGAATCTATTGTTCTCTTCTTTTACTCAAGTAAATGTTATGTTAAATGTTGTATTTTGTAGAGAATATTAACAGTAGTTACCGCAGGCAACTGCCAATATATATATATATATATATATATATTATATATATATATATATATATATATATATATATATATATATATATATATATATGTAATAGCGAGAAATGCGAAAATACATTTGTTTATGACTAAAAAATGATAGACGTTCATGTCTCCACATTTAAAATAAACAGTTTTCATCTAGTAAGTACACACTCTGTCACTATTTATAATATTATCAGAAGCTGCACACTTGTGCTCGAGAACCTTCTAAAATTATACAGGTGTGTTTCCGTCAAACCATATTGTTCAACGTCTCATATCCAATTATTACGACGTAGTATGGCAATGTCAAAAAATTTTTTAAATGTTGAACTGATGAACTTGATGGAATGAATTTATATACAAACTTACAAACATACTTTTACGAAAGAAGAATGAGTTTTATCTAATTTAATAATATAAAAATAACCTGAGATTTGACGTGTCTGTATAATTCACTACAATTTTTCTGTTTGATGTAGATACATTAGTACCAAAAATAATTTTCCCTAGTAATATTTTTAAACTTCTGTAATTCCATTATAAATTAATAGTTTAATGGGTGGAATTTGCTGCATTATCAATAAATAGAAAATTACTTTTATAAATTAGTACGTATAATTTAACGTTAGTTTCCAGTATAATCACAAATTATCAGACCGAATATTTTCGAAATAAAATTTATAAATTGGCAGTTGCCTGCGGTAACTACTGTTAATATTCTCTACAAAATACAACATTTAACATAACATTTACTTGAGTAAAAGAAGAGAACAATAGATTCAACATCCGTGATTAAATTATTAGAGAAGAAAAGGGTAAACCAGAATTTTCCGTTTTTCTATATATAATCTTAAAATAAAATCGTTTTGTTATTCTAGACTGTAAAATAGAAATTGTGCTAAAAACCAAAATAGTTTATTAAACTCTTTAGGTAGTATACACTTGTTAGTACAAGATGATGTTAATAGTTTCAGTTTACCTCGTTTAGCTAAAATTAGTTTATTTAGTAAACAATAAAAAATGATAAAATCTGTTATATTTTATAACATGAAAGTAACATGAAAGCAGTGTTAGCCCTCAATCTCATAAACTGTAACTAGTTTACCAAATTTTGGGATCATGATTCGCTTGACGTTAAATCAAATACATATTGTAATTACCATGACTGTGTACAATTATTTTCTGAGATTATTCTCAACCTATTTTGATCTTAACAACACATTATTAAAGATATAGCTCAAAAAATTAAAAATGTTTTGTTGTTATAATATAGCTAATGAGAAGTATAGTCCAAAAAAAAATCCAGTACAACGGAAAACAACAAGGCCATCTCTCATTTGGATCAAAGCGGCTAACTTTGCATTTAAAAATATTATGTCGATGTTGCAAATACGAAACGACTGAACTTTCTCCAAGGACAATCTGAATCTCAATATGACGATGACTAATTTAGAACACTATTATAAAAATGAATAAATTATCGACATTGTGCATGACTTTTTTTGATCATTTAAAATGTAAATTACAACTGGATAGTGCGTATATCTTCTTCTTCTACCTTTTTGTATAATAGGCCTGTCTGTGGTCTGTTTCTTCTTCAGTTTCAGCCTCCCCTGATTTGTAGATTATCGGACCATCTTTTCCTTGGTCGATGCTTCTTTTTCCTGCAGGTGATTTGTCCCTTGTGATGCGTACTAGTCTTTCGTTTATCATTTTGTTGATGTGGCTATTCCACTCTTGTTTCTGGTTTAGTACTCACTCGTTTATGTTTTCCGTCTTGCACATTTTCCTTATATTTTCACTTCCTTTTCTGTCTAGTAGCGTCTTTCCTGCGATGTTTCAAAGTATTCTCATTTCTGTGGTCTCCAACAAACGCTTTGTTTTTGCTGTATCGGGTCTCGTCTCTGATGTGTATGTCATGATTCGCCTTACTGTTGCTTTATAAATTCTATATTTTGTTTCTTGCCTTAGGTGCTTGTTTTTCCAGATTATATTATTAAGGCATCCTGCTATTTTGCTTGCTTTAGCGACTTGCTGTCTCACCTCTTCCTCGACGTCTCCATAACTTGTCATGTCTATACCCAAATATCTAAATTTTAGTTCTTGTTGTATTATCTTCCCGTTGATTTCTATTTTGCAGTGTATTGGCTCTTTGGCTATTGTCATCCAGATTGTTTTCTCGTTTGAGATAATTATGTTGTACTCTTTGCCTATTGTGTGTGAAGGTATATACTAATCTCTGGAGATCGTTTTTTTAGATTTCATGAGCAGTACCATATCGTCTGCGTAGCAGAGAATTGTAATTTCTGTATCACCCATCTTGTACCCCCTACCTTCTCGAGCCATTTTTATAACGTTATCCATTACTATATTGAATAGAAGGGGACTTAGTGAATTAGCCTGCCTAATGCCACTATTAATAGATATAGTGTTTGTTAGTTTATTGTTAATTCTGTCTTGAACTTTATTTAAGTATATCTTCTCAATGGTTTGAACGATGTTTATTAGGCTGTCTCAATTATATAGCAGATGTATAACATTTTGCAGTTGTATGTGGTCGAATGCTTTCTGTAGATCTTTGAAGCACAGGTATGCCGGTTTGTTATATTCTATTGATTTTTCAATCCCTTGCCTCAATATAAATACTGCGTCCACGCATGACCTTCCCGATCGGAATCCTTACTGTTCTTCTCACAGTGATGTAATTGTATTAAGTTTATTAGGTTTTATTTTTGTACTGATATTTAGTGTCTTGTCTAGTAGGTCTATATCCCTGAAGTTATTTGGGCACTTTTCAACTCCTTTTTTAAACATCGGTATCAGTGTACTAATTCTCCATGTGTCCGGTATCTCGCATTGTGTTATTATCTTTCGAATCAGATTTGTAAGTTCTGCTATTAAGTTATTCCCTCCATATTTTAATAATTCATTAGGTATTCCATCTTGTCCGGGTGACTTTCTGTTCTTCAGCGATTTTATAGCTTTCCTACTTCTTGATATGTAATTTGTACTTCTCTTATTTCTGATGTTTGTGATGTGATAGTGTGTTTATTGATGTTGTCATTTCCTTTAAATAAATCGGTCAAACATCTTTCTCATTCTTCCTCAGGTATTTTGTTAGTTTCAGTAAGCCCTGCTACTTCTTTTTGTTGTTTAGGTAAAAAACGCCACGTTTGTTTTTGAGCACCATAGAAATCACTCTCTAATCTTTTGGAGAATTGTTCCCAATATTCATTTTTCATCTTTTTCACCCATAAGCTTGTTTCATTTCGTATTAGTTAATATTGATCTCGAGATTCTTGAGTTCGTAGTGACCTGTGTTGTAAATAGAATTTGCGTTTTTCTTTGCATCTTTTACCTCCTTTGTGAACCATGGTTTTCTCTTGTTGTCTCCTTTGTTAGATGTTATAGTTCGTGTCCCTAGGACTTATTGTGCTGCAGACTGTATACCTGAAGGTAAAGGTACAGCCACAAGGGAATTTTAAAGAACTTTCTCCGCGCTGATGGGGATCGAACTAATGGCCTCGAAGTGTGCCAATGCACTTGAACAAATTAACCCATAATTATAATATTTTAAAACATTATGATTAGATATATCATATTAACATCTGAAAATATTACAGATCACTGAGCAAATTTTTATCAAGTACAATACTCAACTACGCTACCATATCATGATTCTAGAAATCATCCATCCTGTAATAATATTGGTTTAAGGGAACTTTTTTTAACGTATTTTTAAGCTCTTTCAACAGGAGAAGATTCAAACTTCAAATTTATATTTATGTACAGCCAGGACAATAAAGCAACCTATTTATATTTGCTTTGATTAACTCCTTCTAAATTTGTTTCTGATGCCCACAAAACGATATTATGACTGATGTGACTGTAAACATGGCAAAGTATATATTAGTCAAATAATTTTGACATAAAATTGGATTTAGTTGACACTACGCTTGATTTATTTTTACATACATAATTCATATGGTTGTTCAACCAATCATCGCTTAAAATGGGTGCCAAATACTTATTTTCATTACAAACTGGTAATAAAGTGACACCACTTAAAGTGAAAGACGGCATGTCAGACTATGCTATAAAAAAACGAAGACGTCCGTTCGGTATATGGTTTAGGATCAGTACTTTCAATTAAACTCTGCGAATGCTACTTCTGAGCACTGGGACTGCAATATTTTATTTTGTTGCTCATAAATGATATATAAATAAAATAAATAAATTGATTAACAACAGGTAACAGTTGCTCGCTAACTGATACAATATTCTGCAGAAAAAGCGATACTAATCTTCACATATTTTTTCATATATAGCAAGGCAACCAATCGAATTGAACATCCCTGTAGCCCACACCATGTGTTTACTTATAGAGGATCCATAGTTAAGGTGGTCAATAGCTCTAGCTTTCAAATATCTGTTTTTTAATATATCGAATTCAAAAAAGATATAGCTCTCTCTGTTGACTTTTCAGAGCGAAAACCAAACTAAGTATGAGCTAAAATACCACTCTAGCATGGATTATTGGTAGGTACATACGACTAAAAACAAATATTAAATATTAAGAAATATATTTAAAATTGGTTTTAGACTATAATTCTTGCGACCATCTAAGTTGTCTTTTTGTAGTCTTAATATTTAATTCTAAACGTGTTTACCCAGAGGACTATTCTACTCTTTCAGAAGCTAAAAGTGCAATTAAGAGCAAAATGAATCTCACATTCTCATACTTCTAAAAACTTAAAATTTACTTATGACTCTACTGGCCGTCCAAAATTTTTATATTTTAGATAGAGTACCCAAAACTAAGAGGAAAAGTAATTTGTATCCCAGTTATGCTATCAAAATAATACAGATATTGAAATGTAATGAAAAATATGTTACTCGACTTTTTCTACATATGCCAGCCAATCTCAGAGGTCTTTTTAAATAATTTGCATATCAAATAAAATAAACATTTGACGTGTAATAACATAGTAGACACATTTGTGAATAATTTTCAAGCTGCTGATGGCAGTTGCCGACATATATTTCACGCGTTAAATGAACTATCGTTGGACTATTGAGATCATTCAAGTATAATTCAAAGTTTTATTAATTATTTAGTGCACTGTCTGACAAACAAATCTCACTTGTAATATTTCTATGTAAAGAACAAAAGAGAAAAGAAAAACTCCTGTTAACCACTTTTATTTAGATATGAACTAATATCTAGGCGTTCAATCTTTAAATGACTATCTCCAAGGTTATTTGTCTGTAAGCTGTAACGTAGTTATATAATTTTTCTGAAGCAATATGCGTGTTGAATCTGTTTTCCATATTAGACATGAGAAAAAGATTATTCTTGTTTTATTAAGCAACTACAACAACAACGCGGACACGCGCAAAAACAACTTTTTTAATTTTCCAGGCGCTCCCCGGTGCACTATCGTTTCTTTACCATGACGTCACGTCGAGCAACTGTTTATGATACGCTGATACTACCAATGCACGTCGAATGCCTCACATCCTGTGTCTGGCGGACCGTGCCACGACTATAAATTAGCGATACGTAAGCCCGAACAGGCAGCAGCAGTTAAGCACCGACTGACTATCCAGGCGAAGCAGCCCATCTGAGACCTGAGGAGCAAGCAGTCGATTCGCCCCAATTCTTGCAACGATTACATTCCTTTCTATTAGGGGTATAAGGACTTGTTTTGACCAGTTATACTCGCTGCGGACCCGTTTTGACCTGCAACTGGTCTCTATCTGGCGTACATCTAGAGGTATACTATGGACTCATGTGACCAGTATACTTTTCCTTGTGGTGTACACCCTGACACCAACATACCGACTTATTAGCTCTGACCGACATACCTACAAGTAAATCGAGTAGTACTACACGTACCATAATTAGCGCGTGCACCGAGAACTTGATACGTAACCGTGACAACGGTTTTGGCTGGAAGAAGAACTACCATCATCGCCGCCGACTGAATAAACCACAGAACTGCTCACGCCTCATTTCCACCGCTTCGACAACATCACCGTACACACCACTATCTGTCGTACGCGCGCCTCTCGATTTCGTACCACAGTCTCGCACATACCCGCGTACTACCTCGCTCCACACGTCTCATCTTTATTTAGTTGTAACGTTGTTAAACTGGGTGTTTTATTTCTTTTTTCCCGTCTTTTTGGCTTTTTGGGGCGTATTTCAAATAGGTCACTATCAGCTAGTACTCCCGAGATTCCAGGGAGCCCTTTCCCCTATGAATCTAAAAGATGGCACCTGAGGCTTGACCGTTCGATACCCATCTGAAAGTCTACTGACTAACAGTTACCTGATAGCTCGTGCGTTGAAACCACGAATCAACGCTACAAAGTAAAACGGTACGTATCATACAATTTGTGGTACAAAAGGTAATTATGGCTAAAGCGAGACAAAAATTATGAGGGAAATCACTAGAGTACTTACAGGGGAGTAAAATAAAAATGCTACTGATTTCAGAGAAATGTAAAAAATTATATAATAAGTTTACATTAACACGTTAGGACAATCATTAAAATTAAGAGCCGGTACAACCATATGCCACCTATAATAAAAGATAAAAAATATCTGAAAATGTATAGTATAGGAGACATCAGAAAAACATAAGAAAGTAAAAAAGTTTTTTGATGTGTTATTTGTCTTACCTAAAATCTATATAAAGTCGTTTCTTTAAAGGCTTACTTCTCTTTTTAATAAGTTAAATCTTCTTGATTTGAATGATGTTGAGAGAGAAGTGTGGCCGCACAGTTGGAAAATCATTACTTTCATTACACTCCCTCCTCTTCGGTGAACGGCTCGATAGTAACTACATATCCAAAGGCTAGGGGTATACCCTATATCTTCACCTTGTCTCTCCTGCCCTTTGCGTTTACGTAATATCACGAACTAGGTTAAACTTATATATATATATATATATATATATATATATATATATATATATATATATATATATATATATATATATATATATATATATATATATATATATATATATATATATATATTATATATATATATATATATATATATATATATATATATATATATATATATATATATATATATATATATATATATATATATATATATTATTTAACAATTATAACGCTGAAAAATCGTAAAAAAGAAGTTACTAGTGTATACTACCTAGCTAAAAGGCAACGAATATTAAGGTAATATACTATATAATACAGTCCTCAGTACCCAAAAGAACAGTTAAAAAAAACTTACTTCATCTTACATCAAAGCCACAGTTCTAAGTAAGTAAACATATAAGAAGATAAGACAAGACAAGACTTTATTTTAATCTTGGATAATCAGAAAATTGCATTATTGCATTGCATATAGAAAAAAAAGAATATGTCAAAACCATAAAATCAACAGTAAATAAGAAATTAAAACACTGTCTATATTACCCGAATTCGTTTTTCATCCATATGAACTAACCAGTTTGGAAATAGAGCTTATGAGGTCATAAAAATGAGAATATATATTGAAGAAACGAAGACAAGAATATAAAAGATGAATATACAACAGCTGCATTTTATCATTTGAAAGCAGAATTTTGTAGGATAAATTACGATATTTTTATTTTATAAATCTTGTTTTCTTGATTGACATATAAACTTTAAAGCTGCATCGCAACGAATATTGTCCCATTCAAAAACATCTGGAGTATTTAAAGACACCTGCAAGCAATATTCAATCCCACCAGCGTTATCTGGTTGACCTAAACTGAATTTTTGGTAAATTACGGGTTGTCCAGTTGTAAGCCAAACAAATTCACTACCTAAAGAACCATGTTTAGTGCCATCAATCCAATAACCTTCCAAATGACCACCTGCAAAAATAAATATAAATTAGAAAAAATAAAAATGAATTATATACAACTTTGTAAATTCGCACCCCGATTCATAACCATAAAGTCCATAACTTAACTAAAACAGTCTGGACTGATTTTTATACAGAAAATTTGAAAGAAATGCACGTTAACCCACTTGCTTATGAAGATCTACCTGAAAACTTCAACAAATTCAAATTAGGCTTCAACCTTCTAGTCATAAGTAGTTGATAATAGGTGAGTAGCCAGGCGTAAGATTACTACCGTCTTTTAGTTTGCGATAAGATCTGGTTCTAGGGGCCAATTAATGACTGGTCAATAATAGATATTATATACCTATCGGTTTTTAGTTACTAGGATACCTAAGAACATCATAAATTTGAATAACTTGATAAATAACAAGCATTTTCCTTATCTTCGTATGGCTTTAAGGTATCCCGTACAAGATATAACAAAAAAAAAATCATTTTATAAATAGTTTTTGTCTGAGAGTAGGTATTAAGTAATTTTACTTCCATTGCTAAAGAAAAGTGTTATACTGGTCAAAAATCACCATTCGAGATTTTTAGTATTCTTCACGTTTTAGGGTTGTTAAATTACGAAACCATTATCCCATTCTCGTCAGTCTGACTGTATGTCGATACAGTACCTCTCGAGCAAATTAGATTTCAAATTTGGTACGCATAGGAATAAAACCTATAGTTTTTTGAGCGATATCACTTCAGGGGAAGAAAGTCAAAGTAGTTGAGTTTGATAATATTTATATGGTTTTAATACTATTAGTCTATTTCTTTTTCTTGGGATATTAAACAAATTTTATGCGGAATTATTTGTAATAAAACATACAAGAGGAGAAATATGTGCAGAGGTTTAAAGAAATTCATTCGAATATATAGTGTTATATGCCCGGGTTTATTATTGAGAAAATATCATTGTTATAGTATAAAACATAAATGAATAAAGAGTTGTCTTGGTATGTAAAGTGTTTATACATTATTTTCAGGATTCTTAGAATCGAGAAAACGGAAAATATTATTATTTTATTATAATTTGTAATTTCACTAGGCGAGGGAGTCCTTTAATATAATTTAAATTTAATAATATTCTGAGAATTTTGCCTAGCTTTTGATTGCGATATCGGACAGGAAAGATGGTTACGTATATATCGGAATATACGTCCGTTCTGGGGTGAGAAATGTGAAAATTATATTATTTTTTCATAATTTCTAACTTTAGTAGAACATACTGTATGAAATATTTATTTGTAAAATATAAATTTTGTTATTCTTTAGTGTTTAGAGGGCAAATTCAATATTCATTCTAGTACTGCATGTTTACAAGGAAAGTCCTGAATAAATCACTTCTACTTTTTTTTAAAAATTATACATATAATAATTATCAGTAAAGAGCTGGTATAAGTAAGAATAATCACTAATACTAAAAAATCATATTTATTTTTAAAAGTCCAAGCTATCAAGCAATTTAAATTCTCTCCTGCATATCTGAAAATCATTTATACACCTACTAATGGCCCTACTAAATTTATATTAAATTAAGCACTTTTATTATAATTTTTAATATGACTCCGTAGATAAATGGATAGATGGATGGAAACCCATGTAAGCAAAATTGTTTAAATCGATTCTAAAATTAACGTGTACACGCGGAAAATATTTTTTCTGAAAATTGTATAAATAAACTGAAAAATTATTGTAAACAACACAAAAATCAGAAGAGTTGTACAATTCGTAGTAATTACATTTTGTTGTGAGTACATACCCTGGCACCCTGACTATATATTTTGAAAATATATCTTTTTAACCTTTTTAAGGGAAAATATGAATATAGTATAAGTTGTATAAGTTGAAAGCTGTCATAATGAATGTAACAATTGCATCAGAACATTTTGATTATTCTTACATTGATAGATACTAGTTCCAAAAAGGCTTTAGTTAATGATGTAATTTGTTTCAGTATATATACTCCATAGTGCCTATCTTTGAAGTTTTAACTCACTGAAGGATGCAACAACTTTTTGAAATATTACAGTTAGAATTCTAGTCATTTGATATTGAGTAGTCATCAAACTACACCTACAAGAGTCTCATTACCATTCAAATAATTGGTTTGTGGGCTCTAATAACTTCCAAATCTCTACAAATATCTAAAAATCACAGAAATGTTCCTAACTTTTCAGGTTAGATGAAGAACAACAGACACCATTTGTATAAGAAGAGAAAACGGAAGATTCTTTTAAAATAAACTAAAAAATAATTAAACAAAATTAATGCTTTGAAACAAAACGAAATTTTACTCCACCGACTTGTTTTCATAAATGTGCAATGGAAATAACATATACCTGATTCGGTAAAATCTTAAATGGATTACTTATATTAAGAATAAAAAAGGAAAAAGTCTTGACAAACATGCTTGGATAGGGGGAAATTTTTAGAATCAAATATAGCAGAAAAATGATATTGATATTTACATTCCCACATAATAAGCTCAAAGTCTCTTAAGTATTATTTATTGTACATATAGTAAGTGTGTGCTAAGACCGCACAACGTTGGTTATTTTTTCACATATTGGTTGTAATTTTATCTATAAATGCAAAATATACCATGGCAAATTTTTTGTTACTACTCTTCTAACAAGCTAGAATATACAACAAGAGTTTTAAAGCAAAAAAACATCGCCTGGCTTCTTCTATACGAATACAATGTAGAATTATATTTCTTTTATATTCCTTTTCTCTATCCACTCTATAGTTAGATCCAAAAACTTTTAGTTTGACCGACATAAATGTATATATAAGTAGTATAGGTAACGCGCTTCTGGAGCACCTCGATGGCATCTTTTTCCATCCAGCAGTTACCAAAGCCGAAGAAATGCGCTTCAATTGCCCTTGTGATGACATAAAAAAAGGTATCCGAAGAATTGTTGAAAGTCTGCAAGAAGTGCTGAAATTGTCTGAAAGTCGTGCAAGAAGTAGTCGTCAATGACGTAATTTGTCCAGTGGATGTTGAATCAGTGCCTTTTTGGCAATATAAGTTGTCGAAAATGTGTAAAACTAGGTGTAAATAGATGTGAATAGGTGTAAGTGTGTGTAAGCTTATTAGTTAAGAACGTGCAAGAAGTGGTCGACAATGACGTCACATGTCCAGTGGCTGTTGAACAGTGCCCTTTTGGCAAGTTTAGATGTTGAAAATGTCGTTATAGAGGCAGAATAGGTGTAAATAGGTGTAAAAATAGGTGTAAATAGGTGTGAATAGATGGCTTAAGAGCCTGCAAGAAGTGGTCGTCAATGACGTAATAGGTCCAGTAGATGTTGAAACAGTGCCTTTTTGGCAAGAGATTAGGGTTTAATGGTATGTTTATCGTAACGGTAAATGTTTTACCGCAACGTAATAGGTTGTTTGTCATTAGAGCCGATATTAGCAGCGTATCTTAACTTCATTAAAACTCCTTTAAACTTTCGTTAGAGGAGAAGTTGTGTCGAGGCTTGTTGGGTAAAAGTGGATCAATAGGTAATATTTTAGTTGTAAATGTGTGCAAAAAGGCTTTATTTGAGTGTATTTTATGAGCTAAAATTGGTAAATGTTCCCCTAATTTGTTGTATGGCGCCGTAAAGTCGGTAAAAAATGTTGAAGATAAGGCTAAATGTAAACAAAAAGTATGACTCATGCTAATTTCCTTGAATTGAAAAACAAGTAAACATGTGCCTCAATAGGTCACACACAATAGATAAGAAAGGTCAAAAATAGCTGATAAGGAGTTGCTTTGAATGCATAGAAGTGTAGTAAAATTGGTTATATTTGTCAAGAATAGTAAAATAAATATGAAATGAGCTTAAAATAGTTTAAAACAACGATATTTGGATTCGATTGAAATGTTGTTGTCTAAATGGTCTGATAGGTCACAAAACTAGATAAGAAAGGTCAAAAATTACTGATAATGAGTTGAGTAAAATGCATTGAAGTGTTGTAAAATTAGTGATATTTACTAAAGGTGGTAAAATAAGTATGAAATGAGCTTAAATTAGTCTAGTTTGACCTCGTAGAAATGAGTTTGAACTCGTTGGATTTTGCTATAATATGCTATATGAGATGAAAGCAAGTTAAATAAGTAATATTTGTCAAAAATAGTAAAAATAAGTATGAAATGAGCCTAAATGAGTCTCAAACGAGTTTGGAGGAAATAGTTTGAACTCGTTGAGTTGTAATATAATTAAAATTTTAAAATGTAAGAGATGAGCCTAGCCTAGCCTAGTTTGGCCTCGTTAAATTGTTTATTATTTCTATATTATGGAGGAGAATAAAACACAAGTATGAGTACATGGAGAAATATATTAATAAATTCTAAAATAATACGAAATATTACAAAATGTTACTACACATAAATTTATATTGTTTAAAATAATTCATTCAAGTCATCTGTTTCCTTGTCTTTCGTTGGCTTCTCGTTCGAGTCCTTTTCTTTCTTTACTGGAAAAATAAGAAGGAGGTGAATGTTTTGAGCCATCTTTTGTTTTAAATAGATCCTTAATTTCACATGCCAAATTGGTACAACAACTGGCATTTTTAATGGTTATCTCAGACACCTGTTATTGAACTAAGTTTAGTTAAATAAATCTCAATCTTATATAGAAAAATATATTCCTGCTAATACTATTACTTATTACTGAATATTAGTTTTATCGATCCAACTATTGTGTTTATTATCAAAACCTAACCATTTTACAAGTACTTTATTTCCTTGTCGTTTTTGTTTTATCCTATAAGAAGAAGAACTGTTGTTGTTGCTATTATTGTTGCTATTATTGTTCCTATTGTTGTTGTTGGCAGAAGACATACTACATGTCTTATATGCTTAAAAAAAGGAGAAAATTTGAATAACCATGAATTGTTTATAATAATTACTGACTAAAATACTTCAAAGTACAAAATATCTATAAAACAATATATATTTACTAAATTAACAAAGAAAATTCTAATCTTAAGAAATAATATTTTGCCTGGTACGAAATGATACCAACAAAAACCAGTTGTTATAAAATTAAATGAAAGTTCAACAAATTTGATAAGAAGGATCAAATTTTTGTCGATAAGAGTATGTAAAATGTATTGGATAAAGTACAAATTGCAATGTATAATTTTCTTTACTAATAACTATATATTTGACGAAAAATATTAAATATAAATTGCTTAATAGTTTGTATAAATGAGAGAGTTCAGTAAAAAGAGATAAGAAAGGTTAAAATTAGTTGATAAGAAGTAGATTCGAATGCATTGAGAATGTAATAAAACAACATTTTAGATTTACCGTATATCGTTGTCGTAACGTTAAATGTAAACGTAAAAGTTGTTTTTCAAAGTACAAATTTCAATTTAATAACTATATAAATTCGAGTTCAGCAAAAACAGATAAGGAAGGTTAAAATTTATTGATAAGAAGTAGATTCGAATGCATTGAGAATGCAATAAGTTAAAGACCAAGAAATTTACCGTATTTAGTTGTCGTAACGTTAAATGTAAACGTAAAAGTTGTTTGTTCTCAAGTTACTTGTAAAATGTATAAAGTACAAATAACTATATAAATTCGAGTTCAGCAAAAACAGATAAGAAAGGTTAAAATTAGTTGATAAGAAGTAGATTCGAATGCCTTGAGAATGCAATAATTAAAGACCAAGAAATTTACCGTATTTTGTTGTCGTAACGTTAAATGTAAACGTAAAAGTTGTTTGTTTTCAAGTTACTACTACCTAGTAATTCTGATATTTGAATAAATCAAAATTTGTTTCCAAAAGAACAAAGATTTGACTAATAATAATAATAAACTAAGAAATAGCCTGTAAATATAATAATATGACTAAATAGAGAGAAAATCACACTAAATTACTACAAAAAGTACAAAATGTCTTAAAAATAGGATTAAAGTTATCAAAAATCCTAATAAATAACCTATATATGTTAACCAATATATCTTGACAATAAATTTAAACAGTTTGTTGTACAGTTGTTTTAATTATTTTAAAATAATACGAGAAATGGATGAATGCTTTATTTTTGAGTCTTTGAAACATTCATCTAGGGTTATTATCTTCATCTGATGATGATGATGATGATGATGACAACGATGAGCATTTATATTCGGGAGAACCAAATAGGATACATTGACTCCAACCACTATCACCAAAATGTTCTCTATTCGTTGTACTATTAATAGCTCGACAATAAATTTGAACTTGTTGTAAATGTGGTACTACTTGGAAACATCCATTACATTGTTTAAATCGTTCTTTAGGTACATTATAATTAACCTTCCAATTATACCATTCTATAATCCTCTATATGTTAACCAATATATCTAGACAATAAATTTAAACAGTTTGTTGTACAGTTGTTTTAATGATTTTAAAATAATACGAGAAATGGATGAATGCTTTATTTTTGTGTCTTTGAATACATTCATCTAAGGTTATTATATTCATCTGATGATGATGATGATGACAACGATGAGCATTTATATTCGGGAGAACCAAATAGGATACATTGACTCCAACCACTATCACCAAAATGTTCAATTCATGGACTAACTTTGTCTCCTAGTACTAAATGACATCGAAATGACCAAATTATAAATAGACATGACATAATAGTATGTATAAAGTATAAAAGTAAATATTTGCAAATAAATTCAAGAGAAAGATCATCAAACTGATAAGAAAGATCAAAATTTTGGTGATAAGGTGTTGACAAAATGCATTGTAGAATATAATAAATACTATATGTACAAATAGTAAAGTAATATTTTAAATTAGGAGGGCTTAAACAACAATGAGTTTGGAGACTCGTTGAAATGAGAGAGAGTTTGAATTCATTGGTTGTTTTTCTATGTGATGAGAAGTAAATAAACAGGTATGAACAGAGTTAAGAAATATATCTAAATATGAAATTACTACTAAATGAAACCAACAATTACCAAACAAAATAGAAAAGATGTAATATATAGAAAGTATAAAGGCAAAATACTTGTAAATAAAATTAAATTCTAGCGAGAGTTCAACAAAGTTGATAAGAAAGATCAAAAATAATGTGTTAAGGTGTTAAGTAGCTGTATGGAGAATGTAATAATTTAAATAACAAAAAATGTCATTGTTGTCGATTGGTAAATGTTAGTTTTAAACTGAATAAACCGATAAAATAGGTATATTTTCACTAAAATGGTGGTTCAAATAAATAAGTTGTATAACGAATACCATCATAATTTGCTAATGTCAATAAATTCCTGTTTGATCTAAGAAAGTTCATATTTTTAATTGTTTATGTATAGGATAGAAATGGAATTTCTACAATTATATATTAACTAATGACTAAAACAAGATGTTTTAATTACTACTATGTACTTGTTATTTTAGTTTTAAAACCTTTATAGCAATTAATTAATATGATAATTTATAAACAAAACTATTGATTTTTCTATAGGTTTCACAACAGCATATATCTTGACTGAATGAGAAAGTTAATGATTAACACCAATGACATTTACTAATAAAACATAAAAGTTTGGTTATTTGTTTTTTATTAATTTATTTAAAACACAATACATGTTACAATGTTTGAAAACAATATAAATAGATATTTGTCATCTTATACAATTTGATTTTTACAAAAGACTAAGTTGAAACAACTCTTGCTATTTTTGAGGTGTAACTCTTAGATTTTCTTTACCTTCATCATGATCATATAATAACGATCCACATTCTATCTCCACAGGAATATTAAATTTCTGAGCTATTTCAAAAATCAATATTGATGTTGGTAAACAGGCTGCGAAGTATTTTCTTTGACTAAATACTAGCTCTACTGTTTTTTTTTTATAATTTCCAAGATTTTGGTTTCACGAGACATGTTTTTTCCTGAAACATCAAAATATTAATTTTTAAGACAAAATATTAGTGCAAGTTTTAAATATGTATATATTCTAATAGTATAGTTTGTATTTGTTTTGCTTACCTTTATATATTATAAAATTACTTCGATGTCTGTCTATTCGTATGACACACTATCAAAATGTTCTAAGAGTATCGTTTTGTATTTGTTTTACTACCTTTATATACAGCTCTTATATATTGAATTAATCGTTTAGGTAGGAATCACGCGTTCCCTAAAACAAACCAGTTTCGTCTATAAACATAATGATAAGAAAACAAGTAAACAACTTGAGTCTCTATGTCTATAAAAATTATAATGATAAGAGATATAAATTTACTTGGAGTCACTTTGTATAAATAATAACGGCTTGTATAAGAGCTTGGTGGAACGAAATATCCAATATTCCTGATTTACCAGCGAAATTTATCATTTATTTTCAAGATTTTGTCAATTGGAATATCATATCACGAAAACAACATTTAGACGAAGATCTAATACGAACTTGTATCGATAAAGTCAATTGGCAACTCATCTCCCAATATCAACAATTAAACGAACGATTTATGATGGAATTTGCCGGAATGTTGGATTGGAATGCAATTAGTATCCATCAAAACTTGACTGAAGATTTTATCCGTCGACATAGAGAACAAGTTAATTGGACATTTATTCAAAAATTTCAACGAGGAATCAGTCCTACCTTTTTACATGAAATGAAACCCTACATTGATCGACAAGCACAATTCAATTGTTGTTGTTAAATCAGTATAATCTTAAGTTATTCTCTTTTATACTTTATGTATTTTTTAATAAAACCTTTTTGTAACAGTACAAGTTGTTTTTGTTATTTTTAACTACATACTGCTAATACTACACTTTAATTTTATCATTGCATAAAGCACGAGTTATGTTAAAAACCATTTATATTGTACATTCAATGTATTTGAATCTATTCCTTATCTGGTAAATTTTAACCTTTCTTATCTAAACTCTCTCTCGCTCGTACATTTTTATGGGATTTTGTTGTTATAAAAAGATTGAATTGGTAAATACAAGCAACAGTTGTCAGCTTTCCTCTCACAACATATATATTTTTATCATATAGTTCTTTTGTTTTTGTTTTGTGTGTGTGTGTAATTACTTAATCAGGTGAGTTTAACGGGTTTTATACAAACCACATCATATCTAATTCGAATTGTTGTTTGCAGTATGTTGTCATCATCTGCATCTTTAAAAGATGAATCTACTATGCATACAACAACATCATCATCATCTAATCTAATGATTGATATGGATGCAACAATTCCTACTACTAGTATTACTACTACTACTACTATACATAAAAACAAGAAAAAATTTCTTGTTAAAAATATATTTTTGGATGGTCTTACACATATGGGACTACTCAATTTTCTCAAGAGATATTCAAATCTACACCTTTATAATGCTGTTAAAGAACAAAATAGTAGTGAATCATTAAAGTCTTTTAGACAAAACCTGTACACATTAACAATTGTGAATAAAATCCAACAACAACAACAAAAATAAACTGAGAAATCTCTATTTGAACGTTCACCACTCTCTCAATTGTATTTTTCGTTAATATTTGACTCGTTGGAGAATTTTGATGAAAAGAATATCATTGCTAGTATAAAGGAAATTCCCACAGAAATATTTGAACAATTTCCATTGGTAATTATTATCCCTAATAAGTCCAATATTAAGGACATTGTTTGGAAAATTATGCAACGACAAGAGCTAGATTTAAGTTCAGCCATAAAATATGTAAAGACTCAATTTAAATTTTTCACTTTATTGTCCAAATACAACATTTTCAACAAATATGTCTTTTTACCCCATTATCCACAAATGTATAATAAAGCTTACTTTTCCGACTTGTAGGTACGTATAGAAGAGCAATTCAAATACTCAATGACAACGATGACCACGACTCGAAAATAATTATTCCAGGAAATAATTCTTGTTGGAAAGCCTATAAATCAGATGCAGGTTTCGATCTTTGTCTTAAACAGGATACATTTGGTCTCGCAGGGAAAGCCACAAAGATTGAACTGATTGAGAAGGTAAATATTCCTATAGGATTCTATGGACAAATTGTTGCAAGATCCTCTACGAATGCTATAGGAACTATACGAACAGGCATCGTAGATGCAACCTATAATGGACCTCTAATTATTTATTTTATATCGGATAAAAATATTTTATTGGAAAAGTATAGAAAAATTGCTCAATTAATTATATGTCCTTTGGTAAATGCCTCAATCGAAAGAAATACTACAAGTCTAAAGAGGAGTTTTATCAGAAAATCCAACAATTTTGGTTCTTCGGGAAAATATAAAATTCCCGCTGCTCAATTTTTGGGTGGACGACAATATTGTGCACAACCTCAAACAGATATTGAAATTGCTGATTTTAATCGATGTACTAGAAATTTAGTCTATTCCGATTCTTCCGATTCTGAATAAATTATTTTATTAACCTATATGTTTGTTGTTGCACCTCTAAGAGTCTTTTTTTACCTGTTGTAGTACAAACTGTATTAATTACTGATTTATCTATTATTAGTTTTTAAGATTTATCTATTAGTATATATTCATAAGTTTAATCTAGTAATTTGTTAATTTGATTATAAAATAAAACAATGTTTATAAGGTTTTTTTGGATTTTATTAAAGACTATATCATTTCTAGGCAAAAAACTTTTTTCACAGGAAGCCTCGCAATTTCATCCCATACTTCTTGTTTCGGTTCCTCCTCCAAGCATACATGAATACGTCTCCTTTCCCTTTTTACTTCCAACAAAATATCTCTGAAAATAAATAATAATAATAATAATGATACTAAGATGAGCTGTGAATAGTAAAATACTCACTTGAATAACTCTTGGAGTACTAACATTTTCGATAATGCATTCAAATCTTCAGATTCAAATATTAAAAAGATCATATTTTTGCTTTAAAACTAACTAGAACGAATCTTTACACAACAAACAAAATTGTAATTGACTCGGCATAAGACTTGTGTTTATATATTAAATACAGTCTATTAATCATCCGATACGCATTTGATTTTTTAGAAACATATACTAATTATACATGTTTATCAGTATAAATGCAACATAACAGTTTAATTTGGAAAATTACCAATTATCTAATAAACTGAAGTAACTAATGCAAAAATAACAAATAAATCCTGGGGGGAAACTATCTCTAGAGAGAGAGACATACATCAAAAAATTAATATATACTTATGTTTTATTAGTTTTTTAGTCAGTCAGTCATTCGATAGATCATTCAATATGATTGAATTAGATGTGTTTATTGACATTCAAGGATATAATTGCTCTTTTGGATATGTAATCAAAGAGTTGGCAATTTATGATGGTATTCGTTGTGCAAATTATTTATTTAAACCACCATTCTCAAGAACTATGATATCTACTGCTAAAGATCAAAAATTGATTGATTGGTCAGAAAAATATTATGGTTTATGTTGGGAAAATGGATTTGTTGAAATAAACGATATCGAACACATTTTACAAGATGTATTGAAAATTTATCAAACTCCATATCGAATTTACGTCAAAGGAAATGCAAAAGTGAATATTTTAAAGAAATTCTTAAACGAGGACTATATCCACAACATTCCCATTCAACAAGAACCTAAATTAAGTAAGTTTAAAATGATTCCAGAATGTTATTTTCATAAAGATATTAATCCATGGCATTGTGCATTATCCAATGAAAAACTACTATATAATTATCGAAATTGTTGGAAATAAAGAACTCTCTCTCTCTCTATGCTTTAGTTCTCTGTACATTTAACTAAGAAATATGTCTTCTACTAACAACAAAATACGGTAAATTTCTTGGTCTTTAACTTATTGCATTCTCAATGCATTCAAATCTACTTCTTATCAACTAATTTTAACCTTTCTTATCTGTTTTTGCTGAACTCTCTCATTTATATATACTATTAAGAAATTCATATATAATATTTTTAGTCAAATATATTGTTATTAATAAAGAAAATTATACATTGCAATTTGTACTTTATCCAATACATTTTACATACTCTTATCGACAAATATTTGATCTTTCTTATCAAATTTGTTGAACTCTCATTTAATTTTATAACAACTGGTTTTTGTTGGTATAAGTTCGTACCAAGCAAAATATTAGTTATTTATTTGCAAATTTACATCTTAGGATTAAGGAATTATTTAGTACTTTTTAGTAAAAAATATTATTTTATATTTTTTGATGAAGGAAACCTTGTCTAATCTAGTTTTGAACAAATATTGCATTCATTTTATTAACATTTTAGAAATGCTTTGTTCTTGTAGGAAAAAACAAACGACCAAAAAATTATTTTGCACATACTTTATTTTCCTCAACCAATCAATACTCTTAGACATTATTTTATTCACATTTTATGTAACTCTTTGTAGGATTGTGTTAAATTATGCTTTTATTAAATTTATTTATTAACTCTAGCTCATATTTGTAAAACCTCTACTATCAAGCCCAAATTTACCCTAATATCTACTATATGAGAACCTTTTAACACCTATTTTCACCACTTTTTATGTAATAAGAACTTTTTACTGTCTTTTTTCAGGTTTTAAGACCATCTTGACTCCCATTTAGATCTTTTTGATCACTTTTCAACCATCTTAAGAGAAAAGAAAACTATACAATGGTATAATTGGAAGGTTATTTATAATGTACCTAAAGAACGATTTAAACAATGTAAGAGATGTTTCCAAGTAGTATTGTCGAGCTATTAATAGTACAACGAATAGAGAACATTTTGGTGATAGTAGTTGGAGTCAATGTATCCTATTTGGTTCTCCCGAATATAAATGTTCATCGTTGTCATCATCATCATCATCATCATCAGATGAAGATAATAACCCTAGATGAATGTATTCAAAGACTCAAAAATAAAGCGTTCATCCATTTCTCGTATTATTTTAAAATCATTAAAACAACTGTACAACAAACTGTTTAAATTTATTGTCTAGATATATTGGTTAACATATAGAGGATTATAGAATGGTATAATTGGAAGGATAATTATAATGTACCTAAAGAACGATTTAAACAATGTAAGAGATGTTTCCAAGTAGTACCACATTTACAACAAGTTCAAATTTATTGTCGAGCTATTAATAGTACAACGAATAGAGAACATTTTGGTGATAGTGGTTGGAGTCAATGTATCCTATTTGGTTCTCCTGAATACAAATGCTATTTTTAAGACATTTTGTACTTTTTGTAGTAATTTAGTGTGGTTTTCTCTTATTTAGTCATATTATTATATTTACAAGCTATTTCTTAGTTTATTATTATTATTAGTCAAATCTTTGTTCTTTTGGAAACAAATTTTGATTTATACAAATATCAGAATTACGAAGTAGTAGTAACTTGAAAACAAACAACTTTTACGTTTACATTTAACGTTACGACAACAAAATATGGTAAATTTCTTGGTCTTTAACTTATTGCATTCTCAAGGAATTCGAAACTCCTTCTTATCAACTAATTTTAACCTTTCTTATCTGTTTTTGCTGAACTCGAATTTATATAGTTATTCGTACTTTATCCCCCCCCCTTTTTTTTCCCCCCCCCCCCCCCCCCCCCCCCCCCCCCCCCCCCCCCCCCCCCCCCCCCCCCCCCCCCCCCCCCCCCCTACATTTTACAAGTAACTTGAGAACAAACAACTTTTACGTTTACATTTAACGTTACGACAACTAAATACGGTAAATTTCTTGGTCTTTGACTTATTGCATTCTCAATGCATTCGAATCTACTTCTTATCAACAAATTTTAACCTTTCTTATCTGTTTTTGCTGAACTCGAATTTATATAGTTATTAAATTGCAATTTTTACTTTGAAAAACAACTTTTACGTTTACATTTAACGTTATGACAACGATATACGGTAAATCTAAAATGTTGTTTTATTACATTCTCAATGCATTCAAATCTACTTCTTATCAACTAATTTTAACCTTTCTTATCTGTTTTTACTGAACTCGCTCATTTATACATACTATTAAGCAATTCATATTTAATATTTTTCGTCAAATATATAGTTATTAGTAAAGAAAATGATACATTGCAATTTGTACTTTATCCAATACATTTTACATAATCTTATCGACAAAAATTTGATCTTCCTTATCAAATTTGTTGAACTTTCATTTAATTTTATAACAACTGGTTTTTGTTGGTATCATTTCGTACCAGGAAAAATATTATTTCTTAAGATTAGAATTTTCTTTGTTAATTTAGTAAAATATATTGTTTTATAGATATTTTGTACTTTGAAGTATTTTAGTCAGTAATTATTATAAACAATTCATGGTTATTCAAATTTTCTTCTTTTTTAAGCATATAAGACATATAGTATGTCTTCTGCCAACAACAACAATAGGAACAATAATAGCAACAACAACAGCTCTTCTTGTTACAGGATAAAATAAAACGACAAGGAAATAAAGTACTTGTAAAATGGTTAGGTTTTGATAATAAACACAATAGTTGGATCGATAAAACTAATATTCAGTAATAAGTAATAGTATTAGCAGGAATATATTTTTCTATATAAGATTGAGATTTATCTAACTAAACTTAGTTCAATAACATGTGTCTGAGATAACCATTAAAAATGCCAGTTGTTGTACGAATTAAATGTCCCAAATGTAAAGGAGAAACAGATCTGTATAATGAAAGATATTTGGCATGTGCAATTAAGGATCTATTTAAAACAAAAGATGGTTCAAAACATTCATCTTATTTATTTTTTCTTAAAAGGACTCGAACGAGAAGCCAACGAAAGACAAGGAAACAGATGACTTGAATGAATTATTTTAAACAATGTAAATTTATGTGTAGTAACATTTTGTAACATTTCGTATTATTTTATTAATATATTTCTCCATGTACTCATACTTGTGTTTTATTCTCCTCCATAATATAGAAATAACAAACAATTCAACGAGGCCAAACTAGGCTAGGCTAGGCTAGGCTCATCTCTTACATTTTAAAATTTTACGATTATTACAACTCAACGAGTTCAAACTATTTCCTCCAAACTCGTTTGAGACTCATTTAGGCTCATTTCATACTTATTTTTTACTATTTTTGACAAATATTACTTATTTAACTTGCTTTCATCTCATATAGCATATTATAGCAAAATCCAACGAGTTCAAACTCATTTCAACGAGGTCCAACTAGACTAATTTAAGCTCATTTCATACTTATTTTACCACCTTTAGTAAATATCACTAATTTTACAACACTTCAATGCATTTTACTCAACTCATTATCAGTAATTTTTGACCTTTCTTATCTAGTTTTGTGACCTATCAGACCATTTAGACAACAACATTTCAATCGAATCCAAATATTGTTGTTTTAAACTATTTTAAGCTCATTTCATATTTATTTTACTATTCTTGACAAATATAACCAATTTTACTACACTTCTATGCATTCAAAGCAACTCCTTTTCAGCTATTTTTGACCTTTCTTATCTATTGTGTGACCTATCGAGGCACATGTTTACTTGTTTTCAATTCAAGGAAATTAGCATGAGTCATACTTTTTGTTTACATTTAGCCTTATCTTCAACATTTTTACCGACTTTACGGCGCCATACAACAAATTAGGGGAATATTTACCAATTTTAGCTCATAAAATACACTCAAATAAAGCCTTTTTGCACACATTTACAACTAAAATATTACCTATTGATCCACTTTTACCCAACTAGCCTCGACACAACTTCTCCTCTAATGAAAGTTTAAAGGAGTTTTAATGAAGTTAAGATACCCTGCTAATATCGGCTCTATTGACAAACAACCTATTACGTTGCGGTAAAACATTTACCGTTACGATAAACATACCGTTAAACCCTAATCTCTTGCCAAAAAGGCACTGTTTCAACATCTACTGGACCTATTACATCATTGACGACCACTTCTTGCAGGCTCTTAAGCCATCTATTCACACCTATTTACACCTATTTTACACCTATTTACACCTATTCTGCCTCTACAACGACATTTTCAACATCTAAACTTGTCAAAAGGGCACTGTTCAACAGCCACTGGACGTGTGACGTCATTGTCGACCACTTCTTGTACGTTCATAACTAATAAGGTTACACACACTTACATCTATTTACACCTAGTTTTACATCTTTTCGACAACTTATATTGCCAAAAAGGCACTGATTCAGCATCCACTGGACAAATTACGTCATTGACGACGACTTCTTGCACGACTTTCAGACAATTTCAGCACTTCTTGCAGACTTTCAACAATTCTTCGGATACCTTTTTTTATGTCATCACAACTATTACACTCTCTCATACGAATCCTCTGTGGCTCAGTGGGTTCAGTCCCTGGTTTTGCAGTATTCAAAACAGCATATGTAGGTTCAAATCCTACTACAGACATCACTTTTTTTAACTTTATTCATTTTAACAACCTATTACCATATACATATATGCGAATGTGACGTCAGAATTCCTCTTGCAGACTATAGAATGCCAAAAGGGCACTGTTCAACAACCACTGGACTGTGACGTCATTGACGATCACTTCTTGTAGATTTTCAGGAGTTCAAGGGCAAATGAAGGGCATTTCTTCGGCTTTGGTAGCTGCTGGATGGAAAATGATGCCATCGAGGTGCTCCAGAAGCGCGTTACCTATACTACTTATATATATATATATATATATATATATATATATATATATATATATATATATATATATATATGTATATATATATATATATATATATATATATATATATATATATATATATATATATATATATATATATACATATATATATATATATACATATATACATATATATATATATATATATATATATATATATATATATATATATATATATATATATATGTATATACTTATAAATATATATATATATATATATATATATATATATATATATATATATATATATATATATATATGTATATATATGTATATATATGTATATATATGTATATATATGTATATATATGTATATATATATATATATATATATATATATATATATATATACATATATATATATATATATATATATATATATATATATATATATATATATATATATGTATATACATATATATATATATATATATATATATATATATGTATATACATATATATATATATATATATATATATATATATATATATATATATATATATATATATATATATATATATATATAACAAATAAAGAGAGAGAAAGCAAAAGTTGTCGTATCTAACAAAATCCTAAGTTATGAAACTAGTTGGGGAACTCGGCAAATGGGCAACAACAGATGTTCACACTATATTCATTTAGCCAATATTTCGGTCCTAGGTTGGGACCTTCATCAGGGCACAAACTGAAAAAGAGATAACGAAGCAACCAATAAAGAAAATTAGGCATGGAGAATTAGTATTATTGAGTCTAATTTTTAATTATTAATTTTTTAATTTGTAATTTTTAATTTCAATCTTATAATTATTGATAAAAAACTTATTGTCGTTTAAAAGTATTGTTGTTCTGAAGAAACGTAAATTATTATTATTAATATGAAGAAATGTCAAAACAAAATTGCAAGTGACTCACATGCAGTGTGCAAATTTATCTAACAAGAATGACCATAAATAACAATTGCCATAACAAAGACCAACACTGAAATAAAACAGCCACTATTCACTAACATATTAATTTAAAAATATGGCATTTACAGCACATTGGCACATGGCACATTAGAAACCTTGGATGCTAAAAAATCAAAATTAATTAACCACCTGCCATCTGAAAAGAGAAATGACAAGTTTGACAAGGCGCTGACAAAGGACAACCACCTGACAAATGTAAGGGATCACTCAAAATAAAAGGGAAAAAGTTTGAATAACCAGGAAAGAACCGGTTAAGTACAAGTTAGGTACTACGTCATAGAATGAAATTTTGGTATAAAGGGAAAGTACCCAATGGGAACGCAAATTTTTCAACGGTATGGAAATTAAGTGGCATAGGGAGGAAATGATTTTTTTTCTACTTGAGAGGAGAACAGGGGAACAGGAAAAGGAGCTGAAAAGTGAAAAGGGTTTTTTTTATTCATTAGGAATATACTAAGCAATTTTTTTTTAATTTTTATTTATTTATATATTTTTAATATTTTTAAATTAATATGTTAGTGAATAGTGGCTGTTTTATTTCAGTGTTGGTCTTTGTTATGGCAACTGTTATTTATGGTCATTCTTGTTAGATTAATTCGCACACTGCATGTGAGTCACTTGCAATTTTGTTTTGACATTTCTTCATAATAATAATAATAATAATTTGTCTTTTGTCAGTGGTATGTCAACCATTTTGTGAATGGCGCCGGCTACAGGTGGTTCGGGTGAATTAATTAATAATTAAAAATGTTTTCAGCATCCAGGGTTTTAAAACACATCCCTGTTATAAATTTTATCTTTTTAACTTTGTGTATTAGTTTATAGTGTTTATTTTGACGGATTGTTAGTCGTTTCTATATTACAAGCTAATAATGGCCATTTATGTTAACTTTACTTCTCACTACTCATGTGAGTGTCTTTTCTCTTTTTTATGTTGCATCTTGTATTTCGTTGTACTTCTGCATTGGTTTGTTGATAATAATAATGATAGCCCCTCAGGGGCTAGGATTCTCCTAGTACGGGCATTGACGATCCCGAGGTACCTGAGTCATGTTGTGCTGTCTTGTGTTGTCCAGATTATGTGTAATAAAAACGCAATCTTAAGGTGTTTACCGTGCCGAGAAGATGAATGGCTCAGCGTTTATGAGTCGCGAACGGTTCCCCCGGATACCGGGCGACCTCCGGGAGTAATTAGCCTTGCTGTGGCACTCAGGCTCTGCCGCAGTCGACCTTTCTTTCCTAGGTTACTCGTGGGAATACTATGTCAAATAATAATAATTATAATAATGAAAATGGAAGGGTGTTGCGGAGGCGGACCCCTGTCGTACAAACAGCTATAGCAACACCACAACAACAACAACCACAGACGAACCAAACAACCGCCTCAGCCGAAAGTACTCCCGATAGTTTTACCAGATCCGACATTGTAGGTGATGGAAATTGCCTTTTCCGTGCAGTTAGCTTACACTTATATGGCCATCAAAACCATCATGAGAAACTCCGAGAGGTTGCTCTAAGATATTTACAACAAAACTGGTCGGAACTTCACACATTTTCATTAATCGAAGTCGACGATATAAAAGACTTCAATAACTATTATAATTATATGAGGAAAAATGGCACCTATGGAACGAGCCTAGAGATACTTGCCCTCTCGGAAACACAAAATAGCAACTTTCATATCTTCTCAAAACAACGAAGAACAAGACATACAAAAATAACTTTTACGGACAGACCAACAATAATAAGCACGGGAAAATACAACAAAACCATTTACCTTCTACTAACAAGCAACCCAATGTCGGGACACTTTGAGCTTCTGACACCACAAAACATTGAAAACATTCCAGAGAACAGCAGACCAATAAAAGAAGCATCGGGCGAGCGACGTAACGGTCGAGGACGTCGCGAGAAATGGCAGCTCGACCAAAACGATGAAGACCAGGCAACCGAAAATGGACCTGCCAAAAGTGTTGTGTCGGCGATTAAGCCGACACCCACCAAGGCGGGAAAATCACAGCAGCGCATGAGTTGCACCACAGGAATCAACGAACACGCCATGCGTTGCTGTAATAAAAACATAAAACCTGACAAAGAAATCACTGAGAAGAGAATCACTCGCTGCTTGGACCCACCAACATCAATCCCAAGCGCAACCGACGTAGATGCGGGACAAACACAAATACCAAAGCCAGGCCAGGGCTCGTATGTTTTGCAAGGAAAACACGCAACTACCAAGGCTGGTAAACCAAGACAGCGGTTAAAGTGGACAGATGAGATGAATAGGACGGTGATGCGCTGTTACTACACCGCCACCAAACTCGAAACAATAATGTCGGGCTACAGACCGGAACTGCACAGACTTTTCTTGACCGAATATCCACATCTGCAATTACTTGTTTCAGAACAGAGAGTAATAGACCAAAAAAGAGTTATTACCAAGAACAATCGTCTCACACCTCTCGAATTGCAAACCATCAAGGACACAGTGGCTGTTGAACTGAACACAGACCAACCAAAAAATAGAAACAATAAAGCAGATTCCGAACCAGCCTCACACACACAACCACCCAGTCGAACACAACAAGACCCACCACCCAGGAGGAGTATAACGCAAAATAATATTGCGAGTACCGCGCAACGCCATATCACAGACAACAACATGAATCACTCGCCACCCTCAACAACATCCACACAACATCACTCCGAATCACCTCTCATACAAACACTTAAAGCAAAAATGGAGTCACATCTAGCTCGATGGTCAGGCACCGACCCCACCACAAGAAATCCCATCCCTCGTTTGATCTTCAAACAGAGCACGCAACCAATCCTCAACACACTAAACAAGCACATAATACCTCAGTATATAACCGACTTAAGCACAATCGAAGACATTCACACAATAATATACTCAGCAGCAATCACCACTCTAACACAAAATAATCAAAAACTCCTCAACGACAAGGAAACCCCAACAGGACAAAACCAAAATTCAAATGGCAAATAAGAATAGAAAACAAAATCAACAACATCAGGAGAGATCTAGGACATCTTACCCAGTTTATAAGCGGGAACGCGTCCAAACGTGTCACACAGGGGGCAAACAAGATCAAATCTAAGTCTCCCAACAGAACACTGCCAGAAATCCTCGATACCTTGAAACAAAAACTATCTGTATATGTCGCAAGACTCCGTAGATACAAAGAATCAAATGAGAGGAAAGACACCAACAACCTCTTCCGAAGAAGCGAAAAACAGTTCTACCGAAAAAACTATGTACAACAAACAGATAGCAGTGACTGAACCACCAAACAAACAAGAACTCACAGATTATTGAAAAAGTATCTGGTCAGAACCCAAACTACACAATAATAACACCCCATGGATCAAAGCCGAAGACGACAAACATAAACATGTTACAGAACAAGAAAATCCCACATTAAATACACAAGAAATTACAGAAACTATCAAACACACACACAACTGGAAATGTCCTGGAATAGACAATATACAAAACTTCTGGTACAAACAGTTTACCACCACACACGAAACACTCACACACCAAATCAACAAAGCCATTCTACAACCACACACATTTCCCACTTTCCTTACACAAGGAATAACATATGTTAAACCCAAAAGCTCAGACACCACAAACCCGTCAAACTACCGACCTATCACCTGTCTTCCAACCCTATACAAGATCATCACAGCCACAATTTCGAAGAAAATAGAACAACACCTATAAGACAACAATATTCTCACAGAAGAGCAGAAGGGATGCAGGAAAAATAGTCGAGGATGCAAAGAGCAGCTGATTATAGATAGCGTAATTATGGAACAAACCAGAAAAGAACACAGAAACCTTCACATCGGTTACATAGACTATAAAAAAGCCTTCGACTCCACACCCCACAGCTGGTTAATCAGAGCCCTAGAAATCTATAAAATCAACCAACACCTCAGGCAGTTTCTCGCGCAAATTATGAAAACATGGAAAACCAAAATACGCCTAGAAACACAAACCGAACGCATCCAAACAGAACAGCTGTACATCAGACGGGGTATATTTCAGGGAGACTCGCTCAGCGCTCTATGGTTTTGCCTCTGTCTCAATCCACTCTCAAATATACTAAACAGAACAGAGCATGGCTTCAATATCAGACACCAAAAAGTGAATCAACATAAAATAAACCACCTCCTATATATGGACGACATAAAACTCTACGCTGCCACACAAACACACCTGAAAGAACTCCTCAAAATCACAGAAATATTCACCTTAGATGTCAATATGGAATTTGGTATAAGTAAATGCAAAGTGCTCCACATCAACAAAGGCCAATGGAAGTGCTACCATGAGATAGAAACCATCAACAATGAAACACTCGATAACATGTTCGACAAAGAAACATATAAATATCTAGGCTTCCAACAAAGCAACAAACTCAACCACACTCACATCAAAACAGAGCTCAGAACCGAATTCAAAAACAGACTGACGAAACTCTTGCAAACAAAACTCAACTCTAATAATCTCACTAAAGCCATCAACACGTTCGCTATACCTATACTCACATATTCATTTGGTATCATCAAATGGTCACAAACAGACATAGAAAATATTCACATCCTTATACGATCTCAATTCACCAAATACAGGAAATTACACCCCAACGCATGCAAAGAAAGACTTACCATCGAGAGGAAGGCAGGAGGAAGGGGAATTATAGACATCAGATCATTACACACAAAACAAATACAAGCACTTAGGAAATTCTTTCACAGCAAACAAACCAGCCTCCACACAGCGACAGTGAAAGCAGACAAAAACTACACACCTCTCGACTTATCCCGGGCAGACCACTCAGCAGACACACACAGTCACACCCAATTACAACAGTTTGTTCCCTTTTTTTTGTTTTTTTTTAATGTTTGTTCCAATATTACTCCGCCATTTGTCAACCGATTTTAAAAATTCTTTTTTTGTTTGAAAGGTATTGCTTGCAGTTGGGTCCCATAATTTTTTTTTGGAAATCGGACGGACAAAATGTCCGTCCGAAAAATTAATTTTTGAATATCTCGGCCATTTATAAACCGATTTTCAAAATTCTTTCTTCTTTTTGAAAGAATTTGTCAACAGGCTGAACACATAA
Source organism: Pachyrhynchus sulphureomaculatus (assembly GCA_019049505.1). Taxonomy (NCBI): domain Eukaryota; kingdom Metazoa; phylum Arthropoda; class Insecta; order Coleoptera; family Curculionidae; genus Pachyrhynchus; species Pachyrhynchus sulphureomaculatus. Next base: position 164,344,490 of record CM032447.1, on the reverse strand, counting down.
AAAAATTTCGGAAATCGGACGGATATTTTGTCAGTCCAAAATATTGATTTTTAGATAACTCTACTGAAAATTTATGAAAATCCGAGGGAGGAAGTCGGTTTTCTTTTTTGCGAGAATTATTTTATTTATAATATATAAAAAAAAATAATACAAAAATAAAATTGATATTTTTTCATACAAAAACATAGTTTACTTAACTTATTGAATGATAATTATACAGTTTAATGATATACACTATTATTTCGTTTTTTGGTTAATATTACATATGAAAATAGCATATAATAAATGACAAACATCTATTAATCCACTACATAAAATAGAAAAAAAAAATTGATATACAAACTACAATTTAAATATCTAAGAGGTTCTTGGCTTCGTCTAACAGTTCCTTGGCGACAGTGACTGATGCTTTTCGGATACTTGATATGTATGGGTCTGATGTAAATAAAAGACCATTTAATACGTCTTCGTTCGTTGCGGACCTAGAGCACTTTCTAGCGTGACATAATCTGATATTTTTGTAATCTTTATTACGAGATTCTTGGGCATCCTCAGATAAATTTCCAATAGGCAGAACAGCAAAATGTCTAATTATACTTTCCCCATGTATTAAGATCTTATATACTGAAGAAGGTATGTTATACCACATATATTGTGTAACGTAAAATTGTGCAGTAGCGCGAGTATATTCACCAAATTTTTCTGGATTTACAGCAATACCGCATGCCAAAGTCTGAAGAATAACATAAAACCTTTTAATAAGATCCTCATTAACTCCTGTTATTTCTGAAGAGCAGTAGTAGTTCTCAAAAAAAAACGTCGAGCTGTATTGCCGTCATTGCTATTTCCACTTCCTTGCCGGGGTTTATCAACATGCAATCCCATTCGGCTTCGAAATAGACTTTGTACAAGTTTTTTTCTTGTCTTCTCTACTTTTTTTATCTTCCGGAGTTCTCGCAGCCCATTTTTTAAACGAAAGATTATATGAAATATGTAAAACTAACTCCATGCACCTAATCCATGCATGCAATGTCGACAAACCGTACTCGTAAGCATTCATATTATCTGGCTTTGATTCAATCTTCTCCAAATTATTCATATCGCTTGGTTTAGCCCCACACACCGTACACACAGCTCCAGAACTTGTGTCAGTTAGAACTTGTGTAACTTTTCCATCCACCATAGTTAAGAACAGCTCGTGACTTATTTCAATTAGCTGGTCCCCCATGTGTATCTCAGAAATTTTCAAATTATTAATTTGACCCAGAATATCACCGACCACCGAACGGGTTTTCTCAGGCGTTTCTTTTGCAAATTCCATCAGAATTGGTCAGCAATATCGAATAGAAGAGCAAGCCGGATTTTGCCAAAGAACCTCTTTTGTTTCTGTATCAATCAGCTTTATTGGTACTAAAG
>CM032447.1:164307006-164342974 GCA_019049505.1 Pachyrhynchus sulphureomaculatus | reverse complement strand
AAGTCAAGTTTTTATTTGTAAAAAATTGAGAAATAATCTATTTTAAATTCTATACTAATATGGTATTAGACTTTCAGTTTAGATATGGGTGCCATAAACAAAATATTCTATATCGAGAAGCGAGTTCGCAAAAACCTATTGTTGAGACAGTACGCACGATTCTGTCCCATAGTTGAGACGTTTACGTTATATAAGATTTATATATATATATAATTATATAAATAGTAAGATATATATATATAATAGATCATTATTATTAATATAAAACCTGACGCAGAGGACATAATGTTATTGTAACTGGTTAACTTGCCCGCACTTTGTGGGCAAAGCATTATTTTGTACCCTGTGAAAAGTTGTTTTTCCCCACGCTTGAGCGCAATTTTCTTGCAGCCCCTTTTTTGCATTTTCTGAGAATGAATTGAGTTGGAATAAAGATTTTAAAAGGAACTAAAGAAATTTGAAACAAACACTAGCTCAGTTTTTTCCCTTGGTAGAGAAAGACCCTTGCAGTTTTAAGAATTACAAAAACAGTAGTTATTACTACAAACAGTAGTTATTAAAATTAGAGTTCCTAAATCAGGCGTTTTATTCTAAAACTTTACTACACCCGAAATCGAAGAGTCGTGATATTCACTTTCACGATTTATCAGTTCAAATTGCTGTTAAAACACTTATTTGCGGGAAATAGATCTACTGATGTATGTTCTAGTGACTTACGGTTTTCCTACGGGCTTCTTGGCCTTAAATTGAACACAAAACCGATTTCACACATTCCATCACTTATTTTCCAGTATGGCTTCACGATGAGAAGAGCCTACTTCGGCTACTCCATGTAGAAGAAAAAACACACAAAGCCCACTACGGCTTTACGTTAAAAACTCGTACTTAACTTGGCTCTCGAAAATATTGTCAGAAGCCTCTACTGCGGCTTGATGGATAAAGCCTGGCTGCGGCTTGATGAGAATAAGCCTTCTCGGCGGCTCGATGGAAAAAAGCCTTCTCGGCGGCTCGATGGAAAAAAGCCTCTCGGCGGCTAGTTGGAAATAAGCCTTCACGGCGGCTTGGTGGAAATAAGCCTAGATCCGCGCTCTCCGGACCCTTAAATAAGCCGTGAGAACTCTGTCTCTAAAATGGCTGACTTCCGGGAAACAAACATTTCACCAATCGCGGAGTACTACGAATTCGATAGATTCGGTCGGAAACCCGCACTGCACCTGTACCATGAGCGGCTAGACGTTCCAGTGTAATACACTGCTCGATACAAAGATGAAAAGAAGTACAATATAAAGCGAAAAATCAGTAACATTACATACTCTTAAAATCTAGGAAAAAATGAATGTTACAGTATAAATTAAAAAAAAAAAAACACGTAAATCGAATAGGTGGTTCTCGAGTGATAACGGACAAATAGACAGACAGACAGAGAGACATTGCTATAATATATATATATATACATATATATATATATATATATATATATATATATATAAATATATATATATTGTAGAAGATTATAGATAACCTGGGCAGGGAACAACAATGCAAGTCGAATAAGTGGTACTCAAATCATAAGCGCACTAACCGACAGACAGACAAACAGAGATATGTATATATTATGATCTTTGCTGCATGATATTGTTCCATATTTAATGGTTTAGGCCGTGAATTTTAAGAGAACTCGCTAGCTGCAAACTCTATTCCCACTTGATTCACTATTATCGACACTGCTTATTCCTTATGTTACCTAACGTAATAAAATATATCCTATAACCTGACCAGAGAACATATGTGTGTTTTAAAAAAAAGCACGTAGTTCGGATAAGTAAGTGATCAGCGCACTAATGGACAGACAGAGAGACAGAGAGACAGAGAGACGTTGCATTTTATATATATTATAGATAGAAGATTATAGATAACCTGGCCAGACAATGAATGAATTTAAAAAAAAATACGGAAATTGGATAAGTGGTTCTCCAGTGATAATCGCACTAACGGACAAACAGACAGAGAGACGCTGCATTTTATAAAAGATTATAGATAACCCCGTCCAGAGAATAAATGTATGAATTAAAGAAAACACGTAAATAGGTGAAGTGGTTCTCGTGGATAAGTGGTTCTCCAGTGATAATCGCACTAACGGACAAACAGACAGAGAGACGCTGCATTTTATAAAAGATTATAGATAACCCGTCCAGAGAATAAATGTATGAATTAAAGAAAACACGTAAATAGGTGAAGTGGTTCTCGAGTGATAAGCGCACTAACGGAGAGACAGACAGACAGAGAGACGTTGCATTTTATATATAATATAGATATTCTTTGCTATAGAACATTGTTCCATATTTAATGGTTTAGGCAGTGTATCGCATGAGAATGCGCTACCGGCAAACTCTTCCCCGACTTGATCCAGTATTATCGTCACTGCTTATTCTTTATGTCACCTAACGTAATAAAATATAGCCTATAACCTGGTCAGAGAACATACGTATGTTTAAAAAAAAAGCACGTAAATCGGATAAGTGGTTCTCCAGTGATATATATATATATATATATATATATATATATATATATATATATATATATATATATATATATATATATATATATATATGTGTGTGGGTGTGTGTGTGTGTGTGTGTGTGTGTGTGTATATATCTATAATGAGTTATCATTTCACGATTTGTTAGTAGTTAGTAGGTATTTAAAAATATGTCCTACCATTGCTTCTTTTTATTCACGACTATAGAAGAAGGTGCCTGCTTTAAAACTTGAAAAATCGAAGTCAGATCACATGATCTTAGTGGTCAATTAATATCACCGTAATACTGCAACAACTCGACACCAGCAGCGTGACAGGTTGCGCCGTCATGCTAAAAGGAAATGTCCTCCAGAGTAATATTATTCAGTTCTGGCTACAAAAATTCAGTTATCACCTCACGTTATCGAAGACCATTCACTGTTACAGTTTTACCAGCATCATTTTGAAAGAAATATAAATCAATGACAACTCCTGACCCTAATGCACATCAAATAGTGACTTGTTTAGGATGGAAAGTTTTCTGATGAATCAATCGCGGATGGTTCTTACCCCAAATTCGGCAATTTTATTTATTTACATAGCCACCAATTTGAAAATGTGCTTTATCAAAAAAGATGGTTTTTTGAGAAAAATCATCTGCTTGTCTTTAATCCAATTGACAAATGCACGACGTTCTGAATGATCCAATGGCTTTAGTTCCTATGTTATTTGAACCTTGTATGCCTTCAGAGCTAAATCCTTTCGTAAAATACGCCATGTTGTGGATTCACCGAGTCCAACTTTTCGTGAACGTCAACTAATGGATATTTCTGGGTCTTCAGCAACACTTTCAAGAACCAAAAGAATATGCTATATGTGAACGACTGCGACGTCTAGATTTTTATCTTCCATTGAACCAGTTCTTTGAAACGTTTGAACAATTCGATTGATAGTGCTTTCAGGTGGACTATTATGCATATATTACGTAATTTTCTAAAAACATTTTTCATTGAATACCCATTTTTCTTAACAACAATTTGAACACACGTATATATATATATATATATATATATATATATATATATATATATATATATATAATATATATATATATATATATATATATATATATATATATATATATATATATATATATATATATATATATATATATATATATATATATATATATATATATATATATATACATATATATATATATATATATATATATATATATATATATATATATATATATATATATATATATAGAAAGAGGAAGGATAGTAACAGAGCACTGGTAACAAAACAATCGGAAGTTTAACTACTGAGGAACGCCCTTATGAGGAGAAGAGATGAGCAATCAAAGATCCATAGGCTCTAGTATCTGCTTTTTATTTTTTGTTATCAAGCTTTCGCTACAACTGGTAGCTTCTTCTGGATACTGAAATCCAAAATCCAAGTACAGAAAAACAAAGTTTCAGTTCGTTATGATATGTAATTTTTAATTTTATAAGGTTGTATAAGAAATTACTTACAAAATTACGCAGTTAATTCATCTCTGGTGAATGCAATAAAATTTACATTTCGTTGGCCAGGTAGTAAGTATAATCACAAAAAATTTTCTAAGTATCCAGAAGCTTCGAGCAGCAGCAGCAGCAGCAAGATCACAGTATAGAGTAGCAGTATCAGCGGGAGCACGTGAAAATGCCAAAGGAGATTTTGGCGAAACGTCGTGCAAATTCATTGTTAGACGAACGGATTGAAACTCGGAATTTTAATGTATTACATTCCACCATCCGTGAAAACCTCTATTGCTATATATATATATATATATATATATATATATATATATATATCTATATATATATATATATATATATATATATATATATATATATATATATATATATATATATATATATATATATATATATATATATATATATATATATATATATATAATATATATATATATATATATATATATATATATATATATATATATATATATATATATATATATATATATATAATATATTGAAATTCCGGGTTTCAATCCGTTCGTCGAACAATGAATCTGCACGACGTTTCGCCAAAATCTCATTTGGCACTTTCAAGTGCTCTTGCTGCTGCTGCTACTCGATACTCGAGTAGCTGTCCTATCTCATGTTTATACTCCGTAAGTGAACAAATTTGTTTTAGAGATTTTGCTTCGAGGAGAAGAGAGGTTGGATATAAAAAACCGTACATTTTGATCAGTAAAGGGCTTTTTTTTGTTTTTTTTTTTCCGTCTTCCATAAAAATTCTGCCCATCTTGAGACATCTTGGGTCAAATTTTGATCGGTTACCCTAAAGGAAGCCAGGAGGTAGTGTATGTGCTAAAAAACCTACGGGAAAAGGCTAAGCTGAATGTCGGTAAGTATACCTAACTTGAGACCTTTTTCACAATGTGTGTACCTGAAACCATGCTTACCACGTGTGTACCTGAAACTCTTTTCACCACGTGCGTACCTGAAACCATTTTCACCATGAGTGAAGCTGGAACCATTTTTACACATTACCATCTTAAAGCAGTTTTCTAAACAAGAAGCAAGTGTTATACCAGAAACTATTTTCAAAACCTTCAAACTTCTAAGTCAGAGACTGTGTGTGAATCGGTACATCTTTCACCCTATCTCCTAACCTAGCCCAAATCGGCAGGTTGCCCAGTTGCCTTGCAGTCCCAAGGAAGCTGCAGATCATCAATCTGAAGTCCAGGGTTTCTACCTGATGATTCACGCTGGTTGATTAACCACCGTCTGAAGCCCAAGCACAGAAGGCTGTTGTCTATGCTGCCTGTCGTAACAGGTGGGACAGGTAATATCTAAGTATTTACACACATTTCACTGAAGACCTTTTGTTTAGACCGGAAAAGAATATTTAATTAGGTTAAATAATTGTAAGGGTTGATTTAGTGTAAATAAGTCTCTTTATGTTTGTAAATATACTTTGCTTTGTTTTAACCTAGTGTCTCGCTGTGGTCCCATTCTATTTTACAGGACGTTTAATCTTCAACTAAATATCTCTTCGGTATTTTTTAATTTTTTTTTTTTAGCTGGAGGCAAATTCTCTTTTACTATACAATGGATGGTTTCCATGACGGTATAACTAAGATTTGAATAGCTGTAGAGATCATTTTCAAAAGGCGTACAAAAATTACCTCTTCCCCACATCTCTGCCAGTATAATGAGCTAGCATATATTCTCATATTTGTTCCTTATACAAGCTCAATATTAATATCCATTCAGTTTAATTTGAAAGATAAGAATATACCGAAGGGGCATAATGGATGTTCTTATATAATAAATAATTTATTTAAATAGAACGAAACATAACAATATGTTTATATATTGAAACACGGAATTTTAATGTATTACATTTCACCATCAGTGTATATATTGTATATACATATATATATATATATATATATATATATATATATATATATATATATATATATATATATATATATATATATATATGTATATATATATATATATATATATATATATATATATATATATATATATATATATATATATATATATATATAACAATAAATTTGCACGACGATTCGCCAAAATCTCATTTGGCATTTTCAAGTGCTCTTGCTGCTGCTGCTCGATACTGTGATCTTGCTGCTGCTGCCGCTCGAAGCTAACTCAAAGTGCACCAGCAAGATCATAGTATCGAGCAGCAGCAGCAGCACTTGAAAATACCAGATGAAATTTTAGCTAAATGTCGTGCAAAGTCATTGTTAGACGAACGGATTGAAACCCGGCATTTTAATGTATTACATTCCACCATCTGTATATATATTGTATATATATATATATATATATATATATATATATATATATATATATATATATATATGTATATATATTATATATATATATATATATATATATATATATATATATATATATATATATATATATATATGTATATATATATATATATATATATATATATATATATATATATATATATACATATATACATATATATATATATATTATATATATATATATATATATATATATATATATATATATATATATATATATATATATATATATAAAATATATATATATATATATATTTATATATATATATATATATATATATATATATATATATATATATATATATATATATATATATATATATATATATATATATATATATATATATATATATATATACATATAGATATATATATATATATATATATATTTATATATATATATATATATATATATATATATATATATATATATATATATATATATATCTTATATATATATATATATATATATATATATATATATATATATATATATATATATATATATATATATATATATATATATATATATTATATATATATATATATATATATATATATATATATATATATATATATATATATATACATATATATATATAAATATATATATATATATATATATATATATATATATATATATATATATATATATATATATATATATATATATATATATATATATATATATATATATATATATATATATATATATATATATATATATATATATATATATATATAATATATATATATATATATATATATATATATATATATATATATATATATATATATATATATATATATATATATATATATATATATATATATAATATATATATATATATATATATATATATATATATATATATATTATATATATATATATATATATATATATATATATATATATATATATATATATATATATATATATATATATATATATATATATATATATATATATATATATATATATATATATATGCATATATATATATATATATATATATATATATATATATATATATATATATATATATATATATATATATATATATATATATATATATATATATATATATATATATATATATATATATATATATATATATATATGTATATATATATATATATATATATATATATATATATATATATATATATATATATATATATATATATATATATATTCAGAGGTGTAAAGGGTAAAAGAGGCGATAATACTGACATCGAAAATTATGGACCCATATCTCTTCTGTCGCACTTAATAAGCTCTTCACTAAAATCTTAACCAATCGCCTAACAGCAAAACTAGATTTCTATCAACCTGAGGAATATTTGAGCTTCAGAAAGGGATTTAGCACTATTGACCACCTCTACACAATATGTACTGTAATAGAAAAATTTATAGAATATAAGGTACCAATACATTTGGCCTTCATTGATTTTCATAAGACATTTGACACTGTTGAAATCTAGTCAGTTCTAAAATTCCTAGCGAATGCAAGAGTAGATTCCAGATATATAAAAATAATAGAGAACATCTATAAAGAAGTATGCATGCAGCATATATGTTAAAATTGATTAAATAACTGGCACTAACAACATACTATTAAAAGGGGGAGTGTGGCAAGGAGATACTATCTCACCTAAATTATTTACGATGGCCTTTGAAGACGTCTTTAAAGAGTTAAATTGGGATGAGAAGGGCATCAACATCGACGGCACTAGACTGAGTCACCTTAGGTTTGCAGACGACATAGTAGTGATAGCTAATAACACCAATAAGCTACAGGAAATGTGGAACCAGCTGAATCTGATCTCTGCAAGAGTAGGTCTTCCCCACATCTCTGCCAGTATAATGAGCTAGCATATATTCTCATATTTGTTCCTTATACAAGCTCAATATTAATATCCATTCAGTTTAATTTGAAAGATAAGAATATACAGAAGGGGCATAATGGATGTTCTTATATAATAAATAATTTATTTAAATAGAACGAAACATAACAACAATAAATTTGCACGACGATTCGCCAAAATCTCATTTGGCATTTTCAAGTGCTCTTGCTGCTGCTGCTCGATACTGTAATCTTGCTGCTGCTGCCGCTCGAAGCTAACTCAAAGTGCACCAGCAAGATCATAGTATCGAGCAGCAGCAGTCGCACTTAATAAGCTCTTCACTAAAATCTTAACCAATCGCCTAACAGCAAAACTAGATCTCTATCAACCTGAGGAATATTTGAGCTTCAGAAAGGGATTTAGCACTATTGACCACCTCTACACAATATGTACTGTAATAGAAAAATTTATAGAATATAAGGTACCAATACATTTGGCCTTGATTGATTTTCATAAGACATTTGACACTGTTGAAATCTAGTCAGTTCTAAAATTCCTAGCGAATGCAAGAGTAGATTCCAGATATATAAAAATAATAGAGAACATCTATAAAGAAGTATGCATGCAGCTGCAAGAGTAGGTCTTAAACGAATTTTAAAATAACTAAATTTATGAGCTCTAAAGATACAAGCATAGAGATAGGAAATAACTCCATAGAACGCGTCGACGAGTATATCTATTTACGTCACACTATTAAGATCGGAGAAGAGAGCTAGCATGCAGAAATTACCAGGCGAATAAGGCTGGCATGGGCAGTCTGGGAAACTAGGACCTATCTTAAAAAGTGCTACAATACCCATAAACCTAAAAACTAAACTACTCAGTATATATCAACACTACACCAAACACTTTTTTTTGCACTCGACGCGCGTTTCGCTAACCATGTTAGCTTCATCAGGAGCGCTGAAGTTAACATGGTTAGCGAAACGCGCGTCCAATGCAAAAATAAAGTGTGTGGTTTAGTGGTAATATATACTGAGTAGTCTCATCGTGCCAAAGATTTCATATTCCCAACATAACTAAAAACTAAAGTCTACAATTCCTGTGTTCTACTGGTCAACATACATGAACAAAAAACGATGTGTATCACTAAAGCATTTGTTAAAAACTCGTGACTTTACAAAGAGCTATGGGGAGAAGCATGCTTGTTATCTCCCTTAGGGATGGAATTCATAACGAGCAGATAAGGAGACGGACCAAAGTTACTGACATAACTCTCGAGGTGGCAAAGATGAAATGGCGATAGGCAGGTTATGTGGCTAGATCATCCGGAGACAGATGGGTGTATAGGATCACGAAATGGAGATCCAGAGAAACAGGAAGAAGCGTTGGACGTCCAGAGAAACGATGGGTCGATGATATAAGAGTAGTAGCGGGTAAGCGGTGGTTAAAGGGAAGCATGGAAGAGATTAGAAGTTACCTAGGTCCAGGAGAGGACAGATTTAAGTTGAGAAGAATATATATATATATATATATATATATATATATATATATATATATATATATACGTATATATATATATATATATATATATATATATATATATATTATATATATATATATATATATATATATATATATATATATATATATATATATATATATATATATATATATATATATGTATATATATATATATATATATATATATATATATATATATATATATATATATATATATATATATATATATATATATATATATATATATATATATATATATATATATATAACCTACAGTTTATGCTTGTGTTCCTTGTCCTATAACAAAAGTTTTTAAACCGTTTATTTATTTTTTCTTAATTGTTCTGATAAGACCAGTACTAATTTTAAAATACGAGTACATATCCTAAGTTAATCTACTTTTTCAAGTTTAAGCAGAGATTTTGTCATTTTTTAAAGAATCAGTCAAAAGTTATTCTATTTTATTATTTTGATTAATGTCGACATGTGCTACCCTTGCTTAACTCTTGTTTTGAGATTCTTTACTCTTTTTGGAAATATTTTTTTACAAAACTATAAACTATCATTACATAGGAAGTGATTCTGCATATTGAAATATTACATAGATATATCTACAATTATTCTGTAAAATATTTTTCCAATTCTTTTCTATTTGGTATAGAACGCTGCCTACTATATATATTATATGTTTATTTCTGAGGTACAACGTATGATACGTTGTTTCATTTATACTGATTTCACCCTCCTCAATATCTTCTATATAGGACTAACAGTAAAATTATGTTTGGGGACATATCCCAGCACAAATTAATTTATAGGGCGTATCAAGGTCTAACTGTTTTGACATGTCATATTCAAGTTTTCGATCTATTTAAGGACTTTTTCTTTACAGTTTTCGCAGAAAATGTATGGTTTATGGCAATTCATTGGACCATGATTCGATTCACAGTATTAGTAACACCTTTATGTTTCATATGGTGGTAAAAAACATTTGCTTCTTTCTAAAAAAATATAGACTTCTGAGGGTAGCTGAAGCTGTGGATTCTTTGTCACAAAAATGTTTAAGAAACTTTTATCTAAAAAGAGAAATATAGTTTTACAATAGAATTTAAAAACCCTTAAAAGCCCAGTGTTCTTCACAGCTCTGCAATAAATGTTGATTCCATTCTCCTTAATGTCGTTTAGTTCAACTATCTTATATGTTTGCTATGTTTATTTTATTTATTTTTAGTTTAACAGCATGAAATGATATGTACCACCATTTAACCAAGTGGAATTTAACGCTACAAAAACCCCGGCGGTAATTTTTTGTAAAAAAGTTGACGTTGCTGAACACGACATAGTCGTGTCGGGGCACTCCATTTCCCTAGCGTCGTCACTCAATTTGTTGAGCGTTAATTTAGGAGCAAATATGTCCTGGCATGAACATGTTGCAGGCATAGCAAGGAGAGCTATTTCGAACCAGATAGCTTTACACTCCACAACAACTGTTAATTATTTACAAGGCTTAAATTCGACCAACTATGGAATACTGCTCCCATGTTTGGGGCTCCACTCCCAAACACACACTGCATTTATTGGATTCTGTTCAGAGAAGAGCCGTTCGTCTGATTGGAGTCCCGGAACTGACCGGCGGCCTTAATTAGCTAGAACATCGAAGAACGGTTTCTATAAGTTCTACAAGTATTTTCATGGAAAAAGGATATAGCCTGCTTAATTCCTCCCAGAGAGGTGCATTTTAGAAATACACGTCGCGCTAATACGTCACATCCGTATGAGGTTCAGCTTGTTACTCCGCGTACAATGCTTTTATATGGAGAACATCATCGGTTTGGAATAATTTGCCCAACGCTGTGTTCCCAACGGAGTACAATTTACAGCGATTCAAGAACAACGTGAATCGCTTTTTTCGCACACATGCCGCTCCTGGAGCGCTTTAGGGGCTTCCCTGCAAAACGTGTGCTCGACCCATAAAAAAATGTAATATTTCTTCTCTTGTGACGTAGATGTCCAGCTTTCGTACCATCTTTTTGGTGGTCGACCGGGAGGTCTTCTTGTTTCTGGTTTTTCATCTTTTGCCCATTTTGGCGAGCTATTAGCAGGCATCCTACCTTCCTTCCAATATCGACGTCTTGATCTGGCGAAACGGACGATGTCTTGAATCTTAAATTCTTCTGGTATAGTTGTGTTTCGTACCTAGCCTCTCAGGGTGTGATAGTGCGCAGTGTTTTCATTTCTGTAGCTCTCAAGAGGCTTTTTGTTTTAGATGTTTCTGCTCTTGTTTCTAGTGCATAAGTTAGAACCGGACTTACCACTGCTCTATATATACACACTTTGTTTTCTGTAATATTTAGATATGCTAAAATAATCTTAAAATAGTAGTAAAATATTATTATCGAATAGTGACTCAACAAATGTGATTAAGGTGATAACGTGTGATAAGCTAATCTTAGTAAATAATATTTGTAATCAGGTTATTTTATAAATTTGGTGTAAGGTGGTGCACATCAGAAATACGTTACGCAGTATGGTAAGTATCATTAAATGATAATTTAAGAAATTAATTTTTCTAAACCTGTTATTTTTAATTAGTATATAATTTTACCTTTTTATCTAATCTCTCAATATTACAATAATCCATCTATTACGAAATTAAACATTTAGTCCTTTTCAGTCAGAATATTAACTTAGAGATTTACTTAAAAGCAAGGAAAAGTTATAATTCTCTTATTTTTAATCTAAATAAAAAATTAAAATCTGTTTGCTAGCCTAATAGATTGTTATATTGAAATTCACTCACAAAGCAAACATTTCAGGGGGGCTATATACGTCTCTCACTCCTAAGGATGCAGAAAACAGCTCTCTTAGAAATAGGGCTTTTTTTTTATTGAGAGAAGCTCTCCAAGTTGTTTCTATGAAAGGGATTTTGTTTGTTGAGAATTTCCAATGGGCATCGATTTTCAAATTGGGTTTTTAAACTTTTAAAGTTTTATTATATAAAATAGTTATTTCTGAAAGGTTTCTGGTTATTGATATTAAGTTTTCTATGTTGCTTTTAGCATTCTAGGGCAAGAAAAGTTCTTGTTGTTGCTTTCCCCCACTGTAAAGCAGCCTACGCTACGGCTTTTAATATTTTTATTTATTATCTTCTTAATAAAATTAATAAGAATCACAATAATGATTATAATGAATGTATAAATAATATCGACTTATCCCGGGCAGACCACCCAGCAGACACACACAGTCATACCTAATTACAACAGGAATAGATGAGAACGTGGTTAGAAAAAACACTCCCCGGGAAATACATAGAACAAGACCACGTAAATAAAAAAAAACAATCATACACCTAGCTACAGGATGGGCAGCTACTCACTGAAAGAGGATAAAGTCATATTAACCAGAAACTACCAAAAGCATGTCATCAAAGACCCAACTGTTAGAGAAGACAGAGAGCAGATGCCACCACCATAAAAAAACCGATCGAACACATAACAAGCGGATGTAAAATATTAGCCAGAAGGGAATGCACAGCCAGACATGACTCAGCGGCAAAAGTAGTTCACCAAGTGCTACCCACAACATACAAACTCATAGAAAACACAGATCCCTACTACAAATACACAAAATAAAGATTACAAGCTCTACTGGGACTTCAGTATCCATACAGATAAAACAGCCCCCGCCAATATACCCGATATTACTTTCCAATACAAAAAAGGAAAAATCACCTATCTGATTGGCACAGCTATCCCCAACGACACGAACATCCAAACGAAATACACAGAAAAAATCTCCAAATCTTGCAACAGAAATAAAAAGGCTAGGAAAACAAGAAAAAGTCATCATTGTCCCCTCGTCACATCAGCCACAGGCCTTACACCAACAATATTCACACCACACTTAGTACAATTAGGACTCAACACAAGCATAAGGATTCAGATGTCAGTGATTTTGCAAACATGTCAGGTCATTCCTTAATACACAATGGTAATAGCGTTTGTGTTGAATTGGCTTAGATTTGTCCGCCAAACATGGAACCACATTGACCAAATGTGAGAAAAAGAACAACAAAAACAACAATATTATAATGAAAATAATAAATATAAAATAATAATACAACTGATAGTTCTGATATATGTAAATATGCTTGGTTGATATAGTTCATACGCTCTAGTCTATTGACAACAAAGGGTCAGAATTATTCAGGCATTCGTACAGCATTTTGTAATATCTTACGTCTGTAGGCACAATGTGGCGATGTGTGTCCCATGTTATCACCTTGTATATTTATATGGTACTGATGATTACATTTTCCGGGAGCGATCGGAGCAGTTACTTTAAGTGACAGGTGCCAACAAACCTAATATATTTCTTGTCGATAAGACAAAAGAACATATATTTGTGATTAAATTTTTGATAAAAATGTTAGTTCGAAATTTTGGAGTCTTTGGCATAATGGTACTACACAGCAATTTTCGCCTCTACACCAAACACTGAATTTTGTACGTCAAACAAACATATAGTCTAAATGAATACTTTTAGACACTAGGGTGACATAGAATATGAGAAGATTCTAAACCTTCAAAATTATTTAATTTTATTTTCTTCATGAAAAATATTAATTTGCATGATCAATCATAGCTTAATTGATATACGTGGATTTTCAACAAATCTCAATGTATCTTGTACAGTAGTTGTTAACTCACAACGCTAACTTATTTGGACTGTCAAAATACGGGTATATACCGGGTATACGAAATATCTGATTTTCATCGGTGTCTTTCAAACTAGAGATCCGGGTGTTTAAGTAGTCTTTACTAATAATCTTCCCATTCTCTAAAAATATTTCACTGTAAAACTACTCTAATTTGGCAATTAGGGGTTAAATTAATAAGAGGACCCTAGGTCAACTAAAGTTATGAAGCATTCCAGTATAAGACCAAAAGTTTTGTAGCCATATCTAAAAAACTGATAAAATTAAAAACGAATTGTGTTAAAATTTTAAAACTTTCCAACTTGTTGTAAGGTCTCAAATTTTTAATTTTTCAATTATTTTCCGTACGGAATACTTATAGGATCATGTCGATGTCTATCCGTCTGTCTGTCCGTCTCTCACACTCGATTTTCTTCGAAACTAGTTGACATAGAAAGTTGAAATTGGAGTTGATGGCCCCATCAGAGTCGAGTAGTTTTTAAAGTTAAATTTTGTTTTGGGGGGTGAAATAGAGAGCAAAAAAAAATTAACAAGTTAATGAATGGGATATTAAATTAAAGCTTGTAAAAACTCGAGTTCGAAAATATTCATGACATAATACTTGCACACACTTTCTTTGTATTATTTTTAAAAAATTGCAAAAAATCGCTGTCTTCCCCTTATCTCGAAAAGTACTGACCAAAAAATTTTGAAAACATTCTGAAATATTCTTTGCGTAGTATAAATTGAATGAAAATTATTACGAGTCCCTTACCTCTCATAATTTATACGGAATATAAAAAAAAAAAAAATCGAGGTCATCAGTTTTCAACAAAGATCGGAAACAAATTTTTGTTGAAACCTCATTTAGGGTAACAAATTTTTTTATTTTAAAAGCAATTCACCGTACGAAACACTAATTGCGCAAGTCCGACTTGCACATGGCCGGTTTTTTTAATTTTGAAAACGTTTGACATCCTTAGTGGATTGATCTGTTGTTTACGTAAAAAATTTTCGTTGAGTTAGCCCAATTGTAAAAGTTTTGTACGTATTTTTTTTTATAATATACATAACTTAATGATATCTACGGTTGAAAAGCGTAATACTAAAATATAACCACTATTTTTCAAGAAGATGACTAAACGACGGCTTACTTTTTTGTGGATATTTAATATTTACGAGTATTAACTTCAACTTCACGCAGCTTTGCCGACTAGATTTGAATTTCTAGAACCTAAAAATCTTCAGCAATATAATTAAAAACTTAAGTAATTGTCTCACTATTCACTAAATATTTAGGTATATTCTTGCATGTTAGGTATGTTTTAAGAAAGTTTCAATTTGTTTCTTCTTTTGTAGCAAGCGCAAACCTTAGATGAAGCTAACCAAAACTGGTTAAATAATAAAAATGATTACAAGAAACTGATTTGCTCGATTTGCAAAAAATATTTATCCGTTCCACCGATTTTTATCTCAACTGATGGAAAAATGAACAAATGTGGGAGGTGCAAAGGAAGATGTTCTCCTGGAAAAACTTGGGTACAAAACATAGAATATGAAAAATTAGCTAAATATTTACAATTTCCATGTAGTGAATCAGAAAACTGTACCGAAATGATATTTTGGGAAGAATTGTTGAATCACGAAAATATCTGCCCATTTAGAGAAATTGCATGTCCGGACAACAACTGCTCACAATTGTATGAAGTTCGGAGCGCACCTTCTCATTTTGGCAACAATCACACAATATACTCAGGAAGTGTCATTATTCATAGTTTTTTGTGTGAAATTGGAAATTCTAATGTAATATTAATAGATGTCGATAACGTGTTTTTCTTAGCCATGTTTAAAATGGACGAAGAATTTTTAAGGTTTAATGTTTTTACATTGGCCTACCAACATATTAAACATAAATTTTCAGTAACTTTTATTACAGAACATAACTGTTTAACTTCACGACATAATATTGAACCATATCCTGGAAAGCATCGTATAGTGAATAATAATCTTCTAACAAATATATTAAGAGATGTTAAAAAAAAAATACTTTTCAATCTTACAGTAGATATAAATTATCCAGTTTCAATAAAAATTAAGCTGGAAATTCTAAAAGAAAAAATAAACAACTCTTTTCGATCAGTCCGTTCTGTTTTCGCGCATATAAAGATATTGTTTTGCGGCTAATGGTATGTCCAATCTGCTCTGGACCAATGAACTGTAACATTTATTTGTGTCCAAAGGGTCATTCCAATTGCTTCAACTGTAGGCAAGAAAACAGTTCATGCAAACTGTGTTTTTACGAGTTACGAAATAATAGAAATTATGCTCTAGAAGCACTTTATCAAAAATGTTTCAAAATTTACCAGCCTTTTTTTAATAAGTAATTTAACTATAATCAAATATATAATGTTTTCTAAGTTTACGCCCTCTTTCTAATTGGTTATAATGTACTCTAAAAATACACAGATAATCCTGAGTACGTTTAAAACCAACAATTAGTCATGTTATTATACATATATATATATATATATATATATAAATATATATATATATATATATATATATATATATATATATATATTTATATATATATATATATATATATATATATATATATATATATATATATATATATATATATATATATGTATATGTGTGTGGTACAATAGAAATTTTCACGGATGATGGAATGTAATACGTTAGAATTCCGAGTTTCAATCCGTTCGTCTAACAATGAATTTGTTTCCCTGATGTGCTCATAACGCAGAAAAACAACGGTCAGCTTTAATACTCAGTCTACCGGAAGCCCACCCACAACAGTAGATATTTAAACGCTGTCTCACACCATCATCCATCTCAAATCTAGTCGGTAGCCAACACCCTCGTATCGAGATCATACCGACTCACCGACCCATACATGAGGCAGAAAGAAATTACACAAACCACTAGGGTCTTAAGCAAAATGGATATAAAGACCAGTCCGTACGGAGAGCATTAGAAAGGTAGCGCCATCCACAGACAAGGACAGAAGAACGCGACCTTAACCAGAGTAGAGTCCTATTACCGTATGTGAAAGAAGTTACAGACAGGATTGGAAGAGTCCTAAGAAAACACTCTGGCAGATATCCTGGGCAACCCCAAGGACAAGAGAAAACTGGAAAACCATGGAGTTTACAGTATCCCATGCAGAGACTGCCACAAAGTGTACGTAGGACAAACAAACAGAAGAATCTCCACCCGGATCCAAGAACATAAAATAAGTATCAAAAACAAACAAACAACATCAGCTCTTCAGCACCATCATGATACTGGTCACAACATTAATTTTGAGAGATCTAAACAAATAGCCTCGATTTCCCATTATAAAACACGCATAGTCAGAGAAACCTTGGAAATCGAAAAGAATGGAAAGCTAAATAAGTGAGATGATGCATTGATTATCTCCACTACATGGTAGAGTCTACTAGCTAAACCAAGTCAGTATATAGCTTCGAGCTACGGCAGCAGCAGGATCACAGTATCGAGCAGCAGCAGCAAGAACACTTGAAAATGCCCAAATGAGACTTTGGCGAAACTTCGTGCAAATTCATTGTTAGACGAACGGATTGAAACCAGGAATTCTAACGTATTATATATATATATATATATATATATATATATATATATATATATATATATATATAAATATATATAATCACTCTGCACACTATTTATAGCATTATCACAAGCTGCACACTTTTGTCGCCTGAAAACCTTTTAAAATCGTATAGGAATGTTTCCACTGTATCAGAATTATATCGTTTAACTTCCCTAAAAAATATTTTTAAACCCCTATAAAAGGTTTGTTATTTCCACTATAAATTAGTTCAATTTTTTGCATTATCATAATACTTTTATAAATTAGTACATATATTTTAAATGCGGCAACCGAATATTTTCGTAACAAATTTTACATGTGCTAAAACTGCCTGAGATAACTACTGTTAATATTCTCAACAAAATACATCATTTACTTGAAAAAAAAAAGAGAGAACAATAGTTTCAACATGTCATCCAATACAACAGAAAATAGCAGATTTTCATAATAAGATTCATATGTTGATTGACCTTCGATTAAATAAAGTTGACATTAAAAGAAATTTATTAATAATTATAGCCTTACACTTAAAGGACTAAGTCAAGTATTATTAATTATAATAAATATATTAATTCATTAATAAACCTGAACTAATTAATATTATTTTAAATAAGAAATTGTTTATTATATAAAATATCTCAGATAATTTCAAACTCATTTCATACTATGTAACTGTGAGAGTAATATTCGAAATTATTAAATACTTTCATTCAAAAAATGCAATACGGCGAAAATAAATAAGAACTACAAATCTAGTGTCTATAAATTCAGCTGTGGTCATTATAAGAAAACACATTTAGGAGAAATGGGTAGAAGACTCTAATTGTGCAATTCATTAAATTGAATTAGAACATATCATAATTAGAACTTAAAAATTTTACATTTTGAAGCAAAAGGTTTGAAAATTCTGCTTGAATCTTGTAATGAAGCAAAAGGTTTGAAAATTCTGCTTGAATCTTGTGAAATTAATAAACCTAAAAACTATTATATGTGAAATGAGTTAATGCTTAGAATAGTTAACCATTATTAACTTTGTTGCCTCAACTTTATATATTTATGAGTTGTATATTTTACTATATATTATTTCAAAATAAAATCGTTTTATTACTCCAAACTGTAAAATTCAAATTATGGTAAAAACCAAAATATTTTATTAAACTTTTTAGTCAGTATATAGTTGTTAGTATAAGATAATGTTAATAGTTTGAATTTACTTCTTTTACCTAAAACTATTTTATTTAATAAATAATAAAAAATTGTAAAATCTGTTGTATTTTAAGACATCAAAGTAGTGTCAGCCCTTAATCTCATAAAAGTTAGCTTACCAAATTTTGGGGTCATGATTAGCTTGACGTTAAATCAAATACGTATTGTAATTACCATGATTGTGTACAATTATTTTTTGAAATTATTCTCAAGTTACTTTGATTTTAACATAGAATGTATATTAAAGAATATAGCTGAAAAAATTGAAAATGTTGTTTTGTTATTACAGTATAGCTAATGAGAAGCATAGTCCAAAAAAAATCCAGTACAACAGAAAACAAGAAAGCCATTCCTCATTTAGATAAGAGTGGCTAACATTGCATTTAAAAATAATACGTTGATGTTGCAAATACGAAGCGATTGAACTTTCTCCAAGGACAATCTGTTGTTTCGATCTAGATATGAATATAATTTAGAACACTATTATAAAAATTGACTATATTATTAAAATTCTGCATGAGTTTTTTTTGATCAGTTAAAATATAAATTTCTTTTATTACGTTCATGCCAATTAATGTAATTGAACAGGAAAATATCTGAAGGTAAAGGCACAGCCACAAGAAAATTTAGAAGAAGTTTTTTCGGTGCTGATGGGGATCAAACCAATTGCCTCAGACTATACGCCACTGCGCTTTAACAAACTAACCCATAGCACCGATCTTCTGCTGCCTACTAATTACAATATTTTAAAGAAACACATGAAAATATTACAGATCACTGAGCAATTTTTTATCAAGTACAACACTCAGATATTCCATGAACTACGCTGCCATATCACTACTCAAGAAATCACCCATCTCATAATAATATTTGTTTAGAGAAATTTTTTCAATTTATTTTTAAGCCCTTTGTTTTTATTTAAGAAGATAGATGATCATACAATTTCACAGGCTTCTCAGCAAGAGAAGATTCAAACTGTTTAGTATAGTTTTTTCAAACACAAATTTATATTTAGTTTCAGCCAGGGCAATAAATTAACCTATTTGTTTTTGTTATGGTTAACAAATACTTTTTCTTAATTTATTGCTGATACCCACAAAACGATATTATAACTGATGTGACTGTAAACATGGCAAAAGTACATATTAGTCAAATACTTTTGACACAAAATTGGATTTAGTTAACTTAGGACACTAAGTTTGATTAATTTTTACATACATAATCTATATAGTTGTTCCACCAATCATCGCTTAAAATTAGTCCCAAATACATATTTTCTTTACCAATTGGTAATGGAATGATACCACTTAAAGTGAAAGACGGGATATCAGGCTTCTCTATGTTATAAAAAACTACAAAGTCCGTCTGGTATATGGTTTATATATATATATATAATATATATATATATATATATAATATATATATAATATATATATATATATATATATATATGTATATATATATATATATATATATATATATATATATATATATATATATATATATATATCTCCTCAGCCTATAGTCATCCACTCCTGAATGGAGGCCTCTTCCAATCTTTTCCACGTCGTTCTGTTTAGGGCTGTTTGGATCCAATTTCCCCCCGCAATTTTCTGGATGTCATCGCGCCACCTTTTTGGAGGTCTTCCAACACTCCTTTTGGTTTGTCTTGGACGCCGGTTTTTATTATTTTGCTGGTCCATCTTTCTGAGCTTTGACGAGCTATATGGCCAGCCCATTGCCATTTGAGTTGAGCTACTCTTCTGAGGACATCTGTCACGCACGTTCTTCTTCTAATTTCCTCGTTCTGTATCCTGTCTCTCAGGCTAATTCCGAGCATAGATCTCTCCGTTGCTCGTTGTGTCACTTGAAGCTTGTCAGCGGTTTTTCAGGTGAGTGCCATTGTCTCGAGACCATACGTAAAGACCGGCAGAATACATGAGTCGTATCTTTTACGTTTAAGATTTATTGGGATTTCTCTAGATTTAAGTACATACCCCAACTTGCCGAACGCAGCCCAACCTTGTCCTATTCTTCTAGTTATTTCAGAGCTTTACCTAGTTGTATTTTGTGTCCCAAGTAAATATATTCTGATACGTTTTCCAGTGTTTGATTTCCGATGTTTACCTGAATATTTTCCACACTCATTATTTTTGTTTTATGTAGATTCATCTCGAGTTCGATGTTTAAGGATGCCTGATGCAATTCTTCCAGCATGCTCTGAATTTCCTCCGTTTTATCGCTTATAATCACTATATCGTCTGCGAATCGTAAATGGTTCAGACGCACACCATCTATATTTATGCCCCTGGATTGCCAATTTAAACTCTTAAAAATGCCCTCTAAGGCTAGTGTGAAGAGTTTAGGGGAGATAGTATCGCCCTGACGTATGCCTCTGTTTACCAATATCTTATCTGTCTTTGTATCTTCGCCCAGTGTTATTTGGATGGTCGCGTTTTCGTATATGTTTGATGAGATTTGAATACCTGGTGTCTACTCTTGCGTTGTCTAGAGCTCTCAATATTGCCCTGAAGGCCTTTTTGTAATATATATATATATATATATGTTATATATATATATATATTATATATATATATATATGTATATATATATATATATATATATATATATATATATATATGTATATATAATATATATATATAATATATATATATATATATATATATATATATATATATATATATATATATATATATATATATATATATATATATATATATATATATATATATATATATATATATATATATATATATATATATATATATATATATATATATATATATATATATATATATATATATATATATATATATATATATATATATATATATATATATATATATATATATAATATATATATATATATATATATATATATATATATATATATATATATATATATATATATATATATATATATATATATATATATATATATATATATATATATATATATATATATATATATATATATATATATATATATATATATATATATAGATTTATATATAATAGCAGTTACCTTAACACCAAGCCCTCGCTAATTTATACAATATTCTACAGACAAAGCAATACCAATCTTCACATATTTTTTCATATATATTAAGGCAACCAATCGAATTGAACATCCCTGAAGCACACAACATGTGTTTACTTATAGAAGATTCTTAGTTAAGGCGGTCAGTAGCTCTTAGATGGTTGCATAGAGTGTTATGTGAGTTATCACCGTTCATCAGTCGAGCTATGACTGACAAACGCGAGACCAAAACTTGAGTACTTATTCCCTGGCGTAGTAGTATTCGAAATTTTGTTCTCTCGTTTGTCGATCCTAGGTCGATTGATGAGCCGTGATGCGACAAAACGCGTCGGAAGATGGATTGATAAATGAAAGAACAGTGAGTAGACTGCTGAAGTCTGCACTCCATTTTCAGTGGTTTTAAATTGAACCTGAATAATACGCATGGTGTGGAATTGTGCTACCTGTGGTGAATATTGGTAATTTGCTGACTATTTCTCTGTTGGCCCGTAGCAGTAGACGGCCTTCAATTGAAGGTGGGAACCCTTTTCAGTTTTAGGTATAATTTATCGTCTTCAAAGTTTCTTGAGAAAATGTTCATAATTAAGAGTAGGGTTCCAAAAAACACGTTTAAAATTTGTTTTAAGCTGGTCAGCATAAGAATCCAGCATTTCTTTTTCTCAAAAATAATAACCACATAATTTGGATGAAAAACGGTTTATTTGTCGCCATATAGATTCGTTTTGTTCTGCTGAATACATAATAGAAATCGAATTAGAACGTGCGAACATTTCAGTAAAAGTAGAACAACTGAATCGAACAGGAAAATGCCTGTTTTAGGACTTCTCCACCTTTAAAATAAGAGAAATAGCTATATATTTTGGACTATACAGAGATTAGCCTTTCACAACGTAGGTCGCTTCTAAATATTCATAATTCAATTAAACTTATTGGCATTATATAACCTGACCTAAAAAAATATTGTCCAACTACTGTTTTTGCTGTTCTTTTTTTCGTTAGTTTAACGCTCCTTAATAATACAAAATATTAAAAAATTTTTTATTGAATCAATTCATGGGGTTCCACATACCTTAGACTCTCCGGGTCTCCAATTTTGATAATATTTTGCCTGTAGGTGTTGGTTTAAGAACCCGACAAACAAAATTTCGTTGAAATAAATTAATTTTTTAGCCGAGATATAATCTTCTCTTGGAGAACCGTACAAACGTCAAGAGCTCGAAATTAGAGTAAATCAAAATATTATGATTTGCGTAATTTTAATTTTTTTTTTTTAAATCTGAAACTTTTGCATACCATTTTTTTACTTTTTTCAAAATGTTACGTTTTGAAGCCTATAATTTGAACCATGAATTGAGTCAACCAACAAAGCATTTAATTTTTGTTGGTAACCATTGTTTTGCTGCTATCACCATCTGTCTCAAGGTCCCATGCCTATTATGGCCAGCATACCCGTTATATCTGACCCAAACTTCGCTCCCAATATTCCAGATCAAGTCACAAAAACAATCTTCCTTTAAAGGTTGGGGGACCCAAGACAACTCCCGTCTTTCCCCCAAAAAACCCCAAAAGCAGGCTCCCAAAACTGCTTCCTCTAACGAATCCCTTCTCTCCCACGCACAGCTTGCGCAAATAGCCAAGATGTTCGCGGAGCAGATGAAAACGCTCATGACCCAAACTATGACTAGCGCACGGACATGAATACACAACTCAAACCGTCGACTTTAAACATTATGTCCTGGAATTGCTTCAGCATCTCCAATAAAAAACAAGAACTGCTCCATTTCCTGCAAGAGCATAAAATCGATATTGCTCTCATACAAGACACTTTCTTAAAACCAGGTAAACGTTTCAAAATCCCAAATTTTCCATGCTTACAGGGATGACAAGGTGGGCGTCCCGAATGGTGGCACTCTCATCCTTGTCAGGCGCTCCCTCAGCCACAACCCCCACCACCCCCAAGCTACAACTTAGTCTCTGCCGAGGCGTCCACAATCACTGTCAACATGTCAAATAATAGCTCTGTTATGATCTCTTCCATTTACCAGAGGGGCTCCCCAACCCATCCCATAGTTTTAAATGATTACAGGCAACTTTTCGGTCCTGATGACCAAGTAAAATCCTGGGCGGAGATTTCAATGCCAAGAATGTTCTGTGGGAAACCTAACAACGAACAGGAATGGCACTGATTTATACGCCCTTCAACAAAGATTTCTGTTCAATCCCATAACTCCAGACGAGCCCACTTTCATCGGTAGAGGTCAACCAGATTTTCTTGACATGTTCCTAGTCAAGAATCTGAATCTCCGCCATAACATCACAGTTTTCCACGAACTTTCCTCAGATCATCTCCCAATCATTCTCACACTGGGAAATCCGGCTGACAGAACCCCCAACTGTCACTCGCAAAATTACGGATTGGACTAGATTTTCCAACAACAGCTTCACATATACTGATCCAATCCCAAGGATCAACACCCCTTGGAACTGGATGCTGCGGTTGACAAAAACCGCAGACATTCAGCAGGCTTTTTTTCCCATGCCACTGTCACTCGAACTTTTCCAGCAAAGATGCAGGGCAAACTTCCCGCCCACATCAAGGAACTAATCCGAGAAAAAACCGCATCCGGCGGAGAGCTACAAGGACCGGCGACCCTAACATTCGCAATCAACATATTGAAATAGTCAGAGAGGCCCTATATCAATTTCATAATGATAGATGGAACTCCAAACTCGAAGACTTAAACCCTGACACCACATCCGTCTGGAGGATGGCGAGAGCCGTCTCCAATGACAGACCTAGCCAAATTCCCTCCTTACGTCACGAGAATGGCACCGCATCTTTTAAGAAGGCAGGTCTATTCGCAGAAACCGAGGACATTTTCACACTCACCCACGATTCGGCAGAGATGCGGTGGTGGCCAAACCATTCGCATCTTCAATCAAACCCACTTCCTCCCGTGCGGATCTTTACGACTCCGCAAATAGTCAAGTCCATCATTCAGACCCGCTCAACTAAGAAAGCCCCAGGCCATGATAAAATCTCTGCCCAAATTTCTGAAGGAGCTTCCTCCTAAGCAGATTTCAGAGAGATCACCAACATCATCAATGGCATTTTTTTCGAAATTGTGATGAAATGTTAGCCTAATATCAATGTTTTGACAAAAAGCCTATAATTTTGGCAAACGTGTCGCACAATCCCTGTCCGAGGTAAAGAGTATTATGGCGGAGGTCCCACAAGGCTCCGCCTATCCCCGCAGCCTTTTCAATTATCCTTCTCGTCCGATCCCATGCATCGCTCTTGATCACACACGGCCCGCTTCAACGTCTCTAACCTCTAATTGAGTCAAGGACCGAAATTGTGATGATTCGAACCTTCCCCACAAAGCAATTTATATCAACATTTGGCCGAGAGAGGGTTGAACAATTCGGCTTTCAACCAAAGCCATGGTACCATTCATCACGCCACACAAAACTGGCACAGTGCATCTCCAGCGGTTTCAACCGCGGTTTCCGGGTTGGCGCTGTTTTCCTTGACATCTCCAAAGCATTCGATAAAGTCTTGCTTAATCCTTAAGCTTATCCTGCTACCCTTCTCACTAACAACTCTGGTTCAATCATTCCTGTCCGATAGGACTTTTCAAGTCCGTGTCGAACATCCCTGTCCGAGGTAAAGAGTATTAGGGCCGGAGTCCCACAATGCTCCGCCTTATCCCCGCACCTTTTCAATATCTTCTCGTCCGACCTAAGGATCGATTCACCAACCTCCAATTGTACGCTGACGACGGCCAACCGCTTCGCGAGAATTGATCACATCACGGCCCGGCTTCAACGTCATCTAACGCGCCTCTCTGACTGGTTTGACGGTGGAGGATTAAGGTCAATCCAGCCAAGACCCAGGCCATAATCTTTGGAAAAGGCTTCCGCATACCCCCTCCTCAACTCTCACTGAATGGAACCAGGCTCCGCCAACAACATCAAGTACCGGACTTCTATACGACAAAAACGGCTCGTATGGAAGGACCAAGTGCCTATGGTCGTGCGCAAGGGAAATCAGCTTCTAGGGAAGCTGTATCCGCTCCTGAATCATCGTAGTAAGTTATCAACTAACAACAATTTGCTAATTACAAATCGATAATCAGGGCCGGACTTACGTACGCCTGTCAGGCCTGGTGCCAGATTCCAAAACTCATCGGACCAAGGTCCAGACAGTCCAAAAAATAAAGCCCTCCGTATCATAGCAGGAGCTCCCTGGTTCGTCCGCAACAATCAGTTGCACAGGGAGTTTGAAATGCCCACGATAAAAGAATTCACGCGTAATGCCCAGCTTCGCTTTTTGAGAAAGCAGCGGTCCATCCTAACCCCGAGATAGCAAACACTTTCAGAGGCAACGTAAATGTCGGCATCGATACCTACGACCAACGGACATTCTTCCACTAGACTAACTAACACTAGATTCAACATGGACTACCCTTGATTAATTAAGGCCGTAGTTTAGTTGAGCAACTCCTTCAGTTTTTAAAAAGTGTAAACAACACACACGACTAACAAATTATAACACCACACCCCCGGAAAATGGGGAACTAGGTTAAGTTAGCATTAAGTTAGCATTAAGTTAGGTTAAGGTAGGTTAGATCCACATATTAGAAAATTAACATTAGAGTTAGCATACATCAAATATCTAGACATTGACAAACCAGAATTGTAAAAGGAGTAGACGGGTAGGGTTTTCCCAGCTCACAAGGAGTTTTAGTGGGTATGCCAACCCTTCAGGTCGGTGAGCCCCACATACCTAATATTCCCTTGGGGCACCCTTGTGTCCAGAAATCCATAAAGCGGATTTCTCCCTGTCCCTCTTGATTTTATACATAATGTGTCCAATAAATAAGTTTGATTTTAAAATATTTAAAACAAGAGAAAACAAATCGATTAGTGAAAAAAAACTTTGTTGTGTATTAAACTACAACCCTTGAACAATTACTTTCTTAAAATAATATTATCTAAATGTAAACTGTTACGTCCATGGTACTATTCTAAGCAGGCTGTAAAATTGTTGGTAGCTGCTTGGCACATCGCTCCGTGATTACTATCATTAGTTGTTGAATATTTACTTTTAATTGTCACATGGCGCAAGGAATGTCATTGTAAACTTTAGCTTTGAGATTTTCTCATAACAACAAATCCATCAGCGGCCAATCAGAGCTACATAGTTGGCCCACTTTTGACTATTTTTTTTATAGGCCCAGCACACGTGCTACAGGGAAGTTCCTAAAGCGCTCCAGGAGCGGCACGCTATTCTTGAATCACTGTAAATTGTACTAGGTGGGAAACACAGCCCCATATAAAAGACTGCTTGAAAAGTATTCTACGCGGACTAACAAGCTGAACGGATGTGAAGCATTAGCGCAACGTAGTATTTCTAACATGCACCGCTCTGGGAGGAACTAAGCGGGCTACATCCCTCGAACCATTCTTCGATGTTCCAGTGAATCAAGGCCGCCGGTCAGTTCCGGGTCTCCAATCAGACGAACAGCTCTTCTCTGAATAGAATCCAACAAATTCAGTGTGTGTTTGGGAAGCGGAGCCCCAAACATGGGAACAGTATTCAATTGTTGGTCGAATTTGAGTTTTGTAAAGAATTAATAGTTGTTGTGGAGTGTAAAGCTTTCTGGTTCGAAATAATATTCCCAACTTTTGAGAAGCTCTCCTTGCTATGCCTGCAACATGTTCATACCAGAACATATTTTCTCCCAAATTAACGCCCAACAAATTGAGTGACGATGCTAGAGGAATGGAGTGCCGTTAACTTTTTTAGATAAAACTGCCGCCTGGGTTTTTGTAGCGTTAAATTCCCCTTGGTTACTGTCACCCCAAGATAGAATTTCTTCCAGGTCTTTGTTAAGTTGAACGACCTCCTGCTGTCTGCGAATATTCGCCTGACTAGCCGATGTCCGAGCGTTCAAAGTGAATGAAGAGATAAGCTTACTGTCATCTATAAATTTCTTCAGGAAAATTTCTTAAATGATCGCCAAAGGGTTTAAAGCCTGTAATGTCGCACTATCCTTCTAAAACCAGGTTCTATTCACGTAGTTATTAAAGTTTTGTAAAGCGAACGTGAAAAAATTTTAAACAAATTTCCATATATTGCTCAAGATTAACAGTTCTTAAGCAGGCCTCTGCTATCTTCTTAGAAATACGGGTCGTCACCTGAAGAGAATGTACAACTTTTAGTTTTGGATTTGTTGGATTCCAATTCTGTTTATTGACGTGGCCATTAAGTTGAAAATGTATCTTATCTGACAATAAGATTTTAGTAAATGTTGAAAAGCGTTCAATATTAGATTAACAAATTTGAGCCTCTAAGCAGCCATTCCGCTTAAATTATTTCACCACCCATCTCTTGTGGGGGTGGAGTTATCAATTTTTATTCTCTTTTGAGCACATTTCACAGATTATTTACATATTCAAGGTCGGTATCATGCGTCTTGCATCGCCTTTTAATATGTTATTTGTCCTATCTAAAATCTATTTAAAGTCGTTTTTTTAAAGGCTTACTTCTCTTTTTAATAAGTTAAATCTTCTTGATTTGAATAATATTGAGAGAGAAGGTGGCCGCACAGTTGTTCGAAAATTATTACTTTCATTAAACTTCCTCCTCTTCGGTAAACGGCTCGTTAGTAGCTGAATTTCGAAGGGCTAGTGGTATACCTTATATCTTCACCTTGCCTCTCCTGAGCTTTGCGTTTGCGTAATAGCCCGAACTGGGTTAAACTTATTTATAAGATATATATATAATTTAACAATTATTAAAACGGTGAAAAAGACGAAATTCAGAATCCTGAAAAACGAGTTACTAGTATATAATAACCTAACTAAAAAGCAACGAATATTAATAAAAGATATATATATATAACGAATATTATATAGATATATATATATATATATATATATATATATATATATATATATATTTTATGGGTCTAGCACACGTGCTGCAGGGAAGTCCCTAAAGCGCTCCAGGAGCGGCACGAGTGCTGAATATATATATATATATATATATATATATATATATATATATATATATATATATATATATATATATATATATATATATATATATATATATATATATATATATATATATATATATATATATATATATATATATATATATATATATATATATATATATATATATATATATATATATATATATATATATATATATATATATATATATATATATATATATATATATATGACAATTCTCAATAACTAACAGAACTGAAAAAAATAGTCTACAGTTAAAAAAACTTACTTCGCTTAATTAGAGTGCATCAAAGCCACAGTTCTCAATAAATAAACAAATAAGCAGATAAGAAAAGCTAGGCGATAGTTATGGACATGATTACTTTATTTTAATCTTAGATAATAAGAAAATTGCATTTTTAACCATACAGAAAAAGAAGGATGTGCCAAAACAATAAAATCAACAGTATCAACAGTAAATAAGAAATTAAAACACTGTCTATATTACCTAAATTCTTTTTTCACCCATATGAAACCAGTTTGGAATTAGAGCTTATCAGGTTATAAAAGTAATAATATATATTGAACAAACGAAGATAAGAACATAAAAGATGAATATACAATTGCTGTATTTTATTATTTGAAAACAGAAATTTGTAGGATAAGTTACAATAATTTCATTTTATAAACCTTGTTTTCTTGATTGACATATAAACTTTAAAGCAGCATCGCAACGAATATCGTTCCATTCAAAAACATCTGGAGCATTTAAACACACCTGCAAACAATATTCAACTCCAGCAGCATTATCTGGTTGACCTGAACTGAATTTTTGGTAAACTACAGGTTTTCCAGTTGTAAGCCAAACAAATTCGCTACCTAAAGCACCATGTTTAGTGCCAGCAATCCAATAACCTTCCAAATGACCACCTGCAAAAAATAAATATAAATTAGAAAAAAATTAAAAAAAAATATTTTTTTTTTTTTAATTCGCATCATGTTTCATAACCACAAAGTCCATAACTTAACTAGAACAGTTTGGATTAATTTGTAAACAGCAATTTTTAAAGAAACACAAGTTACCGCATTTGATTATTAAGACCTACCTAAAAATTTCAACAAATTCAAATTAGGTTTTAACTTTCTAGTCATCAGTAGTTGGTAATAGGTGAGTAACAAAGCGTAAGATTACTACCGTCTTTTAATTTGCGATAAGATCTGGTTCTAGGGGCCGGGCCGATTAATTACTGGTCAATAATAGACTTTTGTATACCTATTGGTTTTTAGTCACTAGAATACTTAAGAACATCATAATTTTGAATAATTTGATAGATAAAAAGCAATTTCCCTATCTCTGTATTGGTTTAAGGTATCCCGGACATATGAAAAAAAAAATCATTTTTTAAATATTTTTATTCTGAGAATAGGTATTAAATAATTTTACTTCCATTGCTAAAGGAAAAGTATTGTACTGGTGAAAAATCACCATTCGAAGTTTTTAGTATTCTTTACGTTTTAGAGTTTTTAGATTACGAAACCATTATCCCATTCTCATCAGTCTGACTGTCTGTTGGTACAATACTTTTATTTATTTATTTATTTACTGCACTTTACAGATTGATCACAGAGATCTTTCCAATTACAAAGTACTAGAACTTAAATTAACTTAATTTAAATAATATTACATAATAATCTACACACACTTAAAACAACGCACGCAATTTAGTTTTGAAAAGACTGCACTTATCATTAAATATATCTACACTATTCTGGATTCCATTGTATAGCATGCAAACATTATACAATGGAGATCCCAGGTGATAGTTATTATGGGCTACATCTGATGTATAGAAAGTGCTATGATTTCTTGTGGTATACGTTGGCACATTAAAATATAAGTTGGACAGAAATGCCGGGTCATCAATGAGACCATTCGCTACTTTGTACAAGTAGAACATGCAATATTGTTTTCTGCGTTTCTCTAAGGTTACCATCCCATAGCGTTCGTGTAACAGTGTGGAAGAGATCATAGAGTTATATGAACCGGTTTGTTTATAATGTATGTAACGCATCATTTTATTCTGTATCAACTGAAGTGTTCGCTTGTGACAATTATAAAAGGGTGACCATACTATACTAGCATATTCTAATATACTTCTAACATAGGATATGTATAGCTGTTTTATGCAATTTGTACTTCTAAAATCTTTTTGTGCTTCTGACAATTAAGCCATACATTTTGTTCGCTTTACTTGCTGTATAACTTACGTGATAGTTAAACGTCAATTTGGAATCAAAAATCACCCCTAAGTCCTTTATCTTATCCTCATACAAAAGTGGGACATTCTCAATACTATATGTAAACTTTATCGGCTTCAGTTTTCTAGTATAAGAAACAACAGTACACTTACTTACACTAAAGTAAATCTTATTTTCAGTTGCCCATTTTGCAACGTTGTCTATATCATTCTGCAAAATCCGGCAGTCAGCAGGCGATCTGATTTCATAATAAAGTTTTAAGTCGTCAGCAAATAACAGGCAGGATGCATTTTTAACTACACCAGTGATGCCGTTGATATAGAGTAAAAAGAGCAGAGGTCCTAGGTTGGACCCTGCGGAATCCCGGATGTAGAATTTAGAAAAAAATAGATTTCAAATTTGGTACGCATACGAATGAAACCTATAGTTTTTTGAGCAATATCACTTCAGGGGAGGAAAGGGAAAGTAGTGGAGGTTGATAATATTTGTATGGTTTTAATATTATTATTCTGTTTCTTTTTCTTGGGATATTAAACAAATTGTATGCGTAATTATTTGCAATAAAACATATAAGAGGGGAAATAGGGGTTAAGGAGATTCTTTCGAATATGTACGGGTTTATTACTAAAAAATATCATTATTATAGAATAAAACGTAAATGAATAAAGAGTTGTCTCGGTATGTATAGTGTTTATACATTGTTTTCAAGATTGTTAGGATCGAGGAAACTAAAAATTTTATTATTTTATTATAATTTCTAATTTCACCAGGCCAGGGAGTGTTTAAATATTGCATGGTTTTAATAAAAATCTGAGTATTTTGCTTATCTTTTGATTAAGATATCGGACAGGAAAGATGGTTACTTATATATTTGTAATGCATAAATTTAGTTATTCTGAGCAAATCACTTTACTTTTTTTAGTGTTCCGTACGGAACACTTATAAGATGACTTCGGTGTCTGTCTCTCTGTCCGTCTGTCTGTCTGTCACACCCGATTTTCTCCGAAACTATTTATCATAGAAAGTTGAAATTTGGTGAAAATATAGGAATTGATGGCCTCATCAAAGCCGTGTAGTTTTGAAAGTTAAATTTTGACTTAAGGGGTTAGTTTTGGGGGGTGAAATCGGAAGTGAAAAAAAAGTTTTTTACTAGGTCATCGAGTGTGGTGTCAAATAAAGGCTTGTGAAAACACGAGTAAAAAATATATATAAAATGTAGTACTTGGACTCACTTTTCTTTGTATTATTTTTAGAGAGTCGCCAAAAATCGCTGTCCCCCCACCTTATCTCGAAAACTACTGATCAAAAAATTTTGAAAAAATTCTGGAATGTTCTCCACGGGGTGTAGATTGAACGACAATTATCACGAGTGCATTACCTTTAATAATTTATTTGGTATATAAATAAAAACAAAAATTTCAAGGTTATCAATTTTCAGTAAAGATTGGAAACAAACTTTGTTGAAAACTCCTTTGGGGTGTATTTTGTGAAATGACTGATCATTTTATACCACCGTAACAAAATTTTTTATTTTAAAAGCAATCAACGTACCGAACACTAACTGTGTAAGTTCAATTTGCACACGACCGGTTATTTTAAATTATGCATTCATAAATGATTTTATAAGTTAATTAATATAGATGGTATAAGTAAGAATGATAAGTAATACTACAAAATCATATTTATTTTTAAAAGCCCAAGCTATTAAGCAATTTACGCATATCTGAAAATCAGTTATATACCTACTAATGGCCCTACTAAATTTATATTGAATTAAGCACTTTTATTATAATTTTTAATATGACGCCGTAGATAAATGGATACATGGATGAAAATTTACGTAAGCAAAATTATTCAAATCGATTTTAAAGTTAACGTATACACGGAGAAAATATTTTTTTCTGAAAATTGTATAAATAAACTGAAAAATTAGTGTAGATAGAAAACGCAAAAACCAGAAGAGCTGTATAGTTCGCAACAAGTATATTTTGTTCTGAGTAGACACTTTGGCACCCTTTGAAAATCTAAAATAGCTTATCTTTTATTTTACCCTCTATATTTTTAACCTTTTTTAAGGGAAATAGGTGTACAGTATAAGTTGAAAGTTGTCATAATAGATGTAACGATTGCATCAAAAAATTTTGATAATTCTCACATTTACTGTATAGATGCTAAATAAATACTAGTTCCAAAAAGACTTTAGTTAGTGACCTGTGTAATTTATTTCAACATATATAGTCCAGAGTGTTTATCTTTAAAGTTTCAACTCAATGAAGGATGCAACAACTTTTTGAAATATTGCAGTTAGAATTCTAGTCATTTGATATTGAGTAGTCATCAAACTACATCTACGAGAGTCCCATTATCATTCAAATAACTGATTTGCGGGTTCTAGTAACTTCTCTCATGTTTCCTCAGAGAGCGTTCTTTATGAGTGGCGGTCGACGAATTTCTTTCTAACACCTTCACTATCAACGCCGGTGTGCCCCAGGGTTCCATACTGTCTCCTACTCTCTTTCTCATTTATATTAACGATCTGCTGGAAAAGACCGGGAATCCAATTTACAGCTTTGCAGATGACAGTACGCTTGTCTCTTCATTCACCTTGAACGCTCGGACATCGGCTACTCAGGCGAATATCCGCAGACAGCAGGAGGTCGTTCAACTTAACAAAGACCTGGAAGAAATTCTATCTTGGGGTGACAGTAACCAAGTGGAATTTAACTCTACAAAAACCCAGGCGGCAGTTTTTTCGAAAAAAGTTAACGTTGCTGAACCCGACATAGTTATGTCGGGGCACTCCATTCTCCTAGCATCGTCGCTCAATTTGTTAGGCGTTAGTTTGGGAGCAAATATGTCCCGGCATGAACATGTTGCAGGCATAGCAAGGAGAGCTTCTCAAAAGTTGGGAATATTATTTCGAACCAGAAAGCTTTACACCCCAGAACAACTGTTAATTTTTTACAAAGCTCAAATTCAACCAACTATGGAATACTGCTCCCACGTTTGGGGCTCCGCTCCCAAACATACACTGCATTTGTTCGATTCTGTGCAGAGAAGAGCTGTCCGTCTGACTGGAGACCCGGAATTGACCGGCGGCCTTGATTCGCTGGAACATCGAAGAACGGTTGGCGACTTGAGTCTGTTCTACAAGTATTTTCATGAAAAGTGTTCGAAGGATGTAGCCCGCTTAATTCCTCTCAAAGCGGTGCATGTTAGAAATACACGTTGCGCTGGTGCTTCACATCCGTATGAGGTTCAGCTTGTTACTCCGCGTACAGCGCTTTTCAAGCAGTCTTTTATATGGAGAACATCATCCCTTTGGAATAATTTGCCCAGCGCTGTGTTTCCCATCGAGTACCATTTACAGCGATTCAAGAACAACGTGAATCGCTTATTCCACATACATGCCGCTCCTAGAGCGCTTTAGAGACTTCCCTGCAGCACGTGTGCTAGACCCACAAAAAAAAACTTCTAAATCGTTGCAAATATCTAAAAATCACAGAAATATTTATAACTTTTTCTCGTAGGACGAAGAAAAAAATTTATATAAGAAGAGAAAGCGGAAGATTCTTTTAAAATTAAAAAATAAGCTCTAATCAAGATTAATGCTTTTACCCATAACCAAATTTTACTCTATCATTTTGTTTTCAGAAATGTACAATAGAAATAACATATACCTGGTTTGGTTAAAGCTTCTTAAATGGATTAATTATATTTTAAATTAGAAAGGAACAAGTCTTGAGGAAAATGCTTGGATAGGGGGAAATTTTTAGAATTTAATATAGTAAAAAAATGATATTGATATTTGCATTCCCACATGATAAGCTCAAACTCTGTTAAGTAATATTTGTTGTACATATAGTAAGTGTATTCTAAGACCAAACAACATTGGTTATTTTTTCAGATATTGATTGTAATTTTACCTATAAACTTAAAATATACCACGGCAAATTTTTTATTACTACTCTTCTAACAAGCTACAATATACAAGGGTTTTAAACCATAAAACATTGCCTGGCTAGTCCTTTTCGTGAAAAACTTAAGTTTATATACGAAAAAGAAATCAATAAATCATTAAACTTTTAGACATAAATATTACATATGATGACAAAGGTAACACAAAAACAAATTGGTATACCAAACCTGCGTGATCAGGAAGATATTTAAATTATAATTCATACACACCAGAAAAATATAAAAAAAGTATTATCAGTTC
The DNA here is from genome assembly GCA_019049505.1 of Pachyrhynchus sulphureomaculatus. Lineage (NCBI taxonomy): Eukaryota > Metazoa > Arthropoda > Insecta > Coleoptera > Curculionidae > Pachyrhynchus > Pachyrhynchus sulphureomaculatus. Next base: position 164,307,088 of record CM032447.1, on the reverse strand, counting down.
ACTTGTTGATAGGGTAGTATTACTAACTGATCCGACAAACAGACCCCAAAACCTAGATAAAGTAAGAAACAACTATCCAAAA
>CM032447.1:164284506-164302006 GCA_019049505.1 Pachyrhynchus sulphureomaculatus | reverse complement strand
CGAAATTGTTGTAAAATTTTTTCCTCCAAATGTAACCAGCATTATGCAACCAATGGATCAAGGCATCCTCGAAAACATTTAAAAAAATTATAGGCGTTTATATCTTGAACATCTGTTAGAATACACAGAAAAGGAGGATATTATCAATGGGATGAGAAAGGTTACACTGAAAAATGTTATTTACTGGGTAAGTCAAGCTTGGGATTCTGCGCGTACTACCACTATTCAAAAATCTTGGTCAAAAGTTATTGATTTTGAGGACTATAATGACAGTGAAGATGATACTCCATTAAATGATGAATTAGCTTTGAAATTGAGAAGCCATGGAGAAATGTCCTGTTCAAATTTTGACAGCGAGATAGAAGAAAAAGAAAAAAATTTATTTGAATTTATGCAAAAATTAAAAGGTTGCGAAGATGTGACAAGAGAAGATGTTGTTGAATGGACTACAGCAGATGGCTTAGAAGAAGGAATGAGTATTGAAGAAATAACGAATGCCTTTCAGGAAACCGAAAAAATCAGATGACAATGACGATGACGAAGCGGCGGTGGATGAACAGTCTCCCACTGAGATCTCTCATCAAGAAGGTTTTGCTTTGAGGTATATCGAACAACAACCAGAGGCAACCCCAGCAAATTTGCTTCTTCTTAATAGATGGAGAAACATTGCAGCAAGAAAAAGAAGATGCAATATGAAACAGAAGCGCATAGATACCTATTTCACTGTTTTATAATGTATGTACCTATTTATATATTAAAAAGGTTAATACATCGGTTTAAAGTATTGGTGGTTATTTTTTGAATGAATAAAAAAACAAATCCGGATTATCCGAGGAGGGTGCCCTCCCCACGTTAAATCGGATAACCGGGGTTCTAGTGTGTGTATATATATATATATATATATATATATATATATATATATATATATATATATATATATATATATATATATATATATATATATATATATATATATATATATATATATATATATATATATATATATATATATATATATATATATATATATATATATATATATATATATATATATATATATATATATATATGTAACACCCAATATTCGTTACCAAATTATATGAAAGAATTTTATATTCTTGATAAATTTAAAAATTCACATATTTTTCATAAAAAGTATAAACTAACAAAAAAATAACAGATGCAAAAAAGAATTACTATGAAAATAAAATATTCAGTGCAACTAATAAGTCAAGAGCTGGGAAGTGATTAATATTCAGCTTGAAAAAGGTCAGAATAATAAAACTATTCCTAATTTAAAAGATGCGAATGGTAAAATATGTAATGACTCCCTAACATTGGCGAACTTATTTAATAATTTTTTTGTCGAGACGGGAACAAGTAATAACCGTAAACCCGTTTATAAAAACAAATCCATTGGCAATAGTATATTTCTACGAAATCTTAATAATGACGATCTCTTACGGGTCGTTATGTCGCTTAGGGCAGAGAAATCACAGGGATGAAATTCCTGGTTTCTTAATTAAGGAATGCTTTAAAGTTATACAACAACCTCTTCTGTACTTGGTGAATTTTTCACTGCAGTTGGATAATTTTCCGGCGAAGCTTAAAAAGTCGAAAATAATACCAGTCTATAAAGGTAAGGGTGTTCACCACGACTTATCAAGCTACAGACCAGTGGCTGTACAAAATCAATTAAGTAAGGTTTTTGAAAAACCATTTCAAACTATATTATCACCTTATCTTTTTAAAGATAATAAAATATCTCACAGCCTGGATTTGTCTCCAATAGAAGTACCGAATCTGCACTTTTTGACACTGTAAATATGATTCTGAATTCCTTGGATGGAAAATGCGAAACAGTGGGAGCATTTTTTGACTATAGTCGCGCTTTTGACCTGGTCGACCATAATATTTTATTTCATAAACTTGAGAAAGTTGGAATAAGGGGAGCATCCTTAGAATGGGTAAAATCTTACCTATCTAACAGAGGGCCAATAGTAAAGTTGTCAGATGGTAGATGGAGATCATAAACATCAGGGGACTTCCCCAAGGGAGTCTCCTATCTCCAATTTTCTTCCTTATAATGAACAATGATCTGCTATCAACAGCAAACAGTAATTTAAATAGTAACGTCTGTCCCGTGCTGTACGCAGACGACTCTAACTTCATTCTAAGTTCTAAAAAAGGGGAGATTCAATCAGCCACTAGGAGAATTGTTAATGGAGTCTGCCAGTGGTCATATAACAATGCTTTAAAATTAAATTTCGCTAAATCCAAAATAGTACAGTTTATCCCTAAGCCCGTAACCCGGTATGAGAGCTTACTTATTCAATTCCCAAATAAAATATCTGTGGCTCAAATAGACCAAATAAACTTTTTAGTAAAATTAGACTGCAAACTAACATGGGAAGTACATATATTAGAAATATGTAAAAAAATAAATTTATTAGCATATCTCTTTAGACAACTGAGACCAATAGTCAAAGACACTACACTTCTTACTTTATACTATGGCCAAGTCTATTTTAGACTATCTTACGGAATTGTATGCTGGGGTAATGTTACACATATTCAACAGTTATTTGTTTGTCAAAAAAATATAGTGAAAATTATGGCTAAAGCCACACCAAGGATATATTGTAGGAACCTATTTATTAATTATAATATTTTGACTTGCTATGGGAATATATATTTTTTGCGCTGTGTATGTTAAAAGATATATTGAAAAATTCACGGTCCGTAGTAATATTCATTCTTACACCACTCGGCAAGCAGACGAACTTCACAAGCCCCTATATGTGGGTTGTCAGCTACTAATAATGATCCGCAATGTATGTTGATTCGGATACACAATAAACTTCGCGCAAATCAAAGAGATAAAGGAAGTTAGAGAGAAATATTATCAAATACTATATGCACGAAAATATCGCTACCGCCCGGGAAAGAAGAAGGAAGTGATAGTAAGAAATGTGGGATCTGAAGAAATTCCCGATGTAACAACGGATGAAATAATACACGCTCTACAACATATGCATAACAACAAAGAACCAGGGGACGATGAAATAACTATAGAAATGATAATATATGGAGGGGCATCGATAATACAATCTCTTCAAGCTCTATTTAGTAGGTGTCTTGTAGAAAGTAAAATACCAACACCTTGGGTAAACGCCTTGATTGTGCTTTTAAAAAGAGGAAGGGGGATCCGCAATGTATGTTGATTCGGATACACAATAAACTTCCAAAAAAGCTAACGGGACGATACTTGGTACCTAAAGCACGTTACTCATTGATTGAGTTCTTTATATAGGTTAAGATTGCTGGTACCCAGATGTGAATAATGTAATGATTACTATTTTTTATGTTTATATGTTACATGTATTTTTAACTGTTTTTGACGTATCCTATACTATGTCTTTGTCCTATATTGTCCATCTGCATCAGTCGAAAAAAGGAAATAAGTGTTTATTTATTTATTTATTTATATATATTATTAGTTATCATTTCACAATTTATTAGCAGCTAATGTAGGTGTTCCAGAATATATCCTACCACTGCTTTTTTTATTCACTATAGGAGAAAGGGACTGCTTTAAAACAGTCACAATAAAACTTGAAAAATCGAAACCGAGTTTATTGTATAGCAATCTCGTAAATTAACACTAATGAGCTATTTGTCTTTAGCTTAATTTGCTACGGTTCTAAAACTACAAAGTACTTATCCTATGATAGTCACTTTGATTTTAACATTCATATTTGTCACTATTTTTAATGTGCACTGAGTTTTAAGTACTTGTATATGAATTATTCTTATTATTTGTTTATAAGAAAATTTAAACTGGAGGCTTGCAGTTTACAGTTGTTATTTATTAAAAAATTTTACCAGTTTTAAGGTCTTACTCTCCTTACATTTGTCTCTCTGTATCCATGGCAAAAGTAAATAGATTTTAGATAATATTACATATCAGTTAATTAATGATTTCGCAAACTATCTTTTTCTTCGTCATACAGAAAATATTTCACATTTTAAGTAATTGAAACCATAACATTTTGTCGTAAAAGTAGTTGTCTAACTTGTATAGCAAATACCATAGTAAAATGGTAGTTCTAGTAGAATTATGCAGACTTACTTTTGGGATCAATAGTTTTTGTATAATTTTCTAAAGCTATTTCTTCTTCTCTTGAATTAACACTGACCATCTCCATTCCTAACTGCCAACATAAAACCATTGCTTGAAAGAAATTCACCTTCTGCGAACCATGCACGTAGGTAACTCTTTTAGGTGGAGAATATGTTCTGTAATCTGCACACCCAACAGATATTTGAACAGCTAAAAATTTTATACTTGAGGTAAAATTTCATTTATGACAATTTTACAATAAAGAGTTTTTCTAGTTATATTAAGTTTGTATTTGCAATTTCCAGTAATTGAATCACAGCTAATAAACGTATTATGCTGTAAATGAGGTAAAAATATCGTCTGTGAAATCAACAAATAGACAAAACTAACATAGTCGCTTCCGAATCAAGCTAAATTATTTATATTGCTAGGTATGACAAAGAGAACACACCGTATAATTTTAATTGCATTATATGTTTTATATATCTAACATCGAAAGTATTGTATGGACACAGAGAGTATACATTAATAACGTGAGAGTGAAAGCAGATGAGCCTGGTATCTCGTCACGTTGTTAGGCAGGTGAGATTAAACATATAGTCCAATATAGAAAAAGTATTAAGATGCCTTCAAAAAAATGGACTAGATAGTAACTACTGTATTTACTCTTGTTGCTGGGTAAAATAGACAAAAATAGAGTCGATTGGAGTTCAAGATTATGTCAACGAAATACTGGATTATAATAAAGAAGTTAGTATCTCACGTATGTTGCTCAGCTGCATGGATGAAATATATATTCTAATAGAGGCCAGGACTACACAAAGGAAGTGCTGGCTGAACTAAACTGAACTAATTGATGTGATGAATTTTTAAAGTTATATGGCAAAATATGAATGAATTTCAAATACATACCTGAGTGTAGACACGGACTATTTAAAGTTTGTGCTTGTGTTTCTTGTCCTGTAACAAGAAAAGGCACTATTTCTTAAATTGTTCTTTACTACTAATTTGTTATAGCAGTTCCAGAAAGGGCCACGTCGTGAATCTACTTTTTCAACTTTAAGCTGAAATATAACGATGAACGCAAAGCCCAGATGGTATAACAAGAAACAAAATTGATTATGTTTTATCAAATGACAAGAATATTGTAATCGACACGACAGTCTTTAACATGATAGGCATTGGCAATGACTATCAGATGCTCAGAGCAAAAATAAGAATAAACACGAAGCAGGAGAGACGTAGATTGATAAAGCATACAAAGATAAAGACACCAACAGAAATAATAAAGCAAAACACAGACGAATATCGACAATCACTGAAAAATTATATAAACTACATAAACTACCAAACAGAATTTGATGAACTAACGCACAACTAACCAACAGCCTACTCATGACTACAAAATAAATAGTAACATCGAAAAAAGGGAAAACATAAAAATTAAGTAAAGAGACACAAAATCTCATGAAACAGAGAAGACTGTTAAGAAATGATCCTACAAATGACAGATTAAAAATGGCAGAAACAGAAAAAGAAAATAAAGAAAAAGATCAGAGAAGACGCCAGACAATACAGAAACTCGAAAATAGAAGAAACTCTTAAAGAGAGAAAAAGTTTAAAACACCTAAACAAACAAATGAATGAAGGAAGACCTTAAATAATAAAACGATAACGATAACCAAGAGATCGCACAAATCAAAGAGATAAAGGAAGTTACAGAGAAATATTATCAAATACTATATGCACGTAAATATCGCTACCGCCCGGGAAAGAAGAAGGAAGTGATAGTAAGAAATGTGGGATCTGAAGAAATTCCCGATGTAACAACGGATGAAATAATGCACGCTCTACAACATATGCATAACAACAAAGAACCAGGGGACGATGAAATAACTATAGAAATGATAATGTATGGAGGGGCATCGATAATACAATCTCTTCAAGCTCTATTTAGTAGGTGTCTTGTAGAAAGTAAAATACCAACACCTTGTGCTTTTAAAAAGAGGAAGGGGGATTTAAATTGGAGAATTACAGAACCATCAGCCTGTTATCGGTACTATACAAAATCTTCACTAGACAAATTAGACAGTTATCAACCACGTGAACAAGCGGGACTTTGGACCATCTTCAAACAATTAGATTACTAGCAAATGAATATAAAGTCACTTTGTGGATCAATGTTTGACTCCGAAAAACATTTGAGTCGGTAGAGATATGGGCAGTCCTTAACGCTTTACGTTACAGCAGAATCGATGAAAGATACATAGCTCTTCTTGAATATGTATATAAAAATGCTACTTCACAAAGAATGCTTGAAGAAAAAACAAATAAAATCAAAATTAAAAGAGGAATTGGACAAGGGGACTTAATATCCCCAAAGTTGTTCACGTTGATTCTAGAAGACATGTGCAAATCGTTAAAGCGGGGAAATAAAGGAATACTAATGGACGGTAAACGATTAAATTACTTAAAGATCACAGATGATGTCACTCTGATTGTAAACACAAAAGAAGAATGACAAGAAATGCTGATGGAATTAAGTAACAAGTCTTGAGAAATAAGTCTAAAATATTTGAACAACGACAGTAAATATAACAGCCAAAAAGTATTAATAGAAGGTGAAAGAATAGGAAAAATACTAACATTCATATATATAGGATAAGAAATCGAAATATCAGAAAATAATTCAAAGGCTGACGTGGATAGTAGTCTTATTAGCTTGGTCTGTGTTCGGAAGGTTACAATCTACACTTAAACTGGTTATCCCAAATACAATAAAAGCCAGAGTGTTTGATCAATATGTACTGCCGGTATTAACAAATGGCATTGAAACGTGAGCTTAAAATAAAAGTGTAGTAAATAAATTCCAGGTAACCTAAAGAGCAATGGAGAGGAGAATGCTAAATATTAAACTCCAAGATCGTATGGTATGTATATTAAGGTGGGATTGGGCGGGGCATATCGTAAGAATAAATGTTAACAGATGGATACGCCGTATATTTGAATGAAGGTCTAGAGAACATAAACGATGCAGAGATAGACCACAAACAAATAGACGGACGATATAAAAAATTAGCGGGACACGATTGGACGCAAAAAGCAAACAACAAAGCTTATTGGAGACAACTTGGGGAGGCTTCTATCCAACTATGGATGGAATAAGCTAATGATGATGATGATGATTCCTTGCATTAATGTCGAGGGGCAGCAGATTGTTGAGACTACTTTCTTTTTTAGTCGTCATTAGAAAATCATTTTATTGCAAAACTATCGTTTGTCATTATGTACAAATTAATTCAGAAATGATAAGATATATTTTCATATTTCATAGTAATATTATTATTCACTAGTTAGCCTGTATATGAGACAACAGTTTTCAAGAATTGCAATGATCAAAATGAGAAAGTATCCTTGAAAAATGCTTAAAAATCGTTAATTTGTACATACAAGGGTTTTTAAAGACCTATAGTCGGTTTTTGAGTATATGTTTAATCATACGTAAATTACATTAATCGAAGTTCTATTTAAACCTTAAAATCCTAAAAAAATATCTAAAAAGTCTATAAAGTGAATGCTTTCCCTTTGAAAATTATTATCTTGGGTTTTTTGATAACTATTTATAAGCTTCTATGGTAAAATAGATATAGATCACAAAATGTTACTGTAACACTGTAACATTTTTTGTCCCTTGTCGCTAGAAATTAAGAAATAATATTCAAAAGCATTAAGTTAAAATTAGTTTTCTTCTAAAGCAGTAACCTTCAAAAATGGGAAAATATTTTCGATGGTGAAGTTCCGTGAACATAATGATATATAAACGATTTTTTTTTCACTTGGTAAAATCTAAAGTCATTTAGTTTTTTAGAAAAATAAAGGCCGTTTACTAAACCCACTATATAATTCATATATACGAATTCACCGTCAATCGTTCGTGAGTATATGAATAATCGATAAAATATATTATATTACATATAAGATTGTAAAACGGATGCAAAATTTCTTTCGATTGCTTTTCAGTTTACTTACCAGAAATATCAGAAAAATTCACGAAAGTAATTAATAAACATGTAAATAAATGAGGAAGAAATAACTTTATTACTGAATTCATTTTGCTATAATAATGATTATTCTTCAGTGTTATTTTTCTAGCTCTACTTACAAGTGTTGAGAGATAAACAGAGACCTGCGTAGACATGCTAACAAATACCATATTAATTAAATTTCGTATAGGTAACCTACACACATTTATGATAGCCATTAGTGGCGTCTCTAAGAGCAGATTTTAGATGAAATATCGGAAAGAATTTTTGCAAAACGTAAATGTAACATTGTGTGTCGACTCTGAAACAGTAGGAACTAAACGTGCCTTAAAGGGAAAACCTGAACTAAAGTTGTTATCCTGTTATAATTTTAATAACGAAGTTAATTTGTTATCTGAAATATTTTTATTGTGGAATATAAGCAGTATATAGAAAAATCTAAGTATTGTCTCCAATTTAAATTAAAATTTCATCTTGTGTTTATTAAAATAATTTTATATGGAGTAATACATTGGAACAAATATATACGCTTGTAATAAAAATTAGCAAAATTTGAATCACTTACCGTTAAACTGAAAAGATAACACTAACGGTAGAAATTTTCCATTAATTATTTTAAATTCAAATTAGTATCTCAAAAACTAAAGATGTGGCTACTACCTTCTAGTCCTGATTGTTCAGTATATTAAACACAGATAAGTCATTTATCGTTATACCGGACGGAACACAAAATAACACCAACTGACAAAATTTATATTGAAGATCAGTCATAGTTTTCGTTTGACGACTACTGTTTAATAACATACTAAGATCAAGGAATGACGGTTAATACGGACCTAACTGTAACAATGTTTTAATTTCGAGCATCATATCTTAAAAAGTAGTAAGCTCAGTTCGGTTCCACGCGATAATAAGACAAAATATGTATTTTTTCAACATGATTATCAAATTAAATAGTTATTAGTCAGGTGTACAGATATATAACCTAATTTTTTATACAGAAAAACCTAAATATTTATAAATGAATTTTAAATGTTTTTCATTTGGCGATATAAATGCAATATTCCAAACCCACACTGTCAGTGGGTGTAGCAAGTATAGACATTTTTGCGATTAAAAATTTCCGTTATTTGATAGCAAAAAATCAGGTCTATGATAAGGGAAAATACAGTAATAAATTATATTATTTATTTATATTATACTGAAGAAACTATGTACCTAAATGTCTCTTAAATGTTTATAAGGCTCAAAAGCCATGGGAAAGATACACCATTTTAAACCATGTCAAATTGGTGTATCTTTCCCATATTTCGCCGATGATTGCACGAGGCATCGTCAGAGATCTTTACTCTTTACCGAACTATGTTCCCGTGTAATGATCGTTTTCTACTTGTAATGTAGACTATAACCCGAATCTTATTTTTTGGAGAATCTTGAGTGACTGTACTTGATACATCCAAGGCATTTGACCGTGTTGACCATGAAGGATTGTTGGCTAAGCTACGCTCTTATGGTGTGTACGAGTGGCATTTGATGGAGTTGTTTTTAATGCTTTCACTATCAACGCTGATGTGCCTCAAAATTCCATAGTTCCGCTCTACTAACTTTCTCCTTCACATTGATGATTTGCTGGAAAGGACCCGAAATCCAATATACCTCTTTACAGATACTTATTACTTTATGTCCTTTGAACTCTCGAGTATTCGTTATTTATGCAAATATCTGTCGACAGCAGGTAGTCGTTAAGTAAGATCTGGAAGAAATCTTGAATTGATAGTAACCAAGTAGAATGTTACGCTACAAAAATCCAGATGGAAGTTTTTTTTCTAAACGTTAACGTTGCGAAACTCGACATGGTTATGTCGGGATACTCCATTTCTCTAGCATCGTCATTCAATTTGCTGGGTGTTAATTTGGGAGCAAATAGGTCTTGGCATGAACATGTTGCAGAGAGCTTCTCAAAAGCTGGGAATATTATTTCGAACTAGAAAGCTTTACACTCCACAACAACCTTTAATTCTGTACAGAGCTGTTAGTCTGATTGGAGACCCAGAACTCACCAACCGCCTTGACTCCTTGGCACATGGAAGAACAGTTGGTGACTTGAATCTATTTTACAAGTTCTTTCAAGGAAAGTATTCGATGGACGTAGCCCGCTTGATTTCTTCGAGAGCTGTTCATACTAGGAATACACGTCGCGCTAAAATATCACATCCGTATGACGTTTAACTTGTCACTCCTCATATAACCCTTTTCAAGCCGTATTTTATACGTAAATGAATTGCATCTTTTGGTGATCTCAAGCTTTCTATCTTTCTAACAGGTGTTAAAAATTGTATGGAAGTTGGATTTTTTAAGCCATTTGGCTATTTTGTCTATAGTACCGTTATTGTAAGGTAAACCACAGTATCTGCTGGAGGATCCTTATTAATATCTTCTGGGACTCGGATTTTTAAAGCGGTTAAACGAACGTTTAATATTGTCACAGCAATATCCATTGTTTTAGGGTTCTGTACGGGACACTTATAAGATCACTTCATTGTCCGTCTGTCTGTCTTTCTGCCTGTCACACCCGATTTACTCCGAAAATGAAAAAAAAAACTTTTACATGGTCATCGACTGGGGAGTCAAATGACAGCTTGTAAAAACACGAATTCATAAATAAATATAATTAAGGGGGGAAAGCGATTTTTCGCGATTTTTAAAAAAGTAATACAAAGAAAAGTGTACACAAGTATTACATTACATATATTTTTGAACTTGTGTTTTTACAGGCTTTCATTTGACACCCCACTTGACGACCTAGTAAAATTTTTTTTTTCACTTCCGATTTCACCCCCTAAAACTAACCCCTTAAATCAAAAGTTAACTTTTAAAACTACACGGCTCTGATGAGGTCATCAATTCCTATGTTAGTACCAAATTTCAACTTTCTGTGTCAAATAGTTTCAAAGAAAATCAGGTGTGGCAGACCGATAGACGGACAGACAGACGGACCTGTAGACGGAAGGACAGGCGGACATTTACCGAAGTGATCTTATAAGTGTTCCGTACGGAACACTAAAAAGTGTCACAAGTCCCTGAACAAAGATAGTCTCGAGCGGTAGTCCATTATATATCCGGGAGATTCGACTGTGTTTGGCATGATGGATTGTTGACTAACCAGTACTTTTATAGTATGTATAAAAGATTTTATTAATTCATCGCCATGGTTCTCGAGTTTTGTCAGAGATCGTTCAGATTTTCCAACACCGTCACTACCAATGCTGACGTACCCCAGGGATTCCAATTGTTTCCTGCTCTCTTTCTTCAGATATTCCAGGATATCAGGTGACTTTACAAATTAAAAACCGCCCGGAAAGAATTCTGTTTTAGGGTGAGAGTAACGTTACCAAAATCCAGGCGATAGGTTTTCCTAAAAAGTAACTTTACAAATGCCGTTATAATTACGTCAGAAACTTCTATTCTACTAACATCACTCAACTCATCAGGGGTTAACTTGCAAAGAAAATAAATCTTGGTATGATCATGTTGCATGCAGAGCAAAAATGGTTCTCAATACTTCTGAATATTATTACTCATTAATATACTGCAATAACGCTTTAAGTCCTGTGCAAGGCCTAACGATCGATAGAATATTACTCCTCCGTTTAGGGCACTGCCCCTCATTATATTATGTCATCGCTTATTTGAAGATCCGAAACTTACCAGAAATCTTGATTCCTATTACCATCGAAGAAGGGTTGGAGACTATATCTATTCTATAAATACATTTACCAGAGGTATTCAATTGATTCTTCCTAGAATGATTCACGTTAGGCATACAGTTTATGCTAAAACATCACATGAGCATAAGTTTTCCATTGTGGTATCGTCCTCAACAACTAGCTAATACGAAAAATCTTATCCCTTTCGAATAAATTACCGAAGACTTTACTTTTCATCAAATGCAACCTACAGCGATGTAAGACCAACGTGAATCGGTAATTCTACGCTTCTGTAGTATAATAAATCCCAAGATATAAGATCCTGCCTAATAGGGCAATAAGCGCCCCTATTAAGTTTTGTGCATAGTTGCCAGGTATTACGATAAACGTATTTTTATTTTACCTGCTTTGTATACCGTCCTCACTTGCACCTGTAATCATATTGGATCTATTTTTATCTATATATTTACTACCTGGCAACCTAGTTTGGAACCTTTTACGTATTTGATAATATATGTCGAATGACTACAGGTCCCCATTAAGATTTCAAAGATACTTTTTATTATTTTTAGTTTTACTTACAACTTACAACGTAACGGTTCTATTTTAATTGTCCGTCTGTGGGAAAATTGCAATAGTGGCCATCACTTCAGGTACAGAAAGAAACGGAAAGATTTTCAAATGCATCATATAGACGATTGTGAAAAAGACGCCAATATATATTGTGGCCGATCAGCCCTTCACACAATTCTCTTAAGAATGGGATTCACGTTCTGAAAAATCGACGAAAGGCAAGTAGTGATGGAGTCACAAAGATTAAGAATCTTGCGACATACTTATTTACAAGAACTTAAAAAGTATCGATCAGAGAATTGATCAATAATTTACCCTGACGAAACATGGTTCGATACCCATGACACCGTATAAAGGGTGGGTCGACAGCAGTACAAAATGTCAGACTAACGCACCTTCAAATAAAGGTAAACGAATAACCATTTTGCATGCTGGATCTGAAAAGGGCTGGCTTTGAAATTGTCTACTATTACCTGCAAAAAACATAAAAGATTCTAGTTTGAACTATCACGAAGACACGACCGCAGAACATTTTGAAAATTGGTTTCAAAATTCCCTTTTGCCAAATATTCCCGAACAGAGTGTTATAGTTATGGACAATGCAAGTTACCACAGTCGCCTACTAAATAAGGTTCACACCAAATCGAAAATACAGGAATATATGTTAGAAAATGACATTTATTTTGACTTTAGTTATAAAAAAAGTGGTCTTTTAGAAGTTTTGAAAGACTGTAAAGTGAAAAAGAAATATGTTTGCGATAGTATGGCTGAGAAAATGGGACACACTGTTTTGCGGTTTCCTCCGTATTATTGTGTGTTTAATCCAATTGAACATATTTGGCATCAAGTTAAATCAAAAATAAGGGCACAAAATGTTTCTTCTACTTTAAGCGTATCAGTGGTTGAATTAGTAAACAAAGTTATACCATAAATGATATACCTTGTGAAAGCTGGAAGAATTCCATTCATCACGTTGTTAAAGTTGAAGATTTATGAAAGTAATATAAAACCACTGATAATTACCTCAGCTGATGACAGTGATAGTGAAACCGAATTAGGCTTAAGTTAACATCTCCAGAAACACATTTATTTGCATTAATGAATAAAATTCTTAAGTCCATCTCTGCATCCTATCATAAACAAAAGGTCAGAATTTTTATATTGCCCACTTAAAACGGCAAAAATCAGGATCTTATATTTTGGGACAGGCTATAATTGAAGAATTTTTCTGTAGCGCATATGTAAGAAGAACTCGTGTATTTATAGTTTTTAAGAATATGAAATCTAAAAATGTTTCTTACAACTTGTAAAATACAAATTTGACAATTTTGAATTTACGACCGGTTTACTTGAAAGTAAAAAAATTTTTAATTTAATTTTAATTGGATGTTAATATTTGTTAAATATAAAAAAATTAAGTCATAATTGTTAAGGAATATAATTTACAAAGGAGCTTTAAAAGTAATTGATTATTATAATAACATAGTGATATGATACGATACATTTTCAAGAGATTTTCTGAAAGCGTAGTAAAGTATCTTTTTGGGGCTAGCTTATGAAGACTCGAGCAATACCTAAACCGACAATAAAAGATAATCGCCATCTATTTTATACTTTATAGTATAAAAATAATTAACACAAGAAATCAAATAAGGCTTCTTAATAAAACGAAGACAAGTTTCAGAATTTTTTTTTAATTTAAATTAGAAACTAAAGGTTTGAGTATTTCAATACTCTGTAAACTGAATCATTAAAGAGGAATGGAATGTCGGAAGTTTGTGAAAATGCAGTTAAAAATAAAACGTAAAGACTAGAGGTTGCTTTATCTCTCTTACTCTATCAGAACGAAAATTTTTAATAAACAGTTAATTAATTTAAATTAAAACAATTACTAAAATGAAGCTACAGTGTCGTAATATGATTGTGCATATGTAGTGTAGTGTAACACATAGGGTGGACAAGCGTCATTATCCCCGTGGAGGTGCGGGATAGAATATTTCCTCCGGTACATTCTGCTTGTCGTAGAAGGCGACTAAAAGTACAACTTAGATGGTAGACAACCCAGCTTCCACCAGACATCGCCCGGTGTGATACCATCGCATCGGCTTAGGCTGCGTGAAGTTGCTTAATGTTTCGTGGCTGTGTCGAGTTCCCCGGACTGTGGGACCAAATAGCATGATGAGGTACATGAATATAAAAAATTTCGGAGGAAAAATAGACCCCGTTCGGACCGCCTGGTAGGGTTTGATTCAGTGGCATCATCATCACGAATTTAAATAGATTTTTGCAACACGAGGTTTAAACTTGAACATAGATTCAGTACACCAACATCCGCAATCAAATAAATCTTATGTATTCGCTCTCTGTGAAACCAAGGTCCGTTCATCGATCAGCACGGTCAACTTTTTCTATCCTGGGAACGACTTCTACTTCCTCTTTAGGCTTAACTTTGGAATCTTTTTCTCAGAAGCGACCTCTCTTGCCAACGAGAGGAAGTTTTGGAGCCCCGAAATTTTTGATGTTATATAGTTAAAAATAATGACTCAAAAAATGACAAGGTTTAGTTGCTGCCTCTCTCGATCACCAAGTGATTCTAACTTTAGCACACTTTTCACTTCTCTTGTAAACACCATCGATCATTTACAGCATAACTATCCAAATGAGGAAATTGCCATTCTGGACGACTTTAATTTTTCACATCATCTTGCTTAAGCATTCAAATAATACCGACAAACAAGATCGTGAAGCCGAATTATTCTCAATCAGTGGTGGCTTAACTCAGCTTATTGACGAACCAACACGGATCTCTGGTCGAGATGGAGAGTTCACCAGTCTTCTTGTTCTGTTTTTAACCACCAGTCCAGAGATTTACACTGTTACCATAAATCCAAACCTTAGGTTCTTCTGACCATAAACTGCTTTTCAACATCGAGTATACTACCAATTAGTGACAGAGAGGCGCCTAAACCGCGCAAGGTTTGGCACTACAAATCTGCTAAATGGGAAGAACTCATGAAATATTTTCGAACTTTCCTTTGATTAGACTTTTTTTTGAATCCAACGACTCATCGGACTGCGCTAAGGAGGTTTTTGGTAATATTTTGACCAGTATAGATACGTACATCCCTTTTTCGAAAAACTGCCCTTCCAATGACAAGCTTTGGTTTGACCAAAAATGCAAAGAAGCTGTTGCATCTAAATATCTTCCCTGACGTCATAAATCGCAACATCTTTGTTCGTGCCCGGAACAGATGCGAAGAAATTATGGACGAAACCAAGGAGGCATGAATTAGAAACAAATTTCCCTGTTCCAACAATTCCAGGTCCTTTTGGTCCATCGATAAGGAAGTTAGTCAAAATTTCACCCAATCTACTATATCATCACTCACACGGCCAGATAATTCTATTGCAACAAATGTTAAGCAAGCGAACTTGTTGGCCGAACTCTTTGCTTCATACTCCACTGTCGATTTCCAAGGAAAACCTCCATATTCTATTCTCATATTTCAGTCAAGGATGCCCGATATTGTCTTCAGACCGCGTATTATGAAAAGTGTTTTTAAATAAACTAGACACCAAAAAAACCTTCTGGCGCTGACGGAATACCTGCTATAGTACTCAAAAACTGCTCGGGAGAACTAACACCAGTTTTCCATAGACTTTTCAACCTATGCTATAGAAAGGGAATAATTCCTTCAGCCACAGGTCAGCCGATACCCAAAAAAAGGCAAGAAGACCTTGCCAAACAACTACCGACCGCTGCTTTCAGTAATATCGAAAGTCATGGAAAAGGCTATCAATCAGCATCTTCTAAAATATCTTGAAGGATGCATTATAGCAATCATCAATATGGCTATCGTAAACATAGATCAACAGGAGATTTTGTAACTCATGTAACACATGTTTGGAAACAACATCATTGAACACTTTGGAGAATTTCGAGTGGCTACTCTTGATATATAGACCAAGAGTAACGGGAAAAAAAGTGGCGTGGGAAGTAACAACTTGCTCCTTTGACAGGTTCATCTGGCACAGAAACTGTTCATCTTTCAGATATTTTGGGCCGTCGCTACCGGCCCATTATCCAATAAGGCCCAATTCGAATACACTATTTTTGGCGTGAACGGTAGCACCGTAGGCGTATCATTAGCCAGTTCAGTAGAACTTGCACTCAATGATTTACAGAAGTCGATGTTGGCCCGAGGGAAAAAAATAAGACTAAAACTAAGAAATGAATCATTCTGCCATATGGGTATTATGGTACAAAACACCTAAAGTACTAATGTATTAGCTGTCTTACTACGAGTATTCAATGAATTAAAAAGTATGGAAATATTCCTATTTTAATACATCAAAATGAGAGACAATATTAAACTAAAATTAGGTTAAACTGAAATAAAGACTTGGGTTTTTAAAAACTAAAAACGTTTTAGCTTAAGACATGCCAAAAATTTTCGTTCAGATTTTGTCACTATTTGATTTGTCAACTAACCAATTATTAATATTTAATTAAATCCTGGTAAAAGATTACTGAGTATATGGTCATTTTATTCTCTGTAAACATGATTTACCTCATTTTTGTTGAAGAAGTACTGCCATCTTAGGCCGAGATAACTATAATTATTTCTCTTATTTTAAACCGTAATTAATTTAGTAATCAATTCAACTTTTGTCAAGAATTTTTCTTCCACTATTTTAGCAAAATTTACTTTTCTTATTTATGCATACCTGGCAAAATGGAAACTCCTGTGCACTTATGGTTAAAGATACCGTTTATGTGGAATCTCCTTTAAGGGAAGACACTACCCCGAAGGTGCATAAATAAAGTCAGTACCTTTTTTTCCTAAATCTAACATAATTATCTTTGTCACATAAGTTCTAAATTATTACAGACTTATTTTCGGGCATATAATACTTTTCCAAATGTACTATAATTACTTTGTCATATGAAGTTGCACGCCATTGCAATGCAACAAAATTGTTTAAAGACATTTATCATAATTATCTTTGGGCATACAAAACTGTGTTATTATTTTAGAAAAACCATTCTTATA
>CM032447.1:164104506-164279506 GCA_019049505.1 Pachyrhynchus sulphureomaculatus | reverse complement strand
ATCTAAATATAAGTTTCGTTCGTCAGGATATCAATATAAAGAAACTTGTGTATGATCAACCAATATACCATATACTGTTTTATTTTTGAACTGTTGATTAAAATAGTACTTAATGTGATAATTTATACTATATATATATATATATATATATATATATATTTATTATTATAGGCATTGTTTTGTTGATTGACATAAGAACTTTAATGATGTTTCGCATCGAACATCGTTCCATTGAAAATTATCTGAATCCTGTAAAACTAACTCCAGACAATGTTCTTCGCCGCCAAAATTGTCTGGTTGACCTGGAGGGAATTTTTTGTAGACAACAGGTTTTCCTGTGGTAAGCCAAACAAATTCAGTACCAAAAGAACCATGTCTAGTGCCAGCAATCCAATAACCTTCTAAAGCACCACCTGCAAAAATATAATTAAATAATAAAAATAAACACTTATTTGAAGTAAGTTTTCAAATTCACAGTACGCCCAGTACCCACGACGACCATAACTTAACCAATATGGAATACTAAGATTTTTTGAAATCCTTAAAACAACAAATTGAAAGAAATTAGAAGCCCTGCAACCCAGCTAGCGATCGGCGCTGTGTTGGTTCCAGGCTGACCAGTGTGAAGTTGGCTACCGGGCATGTAGATGTGAGCGACCAGGCACCGCATGCGAAATGGGTTACTGGAAGAGCCCAGTTACAATTTCGTCGCGATGTTACGTTGAGCACCTGCAACGTAACGGGACTACTGCAGACAGGGAAACGAAAAAACGAAACGAACTTGAACGTGAGAACATACAAATATGTGGAGTTTCTGAGACCCATTGAAAAAGCACTGGATATTTTCAAACGGAAAGAAATACCGTCTATATGTCGAGTAGAACTACAGGCAGAAATGGCTTAGCCGTAGTTGTTAATAACAACGTTGCTAAATGTGTCAAGGAATCGCCTGATTAAAATAACCATTACGGCAAAACCAGTAAACATGCCAACATCACTCTCTGGTGATGAAGCAATTGAAGAAGTCCACAATAAGAATGAAGAAACTTGCACAAAAATCTCATCAAAAGAGATCATAATGGTGATTAATGCTAAAATTGGCTGTACAAATGACAATGACCGGATTCGGAATATCACTGGAAAATATGGGCTTGGTGTTAGAAACGAACACGGAGATCGTCTACTTCAGTTTACTATTAGTAATGGCTTCACTATCACTAATACTACGTTTAAACATCATCCAAGACGACTTTCCGCCTGGCTGTCACCGAACGGGCACTACAAAAATCAGTTTGATTATATCCTGATTAGCTCTAGATGGAGGTCATCTATATTGAATGTAAGATCCCGCCCAGGCGCGGTATGTGGTTCAAATCACAAGTTATAGGCTCATATGAGAATAAAACTAGCCAGCCCTAAAAAAACAAGAAACAAGAGAATTAGAGTGTCAGACAGTACTCTCTTCCAAACAATAACATTCCGGAAGTCAAAGAAGATATAGACAAAACGTGAACGGATATTAAGAAGTGGATAACAAATGCTTCTACACAATGCTCGGAAAAATATAAAAATACCCTCAAAAACATTGAATGACCGATGATACCCTAAAGCTTATAGAAATAAGAAGAAATATGATTTTAATAAACAACACATCTGATCGTCAAGACAGAGTCAGATCAATCAATAAAGAAGTCCAGGTGGCTTGTAAAAAGGACAAAAATGCATACTTGAATAATTATGTGAGGAGCTGGAACAACATGCTACAAACAATCGACCACAAGAACTTTATGAAAAGGTAAAATACCTATCGAAAGAGTTCAAACCTAAAACACAAATAATCAGAGATAAGGAAGGTAGAACAGTCACCAAAATGCCTAGAATCATTGACGTTTCGACGGATTACTGTAAAGAACTTTTTGTGGCTCAGTTAGTGGGATGACAAAGAAGCCGCAGAAGAACAAGAGCCATGTATTCTCAAGTCTGAAGTCAGGAAGGCTACTCAGACGTTAAAGAATAGAAAAGCAGCATGTACTGACGAAATCACTGCGGAAATAATAAAGATGATGGGAAAAACCGCCGCGACCATGCTACATCAACTGCGTAATGAGGTATGGAAGACAGGAAGATGGCCGAAAGACTGGTGCGAAGTTGCATTTATACCATTGTATAAGAAAAGATCCTCTTTGGATTTCAGCAACTATAGAACAATCACTCTAGCGTCACACGCTGCTAATGTGTTTCTCCGAATCCTAAATCAAAGACTGCTGCCGCAAATATCTACCAAACAAGCAGGCTTCATTGCAGGAAGAGGGACTAGCGAACAAATTCTCAGCATACGCCAGATAATAGAAAAAGTCAGGGAATTCCAAATAACAAGCTATATTTGTTTTATAGACTGCTCTAAGACTTTCGACTGTATATAATGGAACAAACTCTGGTCGATTCTATTCAGCATGGGAACACCTATACATCTTGTAAACCTTATCCGATCCTTGTATGAGAACACAAATAGCAGAATTAAACTGAATAATTCTTTTTTTTCGATCCCTTTATCGTAGAAACCGGCATCAGACAAGGCTGTATTCTGTCCCTTTTACTTTTTAATATATATAGTGAATATATAATGAGTGGTGTTTTGGATGGCTGGAGTGAGGGTGTGACAATCGGTGGAAAAAAGCTATGTAACCTTAGATATGCGGATAATACTGTTATACTTGCAACTTCAATACACGACCTAGAATCAGTTATGGAGCGCCTGAAAATCACTAGCAAAAACTATGGATTGACAATTAATAGAGTGAAGACCAAAGTAATGATTGTTAGTCGTAATAAAGATTTGTCACACATAAATAAAATTGTTGGTTTCACTGTTGTAGACCATTTCAACTATTTGGGATCTCTCATAACTAACAATGGTGGTTGTGAAGTGGAAGTAAGAAGACATTTGTCAATGGCTAGAAATTCGACCATCAAACTCACTAAGGTATGGAAAGATCCAGCTGTCACAAAAAATACAAAGTTAAGATAGCTATCCAGTCTTATATGGCCCATAGCAACTTACGCATCGGAAACATGGACCATTAAACAATGCGTTTGAGATTTGGGCATATCGAAGACTCTTCAGAGTATCATATACCGAACACCGTACTAATGTATCTATTCTTGAACAGTTTGGTATAAATGAGCGACTTTCAAATAGAATTAATAGATAGTACCTAAAATATTTTGGTCACATTTTGAGGAAAGTGGATGCAAAAAGCTTGTAGTAACGGGGAAGGTAGAAGGTAAAAGATCAAGGGGACGGTCTCCGACAAGATGGTCCGACCAAGTAAGACCTCTCCTTGGAATGGGTATGCACGAGTCAAGTCAAGTCGCGCAGGATCGAGATGCCTGGAGATTGACTGCTGAGGCAGCAACTGCATAGTGTCACCGATACTCCTATTGGGGTGAAAGGATTGAGAGAGGGGAAGCATTGCAACTTCTTATCAAAGAATATTTAATAAAATATGGAAATCAATAAATCCAAATTTCACTCCAACCGTTAACTGTCAATAAGGCAACTAAATTTATGTTTTTCGCTAATAGGTGAAAAGCCAACTGTAAAATTTATAGGTCATATGCCTTTGAAGAACGAACTCTGCTTACAACACTCTAAGCACCAAAATGACTGAAATAACCCTAAGTTGAATAGAATGTAAAGAGACCCTACTATGACCACAAACAAGCTATTTTCCTAAGACCTATTTTGTCGACACATAATTAATATTTACGGCAAGGAACTTTACGAAAATAGTACTCCGAATTGACTTGTAAAAAGGAATACTAACTTGTAAACCCGAAAACTCGTTACCGTTGGGAAACTTAACAGTACAGAGCTTAGATAAATGAATAATACTATTCTCGGTATAGCTGAAACAAGATGACCAGGCAGTAGAAGGTGTAAGAAAAATAGAAGAACATGTTATTACTCTGATAATAACAATCCAGATAATAGAAACACAATTGGCTTTATTGTAGACGAAAATTTCATAGGGCTAGGTGAATCGTCTTGTCACATTCAGGCATCTGTGGTTCTGCAATTAAGTGCTCAACCGATCCACAGTAGATAAGTCAGAAGTTAGGGCTGAACAATTTTATGAGCAAGCTGAGAAGTGTGGCTGTCATTAAAACTTCAATAGGTCAATATCGTAAAGACAGGCTTTAATAAAGTTTGTAATAAAATTTTTTAAAAATATTTGACTTATGTAATGGGACGAATCAAGTGAAATTCTAATCTAAGCTTGTTATTAATATTTGGTTATTAAAAACAGATTTTACAAACTACTTTTTAAACGACTCCATACCTGAAGGTCTCCACATGATGCACAGGACAACACTGTCTACAATCAAACTGACGTTTTACCTATCCCGAGATATCAAATATCAATTAGAGTATATCCTGTGGCTCAGACTTACTGATTTCAATTAAAAACATAAAAATAAATATGCAAACGCCAAAAATGTAATATTAGGGCATTAAAACAGTTTAGAATATAAAAAATATGCAGAGTTAAAAAGGCTTTACTAGGAAAGAAACCCTATCTAGGAGAGTTGGTGTTTTCTTCTGCTTAGGGTGAAACTGAAACCCACTGAAAACGAACATTTAGGCCCCTACTGAAACAGTTTTTGAACAACCAAAAAGCGCAAGTGTACTGAATTTTCAGTTTTAATATCTACCACATTATTAAAAAATAAACTAAAAAGTTAATTTATTTTATCAGGTGATAACAGAAATGTACCTCGCACATTTACGGCTGACTACTCATAGGAATACTGTGGATTTATTTAGACTACCGATATCCAGTAAGGCTTTCATGTAAGGAAATAATTCCTACATAAATAGTAAATGGTATATTTCAGCTGGGTGGTGCAAGAAAACCACTTTTTAATACCACTGACTACTGGTATTTATTTCTTTACACAGGCACGTTAGTTTTTGAAGAAAAGAAAAACCGGCCAAGTGCAAGTTGGACTTGCGCAATTAGTATTCTGTACGTTGATTGTTTTTGAAATAAAATTTTTTGTTACGGAGTTATAAAATGATCAATGACTTCACAAAACACACCCCAAATGAGTTTGAGACCTTGAAATTTTTTTTTTTTTATATACCAGATAAATGTTATTAAAGGTAACGCAGGCGTGATAATTTTTGCTCAATCTACAACCTGTGGAGAATATTTCAGAGTACTTTTCAAGATAAGGGGAAAGACAGTGATTTTTCGCAATTTTTTAAAATAATACAAAGAAAAATGTGCGCAAGTATTCTCCTTCTTCTGCAGCTTATTCTGTCCATTGTCGGACGTAAGCCTCCCTCAAGTTGTTCCATTCTTGTGTGTGTTTTCTCCATCCAATCGTGTCCTGCCATCCGTTTTATGTCGTCCGTCCACCTGGTCTGCGGTCTTCCTCTACTAGTCTTATTTTCTCTGGGTCTCCATTCTATGATTCTACGCGTCCATCTGTTATCTTGCATTCTCCCTACGTATCCAGCCCAATTCCGTCTTAGGGTACACAGTCTTTCTATTACATCGGTTACTTTGGATCTTCTTCGTATTTCAGTATTCTGTATATGATCTCGTAGTTTCACATTTAGCATCTTTCTTTCCATGGACCTTTGTGCTACCTGGAGCTTATACACGATATTTTTATTGAGGGTCCAAGTTTCTGTGCCATACGTTAAAACTGTCAACACTTATTGGTCAAAGGTCTATGCTTTCAGCGTGTTTGGAATTTCTGACTGGAGTACGTCTTGTAGTTTTCCAAACGCTGACCAGGCCAGCGATATTCTTCTTTGTTGGTCTGCTGTCAGATTGTTCTTTGAAAGTTGGATTGTTTGCCCCAGATGTACCAACGTGTCCACTTTTTCTATTATTTTTCCTTCCAGACTGATCTCCTCTTATTCCTCTATTTTCTTTGTTAAATATTTAGTTTTGTTCATGTTTATTTTTAGTCCTATCTGTTTGGATGCTTCGTTTAGTTCTTCCAACATTTCTTGGAGTTCTATTTTGTCTTTTGCTATCAATATTACATCTTCGGCAAAACTCAAATGATTAAGTTTCTCGCCGTCGATATTTACTCCTCTTTCTTTCCAGTCCAGCGTTCTAAACATGTCTTCCATTGCAATGTAAACAATTTTGGTTGTCGTACTCCACGATATGTCTTGAATTTGCTTGAATTTGTTTGTTTGTATATCTGCCGTTATTTGCATTATTGCGTTTTATATATATATATATATATATATATATATATATATATATATATATATATATATATATATATATATATATATATATATATATATATATATATATATATATATATATATATATATATATATATATATATATATATGTATATTATATATATATATATATATATATATATATATATATATATATATATATATATTTAATAAAGGTTGTGTACCTGTCATCTATTCTGTAGTTAGTTAAAACGTTTAAAACTGCCCATATCTCTAGCGAGTCAAATGCTTTTTTATAATCTATCACTCTACCCATAGTTTTATGTTTTATTCGTCTATCTTTTCTACTAATATTCGCATTGTCTGTAGATGATCTGTCGTGCTGTAACCTCGTCTAAATCCAGCTTGTTCGCGTGGCTGGTAGCTATCCAGTTTGTTTGTTATTTTCAGTGTTATTATTTTTGTAAGTAGCTTGTACATTAGTGAGAGAAAACTTATAGGTCTGTAATTTTCTAGTTTGTATCTTTTTCCTTTGTTAAAGATTAAGACTACTATGGCATTTAACCAGGCATTTGGCATTCAGGAGTCCGTTGGGCATCTATTATAAATTCGTTTTAGTTGTTTTAGAACGGGGTTTCCTCCACACTTTATCATTTCCACAATTATTCTATCTTTTCCTGGTGTTTCTTGTTAGGCATATTCTTCGAAGGGTTGTTTATTTCTCCAATTGTGATTTCTGGTAATTTCTCAGATCCTACGTTTACAATTTTTTTTCTGTCTTTTTCTTCTTTTTCTAGGGGCGGTGCTCTTTTGCTTTCATATAAGGTTCTGTAAAATATTTCTATGTTTCTGTTATTTCTTTGGTTTCTGTTATTTCTCTGTATTCCTCATTTTTCAGTTTTGTTATTCGATGTTTTCCCTCACTCATTTTTGATCGTAGGTCTTTTAAACTTTCCCGTTCTTTCAGAGTTTCTCTTATTTTCATATTCTTATGTTCTATCGTCTCTTACTTTTTCCTGAACGTTTTGTTAATTTCCGCCAGTTTGATTTTGTTAGATATTCTATCTTTCGATAGTTGACTTCGTTTTTCAATTAGTTTTTGTACTTTATCGCTTACTTTGTAGTTCATGTATTTTCTATTATTTTTATTTTCTCGGCTGTCTGCATCCATCTGTTTCCAAATTCAAATCTTGCTCGTCTGCTATATGTTGCATGTGCTTCTCTACAATATGTTTGTATTTGGCTTTTTCTCTTCTTATTTCTTCCAAGTCTATTTGTCCTCCGGTTGTTGACATTAGTTTCTTTCTTTCTTTCTGGATGTTAGTACACACTTTGGCTCTTATCATCCGATGATCGCTTCCTACGTTAATTGTGTTAAGTACAGATCTATGATGGTATTTTTATCATTACATATAAAGTAGTCGATTTCATTTTTTATGTTTCCATTTGGGCTTTGCCATGTCCATCTCCTTGGTTTTGTTTTTCTGAAATATGTGTTCTTCAAGTATAGGTTATTTCCTTGAATAAAATTAATCAGTGTTTCTCCCCTAAAATTCCTCTTTCCTAAGCCAAATGGGCCTATTCCTTGTTCATTTGGATCTTCTCGCATTCCTACTTTTGCATTAAAGTTAACTATTATTATTGTGTATTTTGTTTTATTAGTTTCTATTGTCTTGGTGATTTCTTCATAAAAATTCTTCTTCGTCTTCATGGTCAGATGTGGGTGCGTATACTTGAACAATTTTACATATCTTTGTTTATGTCAACAACTATTGAAATTACCCTTTTCGATATGGCCTTATATTGAATAACCTTGTCTACTATTGTTTTGTTGATTAAAAGACCTACTTCGTCTTCCTTCTTGTGTCCACTTTTCAATTTTACACATTTTTCTCCTATTCTGCGGACGTCAGCCGTATCTATGATCGTTCACTTTATTTTCTGTATTTCCGCTTCCAGTTTCATTAATTTCTCTTCATCTCCTAATGTTCGTATATTAAATGTGGCTTTGTTCCACTCTGTTCGTTTTGGGTTATTTCGGTTGGTGAGTATTATCGAATTTTTGCCCCCCCCCCCCCAGAATCCCAAATGGGGCTGAATGAATTAACAGTGCTAGATTCCGAGCTTGTTCTACTCGCCTGGGGTAATACCTTTTGTAAATTCGACATATCATTTCTATTTAGGGGTTTTTTAGTCGTTACCTGCCACGCTGGCGGAGCGGTTTGGCAGGTGGGCTAGGGATTGGGGTAGAATCGAGTATAGGGTGAGTCTGGCACAGTATTACATTAAATATATTTTTGAACTTGTGTTTTTACAAGCTTTCATTTGATAACCCACTCGATGAGCTGGTAATTTTTTTTCACTTCCGATGTCACTCCCCAAAACTAACTCCTTAAGTCCAAATTTAACTTTCAAAACCATTAGTACCAAATTTCAACTCTCTATGCCAAATAGTTTTGGAGAAAATCGGGTGTACCAGACGAACAGATAGACCGAAGTTCCGTACGGAACACTAATATGTCAGAAATGATATTTTTAATAGCACTTACAGCTATAGTTTTATAGACGAAGTAGTCTTTTAACGTTTCACAGTCATCGTGTACCTGACAATGGTCTCAATATTAAAAATTAAAACATGCTTATTTTTTGCAGTTTACAATCGTTACTTATTGAGGATTTTTAAAAGTTTTACAGAAAATATTCTTTATGAATGGGTGGTATTGTTATAGGAGTAAAATCCGAATTACTTGAATTAATTCGCTACTCTACAAAATATATTTTTCTGTACATCAGTGAGAAAAACGCAGTAATTTCATGTGATACCTAGTACAATTTTTTAGTGCTAAAGTAACGTTTTCGCAAATGAACAACAAGTGTTTAGTTCCTTTTTAAACTAAAAATACCTTATATCATCATCATCATCATCACTCACCTCAATTTTCATTCAAAATTTTTGTCACTTTAAAAAATTTGACTTCAATCTGACATACGAATTGTATTAAAAACTTTTTTCGTGTGCAAAATAAAATATTAACCTATTCCTCACACTTACTCTTGGGCTCAACGGTTCTTGTATAATTTTCCAGAGCAATTTGTTCTTCCATTGAATTCACACTGGCTAGCTCCAGCCCTAACTGACCACACAAAATCATTGCTTGAAAGAAATTCACCTTTTGAGAACCATACAAATAAGTAATTTTTTTAGGTACACAGCATGTCCTATATTCTGAACCGCCAGCGGAGATTTGTACTGCTGAAACCAAAAATATTACAAAATTCAATAATCTTTGATTTTTGATTTATAAAACGATATTTGAAAATGAATATTTTTACCATGCCTATTAATGAATGGATAAAGTATATATTCTAAAGGAAACTAGAACCAAATAAAAGAAACTGTTAAACGGTCTCAAAAAAAAATTATGACAAAATGGTAAATGCAGGAAGACAGTGGTATTCCATTACGTTACGAGGAAAGACAGACAAAACTTATAGAATTAGTAAAAATAGATTTATAGAAAATAAAGGTTCTATGTCTACAAAAAAGCCTATGTCTCATTTACGCTGCAAAAATGGAGTTAGCTAGCCATAAAGAAAGACGAATTAATGGCATAAGAGTGCCAAATTGTTAGGCAAAATTGAAAAGTAAATCATAGTCAAATAAAGAACAGAAGTACACAAAAGAAGTACTGGACGATCGAAAAGAAGTTAAACCGATAATCTGAGAGTAAAGTCAAGATGTTGGTATCTCATGGCTAGAAGAAGAACTCCATAAATAAAGAGAGAGAATGAGAGGCATAAATCCGAGAGGGGAAATTTAAAGGCTTCCAAACAAAAAGAAGACCAATTCATTTTTAAAGATTCAACTTAATAAGTTGATGTCATAACTTCCTTAATTTTTACTTAAATATATGAATATATTAAATATACATACCAGAGTCCAGACAAGTATTATTTAAAGATTGCGATTTTGTTTCTTGGGCTATAACAAAAATTCTTAAAATAGTCTTTATTATTATTTTTTTAATAATTCTAGAAAAAGCAGTACTACTTTTATCCTAACATGAGAGACACTGCATGAAAGGATAAACGATAATAGCTACTTTATCAAATTTAACATTTTATTTTGCATTAACGGTGACGGGCTAAAGAATAACATCAACCTAAAATAGTTTTCCGTGCACAACTGCTAAGAATATTGCTACTTCCTACACATATTTTGAGAAACTATACGAAAAATAGAGGCATAAATGTTTCATAGCCAAAAATAATTTGAACTGGTCGGCGAAAACAGGCGAATAAATAATAACGTTTTTCGAACTATTATCTTCTTGACGCGAGTATAGTAAATCCTAAGATATAAGATCCTACCTTTCTGCTTTTTCAATGGGGCAATAAACGACCCTATTAAGGTTTTGTGCATATTTGCCAGGTATTAGGCATTGTATACCGCCCTCACTTGCACCTGCATTCATATTGGATCTATTTTTATCTATATATTTACTACCTGGCAACCCGGTTTGGAGCCCTTTAAGTATTTGATAATATAGGCCTAATGACCACAGGTCCCCATTATGATTCGAAAAATACTTTTTATTATTTTTATTTTTAGTTTTACTTATAACGTAACGGTTCTATTTTAATTATGTCACGTCAGTGGGAAAATTGCAATAGTGGCTATCGTAAGAGAAAACATTTATCACTTGACGCTAAACAAATAATAAAAAATGTTTACGACAGTTTAGTGAAAAGAAATTTGACTAAACAAAGTATTTTGCAAGAAACCAGTGAACTAACAACAACCCCAATTTCTACGATTAAGGGTATTGTAGGAAAACCATCACAGATTTTCAAATGCATCATATAGGCGATTGTGAAAAAGACGTCGCCCGGAGAAAGATATATTCTATGTATGAACAACAGTTGGTGCCGACAGTAGACAAAATAAACTGAAGACTGGTGCAGGACGGGACCAATTTACATTGTGGCCGATCAACCCTTCACAGAATTCTCTTAAAAATGGGATTCACGTTCCGAAAAATCAAACAAAGGGCAAGTAGTGATGGAGTTACAAAGATTACGAATCTTGTGACATAATTATTTACAAGAAATTAAAAAGTATCGATCAGTGAATTGGCCAATTTACCTTGACGAAACGTGGTTCGATACCCATGACACTGTGCAAAAAGGGTGGGTTGACAGCAGTACAAAATGTCAGACTAACGCACCTCAAATAAAGGTCAAATAAAGGGGATCTGGGTTTCAAATTGTGTACTATTATCTTCAAAAAACATAAAAGATTCTAGTTTGGACTATCAACCGCATGGACCGCAGAACTTTTTGAAAATTGGTTTCAAAATTCCCTTTTGCCAAATGTTCCTGAACAGAGTGTTATAGTTAAGGACAATGCAAGTTACCATAGTCGTCAACTAAATAAGGTTCCTAATGCAGCCAACACCAAATCGGAAATACAGGAATATATGTTAGAAAATGACATTTATTTTGACTTTAATTATAAAAAAAGTGATCTTTTGGAAGTTTTGGAAGACTATAAATTGAAAAAGAAATATGTTTGTGATAGTATGGCTGAGAAAATGAGACACTGTTTTGCGGCTTCGTCCGTACTATTGTGTGTTTAATCCAATTGAATATATTTGGAATCAAGTTAAATAAAAAATAAGGGCACAAAATCTTTCTCCTACTTTAAGCGTGTCAATGATTGAATTAGTAAAAAAAAGTTATAGATGATATACCTTGTGAAAGCTGGAAGAATTCCATTTAGCACTTTGTGAAAATTGAATGTAAATAATATAAAACCACTGATAATTACCTCAGCTGATGACAGTGAAACCGAATTAGGCTTAAATTAAAATATATTTTTATTTATATAATATGTCCCCTCTTGTAAACCCCCATTCGTTCAAACTGTATATTTGTTTTACATGCATCTATAAATAAACACCTCCAAAAACACTTATAATTTTATTTATTTGCATTAATGAATAAAATTCTTAAGTCCATCTCTGCAACCTATCATAAACAAAATGTCAGAATTTTTATATTGCCCACTTAAAACGGCAAAAATCAGGATCTTATATTTTCGGACAAGCTATACATTTATTATTATTATAAGAGGCAACTAAAGCCAATCAAATAATTTGATTTTAGTATTAATAGAATAAATATGAATAAGCGTTTTTAAAATTAATATTAACTGAAAAAATAATAGCAGCACCGTTCACAATTCTTTGATATTTTTTTCAAATAATATAAACATATTAATTTATTACGAAGTATATATGTTTTGATGATGATGATATATGTCTTTATACTTACCAGAAATCTCAGATGGGTTTCCAAAGCAAATTAATAAACATATAAATAAATGAAATGAAATTGACTTTGTTACTGAATTCATCATGTAAAATTCTTTTATTTGTTATTTCTTGTGAAAACGGTACTTATAACTATGAAGTGATAAAGAGGAACCTGCGTAGAATTGCCCTCACAAAATATCGTAAAATTAAGATTTAATATAGACAGCTTACGCAAATATTAACATTAACTTAAATGACATCAGGCACTGATTTTTTTTAAGATGAATTTTTTAAAGGAACTTTTATAACGATCCATTGCCTTGGACATATCAGGAGAAACGGTTGGGACCTCTTCATAGTACTCAATTGCGTTGTTTTAAAAATGTGTGACATAGATTAGCAGGTCTTAATAATAATGATATTAAACCCTTTCAAATATTTTATTTCGATATTACTGACAATGGTTAGTAGTTGTTTCACATGGACTGTTTTTTCTACTAAAGTATAGACTGAGATCGAATAAGCAAAGTTTAGGCTTGTTAACATTGAGGTTTGGTGTTTTAGAAAATACTTTCTTTCTATGGGATAACATTAAAAGCCCACATAAAACTGATATTTCTTCGCTAGCAGATGTTCTGCGTACGATGACAAGTTAATGCTAGAAACTTTTATGGTGTCTAGTTTAGTTAAGTTACGTTTTATAAAAAAAAATCTGGAATTTTTGAGTGCATGTCAGAATACCCTACACATGATATGACATGCTATCTGAAAATAATATCTGGCATCTTCGACTGTACATTGGAAATAGTCAGTAGTGTTTTGGTAGTGTGTTGGAATTAAAAAGTTCAGCTAAGGATGTAGGTTTTTTAATAAATGTTATTGCAATATAATATCTGATTATGTAAGTGGTGGTATACTTAATTTAGGGAAATATTAATTAACGGCCTTAGCCGCCAACCAATTATGTACCTAAGCTCTAAGCTACTAGGCCAGCTGAGATGTATTAAACATGACGTTAACGTGAATACTCGTATATGTAATTTTAAATATTATTTTTTTTATTTTTTTTTATGGGTCTAGCACACGTGCTACAAGGAAGTCCCTAAAGCGCTACAGGAGCGATACGTGTGCGAAGAAAGCGATTCACGTTGTTCTTGAATCGCTGTAGATTGTACTCGGTGGGAAACACAGTCCTGGGCAAATTATTCCAAAGGGATGATGTTCTCCATATACGAGGCTGGTTTGAAAAGTCCGTGCAAAAATAAAAACTACTTATGTGTTTGGGGTAAATTTTTTTTATTTTTCGACATAGTCTCCTTTTAGGCTTATACACTTCGTCCAACGATGTTCTAGTTTGTTGATCCCTTCCGAATAATAGGATTTGTCCAAGTCTGCAAAATATCCATTAGTGTCTGCAATCACCTCCTCGTTTGAATAAAATCTTTGTCCCGCCAGCCATTTCTTCAAATTGGGGAACAAATAGTAGTCCGAGGGAGCCAAGTCTGGAATAGGGGGGATGTGAAACGGGTTGGAATCCTATTTCCATTAATTTTGCGACCACAACTGCTGAGGTGTGTGCTGGTGCGTTGTCGTGATGGAAAAGGACTTTCTTGTGGGCCAATCGCGGGCGTTTTTCTTGCAGCTCGGTTTTCGAACGGTCCAATAACGATGAATAATATTCACCTGTAATAGTTTTACCCTTTTCTAGATAGTCGATGAGGATTATCCCTTGCGAATCCCAAAAGACAGTCGCCATAACCTTTCCGGCCGAAAGAACGGTCTTCGCCTTTTTTGGTGCAGATTCCCCCTTGGTAACCTATTGTTTAGATTGTTGTTTGGTCTCAGGAGTATAGTAATGTATCCATGTTTCATCCACAGTGACGAAACGACGCTTAAAGTCCTCCGGATTCTTCTGGGACAGCTGCAAACCATCCTTGCAACACTTCACACGATTCCGTTTTTGGTCAAGCGTGAGCAATCGCGGCACCCATCTTGCGGATAGCTTTCTCATGTCCAAATGTTTATGCAAAATATTATGTACCCATTCAGTCGAGATGCCCACAGCACTAGCAATCTCACGCACCTTAACTCTTCTGTCATCCATCACCATATCATGGATTTGATCAATGATTTCTGGAGTCGTAACCTCCACAGGCCGTCCAGAACGTTCAGCGTCACTTGTGCCCATATGGCCAGTCCGAAAATCTTGAAACCACTTATAAACTGTTCTAATCGAAGGTGCAGAGTCACCATAATGTTTATCAAGCTTTCTTTAGTCTCCTGAGGCGTTTTGCCTTTCATAAAGTAATGTTTAATCACCACACGAAATTCTTTTTCGTCCATTTCTTGAAAATCACTCGACTTCCTTGATTCACACGAATGCCAAACACAAAGAAATAGACCAATATGGCTGAAACTTGGTGTGCGTTCATTCAAGAGATGCTACTAACTAAACATGACCTCGATACGCGCCGGTGGTGCCATCTCTCGGACTTTGCACGGACTTTTCAAACCAGCTTCGTAAAAGACTGCTTGAAAACCGTTGTACGAGGAGTAACAAGCTGAACCTCATACAGATGTGAAGAATTAGCGCGACGTGTACTTCTAACATGCACCGCTCTGGAAGGAATTAAGCGGGCCACATCCTTCGAACACTTTCCATGAAAGTACTTGTAGAATAGGCACAAGTCGCGAACCGTTCTTCGATGTTCCAGCGAATCAAGGCCGTCGGTCAGTTCCGGGTCTCCAATCAGACGAACAGCTCTTCTCTGAATAGAATCCAACAAATGCAGTGTATGTTTGGGAGCGGAGCTCCAAACATGGGAGCAGTATTCCATAGTTGGTCGAATTTGAATACATGAAAGATTATCGTGCTAAAAAACAATAGGAGGTTTTTGTTGGCGATTATTCCCATTATTTATTCTTCACAATCGTGATGTGCATATAGATTAAAAAAGTTTAGGCTTGTTAACATTGAGTTTTGGTGCATCATTTTAAAATGTTTACCAACTATGGGTAAAATTGCAGTTTTCCACTCCATTCCTAAAAAAATAACTGAATTTTTGCGTTTTATTTATTTAATAGCAGAAACTCTCTTTCATATTAGGTTTATTATAATCAGAAAAATTACTCATAGTGTAATTGTTAGTATGACGAAGAAATTAAAATACTGTTTGCTAAAAATAAAAAATTGTTTAAGATGTAGATAACGCTTATTTATATTAATTTGCTGATCAGCAGTATCGTAAATACATATTTTTAACAGAAGATTTTTCAGTTGCATATCTATAATAAAAATTTAATTTTTATAAAGCTAACTTAGGAATTGTTTATAATGATAAAAGGTAGCGGCAGTTAAAAATTTTATTTTTTTTTGCTCTTAAAACAAGAAAAACAAAACATCCTGTATTAAAAAAAAATGGTTTCATAGATCATTTCCTCGCTTACATCAAAGCCTCGGGTTTGTAACTTTGTCAATAAATTTAACATATACATAAGTAAAAAACCGGCCGTGTAAGTCGGACTTGCACAGTTAGTGTTCCATACGGTAATTGCTATTAAAATAAAAAAAAAATATTATAGAGGTATAAAGAGACCCTAAATGAATTTTCAACAAAATTTGTTTACCATCTTTGTTATAAACTAATTTATGTACCAGATAAATAATCAATGGTAACACACTCGCGATAATTTTCGTTCAATCTACACTTTATGAAGAATATTCCAGAATTTCTTATTAGTACTTTTCGAGACAAGAGGAGTAGACAGCGATTTTTGGCGGTTTTTTAGTGTTCCGTACGGAAAACTTATAAGATCACTTCGGTGTCGGTCTGTCCGTCTATCACACCCTATTCTCTCCGAAAATATTTGACATAGAAAGTTGAAATTTGTCACTAATATAGGAATTGATGGCCTCATCAGAGCCGTGTAGTTTCGAAATTTCAAATTTTGACCTAAGAGGTTAGTTTTGGGGGGTGAAATCGGAAGTGAAAAAAATTTTTTTTTACCAGTTCATCGAGTGGAGTATCAAATGAAAGCTTGTAAAAAGGCAAATTTAAAAATACATATGATGTAATACTTGCGCACAATTCTCTTTGTATTATTTTTAAAAAAGTGCGAAAAATCGCTGTTCCCCACTTATCTCGAAAAGTATTTAAATAAATATAAAATGTAAAAAATTCTGGAATATTCTCTACAGGGTGCAGATTGAACGAAAATTATCACGAGTGCATTAACGTTAATAATTTATCTGGCACATAAAAAAAGAAAAAACATTTTCGATGTCATCAGTTTTCACTAAAGATCGGAAAAAAAAAAACTTTTTTGAAAACTCAATTGGGATGTTTTTGTGAAGTCACTGATCGTAACACAAATTTTTGTTTTAAAATCAATCCACGTACAGAACACTAATTGCGCAAGTTCAATTTTCACTTGACCGGTTATTTTTAAATATTGTAAAGAAAAATTTGTGCAAGCCTTATATTAATATATTTTTGAACGTGTGTTTTCACAAGCTGTCATTTGACATCCCACTCGATGACCTGGTAAAAAAATTGTATATTCTCTTCGGATTTCATCCGCCAAAACTAACCCATTAAGTCAAAATTTAACTCTAAAAACTACGTGGCTCTGATTGGGCCATCAGTTCCTATATTTGTGCCAAATTTCGACTTTTTATGTCAAATAGTTTCAGAGGAAATCGGATGTGACAGATGAACAGACAGACGAACAGGCACCGAAGTGATCCCATTAGTGTTCCGTACGGAACACTAAAAAGGTACTGAAATGTTTGACAATCGGATGACTAACTGCATAAGTAGTAATTTAAAAGTAAAATGTATTTCAACATTTTTAAGTAGGCATTTAAAAATTTAATAGTGACTTTCACTACGTTATAGTTATAAAGATGTATTCAGAATTGTTTGCTTAATTCTAAACCTCACCTGACGTTAGATTATCCATTTGTTTCTTTGACTTTCGACAATCTAATTACACGTTCTTGAGGCGAAGTTGTTAAAAGCTGCATACTTTTAATTAAAAACAAAACTCTTTCTTACATGTCTCTGTTATTCGAGGATTATCCAGAAAGTAAATAATGATGGCGCACTATCTGCGCGCAAACGTCATACCGTGGTAACAGCATGCTTGCCGGTTAGGTGACGGCCCGTCGCTCTGTAGCGTAGAACTTTGCTTGCGGTGTAGAAGGTTCAATCCCGCAGGTCGGTATACTTATTTACTAATTTATTTAAGTATATTTGGCCTGGCCACGTACATAGGTAGTAATTGTTGGCAGAAATACAATAACGTCCATGGCAGCACTACCGTGTTGTCTAAAAGGTGCTGTGAAATACGAAAATGTACGTTTCGGCACTTGGACAACGTTGACGGGTATTACGACATCCTCGCCGATATCCATGGGATATAGAAAAAGGGTAAAATCTCTACTGAGACGGGAAATTGAACGATAAAAAAAAATAGCTCCCCTCTCTGCCTCAATCTGAGTCTTGTTATACGGTTACGTTTCTGTCATTGGCATTTCTTCCGTAATAGAAAATCTCGCGAAGTGTGAAATCCGCAGCGTAACTCGGTTTTTGACTGCGCAAAATAATCGGCCTATAGAAATTTATATGCAAATCGAACACGTGTCTGATGAAAATGCATGAATAACTCGTCTGTTAGAAAATAGTGTATCGTGTTCGACGAAGGAAGAACAAGCGTGTACGATGAAGAGGGCAACGGCCGGCCATCACTCCTTACCAACGACTTGAAAGAAGAAGTTGAACAAAATATTCAGGAGAACAGGCGCTTTACCTTGGACTCATCACACGTAGCTTTCCCAAAAATTTCGAGATCTCTCCTACATGAAGTGGTCAGAGATCATCTACGCTACAAGAAAATGTGTGCTCGCTGGATTCTCAAATAGTTGACAGAAGTTCATAAGACAAGACGAATGGGAACAGCTTTGGATTTCATTAGTCGATATACCACAGATGGTGAAGCATTTCTCACTTTCATTGTTAGGGGAGATGAGACTTGGGTTTCGTATGAAACACCTGAATCCAAGCGCCAGTCTATGGAGCGGCATCACAAGAATTCTTCTTCAAAACACAGAAAAGTAAAGCCAAACTTGAATACGCGGAAAACGATGACAGTCTTCTGGGACCGCAGAGCCTTACTCCTAGTAGAATTCATGCCAAGATGGGAGATTATAAATTTAACAACCTACTGTGACACTCTTTGACGACTTCGGGGCGCTATACAAAACAAGAGACGTGGAATATTTTCTGCAGGGATTGTGTTTATGAGAACGCTCGGCTTGATGCAGCTGCAACAACACATTAAAAATTACAATGTTTCAAGTGGGATGTTTTTGAACATCCACTTTACAGTCCCTACTTAACGTCTAGTGACTTTCACCTTTTCCCAAAATTAAAGGCATTTTGCAGGGAAACACACATAAAGAAGCAGTAACTTATGACTTTGCTCTTTGGCGGCAGATGAGTATAATATCGACAGTTATGATAAATGCGTAAATAACAATGGCGATTATGTAGAAAATAGTGTTAGGTTTAGCATTGTTGTAAATAAAGTTTTGTTTTACTATCTTTTGTTTTTATTAAGATATACCCAATCGTTATTTACTTTCTGGACGACCCTCGCATTTTCTTTAATATAACGTTTAGCATTCACAATAGGTGTTAGTTACCAGATAGTCACAACTTCAATATAAATACTAGAGTAAACTAAACGATATTTCAGAATATGAAGAATTTTTATACTAAAAATTGAATTAGTCCAATTGACTTGACTTGAAACTTGTTCTCATAAAAAAAAAGTTTTTTGCTGATATTTGTAAAATTATCTATAGCACAACATAAAAAAATGAAAATTGTAGTGTTGGTAAATTTCTTTAAGGTTGAACTTTTAGAAATAAGAATGGTTAAATTTCAAAATGCGTTTCTTCCGCAACATTCTAGAACTACGGGAATAACACATAGGCTGAAAAGTTTTTGGTCTGACACATAGATATCTCCCTTTTCAAAAAATCCATATGATTTTTAGGAAGTAACAACCTTCAAAGGATACGTGTCAAACGTTCATGACATTTCCATGATTATTTTACAAGTTCCAGTGATTTTAGTGACGCTACCAAAACAGTGGCAAAAATCGAATTTCGTGTGATGGGAACAAATACCGTTCAAGCACAGCAATGGCTTGATAAGTGTTACGGGGACTCTGCCCCCGGAAAATTACTCATCATTTACTGGTATGCTGAATTTAAACGCGGTCGTGCAGACACAAATAATGTTTCACGCTCTGGACGCCCAAATGAGGTTACACCAGAAAATATCAAAAAAATCCACGAAATTGTTTTTAATGACCGTAAAGTGAAATTGTGTGAGATAGCTGATAGCTTAAAGATGTGTTGGTCATATTTTGTATGAATATTTGGTCATGAGAAAGCTCTATTCGAAATGGGTACCATGTTTGCTCACAGTGGACCAAAAACAACAACGTTTTGTTGTTTCTGAGCGCTGTTTGGACCTGTTTAAGCGTTTAAAGGCAGAAATCGCAAAGAAATAGCCTAAAACGAACAAGAAAAAGTGCTTTTTCATCAAAACAATGCACAGTGTCACAAGTCACTGGTTACGATGGCAAAATCCCGCATGAATTGAAGTTCGAATTTTTTCCCCATCCACCGTATTCTGCAGATTTGGCCCCCAGCGACTATTATCTATTCGCAGACTCCAATGAAGAAGTTATCGCCGACTAAGGTCATTTTTACAAGAAAGTTATAGAACTGTTAGAAAAGCGTTGGACTGATTGCATCGCTCTTAAAGGAGAATGATGAATAAAGTCAAATTTTGCAAAAAAAATGTGTTTTAAGTTGCTAGACCAAAAACTTTTCAGCCTATGTGTTAGGTTGCATCAGTTATGATGGATATTTTCAAGTGAAATTACATACTCTTACCAAGATAATTTTACAGTCACGATATGTGACTAGTAAAACTAATGATTAAAACATTTATCCTACTAAGATTATTTGAAAAAAATTATTTACGTGTTTGGTCTCCTATAGATGTTTTGAGAAGAAAGGCCTTTCAGAAATGAAAAAGCACACTTATATGTGCGTTATCTCAATCTTGTTTACACATTTACAGCTTTCTTAAAGGCACTATTTAAAGAAAAGAGAAAAATTGTAGATAAAAAAAAGGTGAGTCAAAAACCGAAAGTTCACAGAAATCGTGGTGGTAAAAATGTCACAAAATAATTTGGTAGGAATCGTATGTCTAATGAGGTGATTTTCCATCCAGGAGTAACCTGAACTAACATAACCTGGTAGTTCGACGTTAGAAAAAAAATATGTACCCAAAGAAACTAACACTACTCTCTACGACACAAATCACTGGATGTTAAAAAGCAACGAAAAGTAGTGGCTGTGAATACCGGCTAGACTAATATGGTTTCAGGTTATTTAAAGATAAGTCCGCAAAATTTTTTTAGAGCAGATCATAGTAGAAGTTAAATAGAGGAAAGAATAAATAGACAAAGATAACCGAATGAGGACAGATTTATAAACCACATTGTCTGAAAAGTACAAATTGCGATAAAAGTAATAAAGAAGAAAATCTATAAATGGTTACATTTTCTATACTAAGCTATCTATAATAATAAGATGTAAAAGGCATTCAAAAGACCGATAACCCTCTTTAAACATGTCTAATCAAAAAAAAAAAAAAATCAAAAATGAACCTTTATTAAAATTGCATACCGATATTTGGAAAATTTAAATTGCCCATATACGATATTTGGTAAATTTTTTTAAATCATTCAGTTCCCAGTTTTTTATGACTAGAGAATTGATTATTGCCTCCCTTGGTAAAAGGAGGTATTGTATTTGCGAAAAAGTAAAACTAATACATTTGTGAAACTTTTCAATTTTCTGTTTGTAGACACGATAACCCATAAATGTAATGAGATACCTAACCGAGAAATTAGAATGTAACCTTAAAATCGATAAAATCTTACTCATAATGGAAAATATGTATTGCGAGTAAACAAATATGATTAGGTACATATGATAAGTTAATCTTAGTTAGCAAATACTATTTTTAGTCAGGTTATTTGATAAATGGTGTTAGCTGCTTTACAGCCTAAATATGTTGTGTACCGAAGTAAGTATTATATAAATATTATCTAAAAACCTCATTTTTTACTCCAGTATTTTTAGACTATATATATTGTTTCGTAATTTTTTAATAAAAATAATTAATAAGAAATAGTTATAATAATAACAATAGTATTACTAGTTTCTTATATGTGAAACCTGGGCATGTCCAGATGGTTTAATTAATTGTTGACGATTTTTTTTAAATTTGAAATGTTGGTTAATTTAATTAACTTGATTGAATCTTTTGTAAAATAAGCTCTCTTACTTTTATTTTATGTCAAGGTATGATCATTTAAAAAACAATATGATTGAAACTACTGCTATGAAAATATTTAGGATAACATTTCATTTGTAATTAATTTCGAGCTTACAAATAATAAAGACTAGTTTATGACTGCTTTAACAAGTTTTGCCTTATGCGATGAATGGAGACAAAATAATCTGAAACTAGAGAAAAATATAATTTAGCAAATTATTTACCTTTAAATGTTTTGTTTAACTATAGGGTCGCCGAGTCTAAGAAAACGTTTCATATAAACTCATTTTAGAACAATAACTCATGAATATATAAAGATCATTTATTTTCATTTTCAGTATTCTTTAATGTTGTAAGTTAAATATATAAATTTTCCCTAAAATCATAACTCATAAACGTAATCTTTTTATTAGTTGTGTTTTTTATTATTTTTAGAAATAATAAATTATATTTGAAAATATTAGGTTGCTGTACAGCACTGAATTGTGCAATGATGCCTAGAGCAGCAGCGTCACACAAATAACTAATAAAAATATTCGGAAGTTTCGTTTAAAGTTAGGTTCAACATAATGACATATCAACATAGCTGTTTATATGAGAGCGCCCCGAACAGGATATGTATAAACACTAATATATAGATGGAAATTTCTCTGGTGGGATATTTAAATTTAAGCTAAATTTTAATTTTCGTAATGATTTTAAGAAATTTTTATTAGAACAAATATATTATCAAATTTTTATTAATAATATCAAAAAAAAATAGTTAATAAACGTTTCTTCTTAGAAATATTATTAACCTGTAAAACTGATCTAGGGAATTAAAATTCAAATTATTGTAAAACTACTTTAATATTAATATAAACAGGGAAGAATAAAAACAAAAATACAAGTTTTTATAATGTTTTAAATTGATTAATAGCTAATATTCGTGTATTTTCGGAAATAAATGTCTGTCAAAATTATTTTTCAAAACAAAAAAGTTTGCAAAAGATATAACATTGATTATGTATTTTTAATTATTTTAAAACACTTTTTAATAGGGAAAATACATTAAAAACTCAGTCCGTGTAAAAAAAAAAAACTGTTAAAGTTAAGAGTTAAAACACTCAAATATCCAACTTTACACCGACATCATCATGAACTAAGTTTTAAAATCCTGGTAACTGGATTCCATACTAATCAGTGATGTCGTATTGAGCTTTATGCAGAACTAACTGTTGTAGTGGAGTGTAAAGCTTTCTAATTTGAAATAATATCCCCAGCTTTTTAGAAGCTCTCATTGCTATGATTGTAACATGTTCATGCCAATGAAGTGCCCCAACATAACTATATCGGGTTCGGCAACGTTAACTTTTGTGGAAAAACTTCCGCCTGGGTTTTTGAAGCGTTAAATTCTAATTAGTTACTGTCACCCCAAGATAGAATTTCTTCCAGGTTAGCCAATGTTCGAGCGCTCAAAGTAAACGAAGAGATAAGTGTACTGCCATCTACAAAGCTGTAGGTTATATATATATATATATATATATATATATATATATATATATATATATATATATATATATATATATATATATATATATGAGTCATTCTTCGTCAACCAGACCCTCCAATTAGTCTATAAATTGACGCAATTTATGAGGACAAAAACGGGTCCAGTTTAAAGCTTATGATATGTAGTTTTAAATTTTGAGTAGCATATTAAGAAATTGTGCTGATTTGGGCTCAGTACTGACCCAAATCTAAAAATGAATTTCAAAATATTTCAGAAAAACTAAAGTAAAAATGTAATTTCCTAATATAACCAAAAACCTTTCTCTAATAATCTTATTCTACCCAGAAAAAACCTACAACTTTTGTAGGAAAAGTTATTTTTATGGCCACAATTTTCGAAGTATCACAGCGTATTTACCATATTTTGGACATTCAACGATTTCTTATTCGAAAACTAAAACTTTTATAGAAATTATGCAAGAGATAAGAAAATATTTGTTTTAATTTGTAGATTCACCACGATTTTTTTCAGAATTTTTGAAGCTCTTATTAACAATTTGTTATTTTTTTACGATTTTTTTTTTTTAAAAACAATTTGCCGGTGCTTATAGGTCAAAATAACGAATTGTTAAATAATGTTTCAAAAATTCTGAAAAAATTCATAATTCTACGAACAAAAGAAAGTATTTTTTGTCTCATATAATTTCTCTAAAAGATTTAGTTTTGATTATGTTAGGAAATTGCATTTTTTGAAATCCATTTTCAGATTTGGATCGGTATTAAGACCAAATCAGAATAATTTCTTCATATACCACTCAAAATTCAAAACTACATATCATAAGCGGTAATCTGGAGCAGATTGTATATATATATATATATATATATATATATATATATATATATATATATATATATATATATATATATATATATATATATATAT
This sequence comes from Pachyrhynchus sulphureomaculatus, assembly GCA_019049505.1. Taxonomy (NCBI): domain Eukaryota; kingdom Metazoa; phylum Arthropoda; class Insecta; order Coleoptera; family Curculionidae; genus Pachyrhynchus; species Pachyrhynchus sulphureomaculatus. Next base: position 164,255,089 of record CM032447.1, on the reverse strand, counting down.
ATATATATATATATATATATATATATATATATATATATATATATATATATATATATATATATATATATATATATATATATATATATATATATATATATATATATATATATATATATATATATATTTATATATATATATATATATATATATATATATATATATATATATATATATATATATATATATATATATATACATACATATATATATGTATGTATGTATGTATATATATATATATATATATATATATATATATATATATATATATATATATATATATATATATATATATATATATATATATATATATATATATATATATATATATATATATATATATATATACACATTATACATATATAAATTTTAAAAAAATGTAAGGTTTCGATTCCTTGGTGGAAAGAACCTCTTAAAAGACCTGCTACACTATAAATACAACGTTAGTTTTCCATATATTTTCTCCACCCCTTTGGCTTTTGATATGTTTTATTGTAAATGATTATGGTTCAAAGCTGCCCACTCTCTTAGTCTATAAACATGGAGAAATTCTCATAATGCTATTAAAACTATACAATCTTTCATATTTTTTACCAATTCCTTTAATGAAATTGAAAGTAACCAAAAAATAACTTAATTTTCGTATTACTACAGTCTAACAACCCTGAAAAGGACATATATGACGATATATCTGAAGCAACCCTCTAACCCCTACCCTAACCCATAAACCTTTTACATATTTTACTATAAATCATATAATTAAAATATTCGCCAAAAAACCTAGAAATGTTCTCAGAATACCATTGAGACTACATGTAATATATGTTACTACCTGCGCCCCCCTGCTTGGGTCAATATTGAGAGTGATAACCTAATTTTTTAATTCTTTGACTCCAAAAATATTAAAAAGGACATATAACTCTATACATTGCAAGCTCCCCCCTAACCTCCTCCCCCCTAACCTCCTCCCCCACTCCTTCCGCCCTTTTTATGTTTTACTGTAAATATTTATACAAATATGTGTCTATTATCTCAGCAAAAACTAGAAAAAATTACTATATTACCATTAAAACCATACATACATTTATTGACCCCCACTCCTTTTACCCTGCTGCCCTGCACTGCACGATTTTTTCCGTTTTTAAAAAATACTTTAAACACGTCTGCTTTAACCAGCTGATAAACAATGAACTACGTGACAGATCGAATTAAAATTTAGGATGTCTTCATATGACAGAGGAAGCTGCAAGATGGTGTTTAATATTGGGTTCAAGTGATGCTCCATACGTGTCGCTTTCAGAGCTTATTGACTGACCATAGTATGATAAATTTAATAAAATTACATTACTTACTACTATAATATTGATTATTTTTGATCAAATGGAACACCGAAATCTTTGAGTCTGTGGCAAATATGAATTCCATTATTTTCTAGGAAAAAAATTATATTCTTCCCTCATTCCCTTTTAAATTTAAATCGTTTTCAAATTATACTGGTTAGTCTAATTTTGCTAAAACAGAAAGATATAGCCGGTGACCTATTTTAATGTAATTTGAGAACACCCCTGAGTAACTAAGCAAATAAGTGAGTAACTACTCCTACACACCTGGATAAATGAGTAAATGACTACATCAACCTATGGCTACACAGTAGAATAAATAAATACAGTGGCATATGACCACACACAGGAGGAAACGAATAAGAATAAATAAGTAATCAAATATTTGTGAATGATCTACTTCTTCCTCAGAAATATGAAGCTTATTTAACAGATATGCAGTAAAAAAGGTCAAAATAATGATAAGATAGGCATAGTTTAGATACAGCAATATTATGATTTTATCCTCTCTGGGATATCACCGGGGTATCGAAAAACTTGTGCGCTTTGTTTATAAACAATTTAAGCTAAAACGCGTCTCTTGAGCTTAAAATGTGAATATAAGTCGGTTCGAGACAAAAAAAAAACTAAACTCTTCGTAATGAAATTTCCAACAAATCCTCGTTAGTTTTAAATCGCTCAAATGTTATGTTTTTTTTTCTATGGGTCTAGCACACGTACTGCGGAGAAGTCCCTAAAGCGCTACAGGAGCGACACGTGTGCGGAAAAAGCGATTACGTTGTTTTTGAATCGCTGTAAATTGTACACGGTGGGAAAAAAACAGTCCTGGACAAATTATTCCAAAGGGATGATGTTCTCCATATAAAAGACTGCTTGAAAAGCGTTGTACTAGGAGTAACAAACTGAACCTCAAACGGATGTGAAGTACTAGCGCGACGTCTATTTCTAACATGCACCGCTCTGGGAGGAACTAACCGGGCTACATCCTTCGAACACTTTCCATGAAGATACTTGTAGAATAGGCTCAAGTCGCCGACCGTTCTTCGATGTTCCAGCGAATCAAGGCCGCCGGTCCGTTCCGGGTCTCCAATCAGACGAACAGCTCTTCTCTGAATAGAATCCAACAAATGCAATGTATGTTTGGAAGTGGAGCCCTAAACATGGGAGCAGTATTCCATAGTTGGTCGAATTTGAGCTCTGTAAAGAATTAACAGTTGTTGTGGAGTGTAAAGCTTTCTGGTTGGAAATAATATTCCCAACTTTTGAGAAGCTCTCCTTGCTATGCCTGCGACATGTTCATGCCAGGACATATTTGCTCCCAAACTAACTCCCAACAAATTGATTTACCATGTTAGAGGAATGAAGTGCCCCGCCATAACTATGTCGGGTTCAGCAATGTTAACTTTTTTAGAAAAAACTGCCGCCTGGGTTTTTGTAGCGTTAAATTCCACTTGGTTACTGTCACCACAAGATAGAATTTCTTCCAGGTCTTTGTTAAGTTGGATGACTTCCTGCTGACTGCGGATATTCGTCTGAGAGTAGCCGATGTCCGAGCGTTCAAAGTGAATGAAAAGATAAGCGTACTGTCATCTGCAAGCTGTAGACTGGGTTTCCGGTATTTTCCAGTAGATCGTTAATGTAAATGAAAAAAGAGCGTAGTAGATAGTATGGAGTTTTGGGGCACACCGGCGTTGATAGTGAAGGTGTTAGAAAGAAATCCGTCGACTGCCACTCGTAAAGACGCTCTCTAAGGAAACATGAGAGCCACAAACAGAACTTTTCAGACATACCATAAGAGCGTAGCTTAGCCAACAGTCCATCGTGCCAAACACGGTCGAATGCCTTGGATATGTCAAGAGCAACCGCTCGAGATTCTCCAAGGTGTTCAATTGCGTTGTTCCAAACATGTGTTACATAAGTCAGAAGATCTCCTGTTGATCTATGTTTACGAAAGCCATATTGGTGATCGCTAATAATGTTGAATCCTTCAAAATATTTTAGAAGATGCTGATTAATAGCCTTTTCCATGACTTTCGATATTATTGAAAGCAGTGTGACTGGTCGGTAGTTATTTGGCAAGGTCTTCTTGCCTTTTTTAGGTATCGGCTGAACAGTAGCACATTTCCAGCAGGAAGGAAATATTCCGTTTCTGTAGGATAGATTGAAAAGCCTACAGAAAACTGAGGTTAGTTCCCTCGCATAGTTTTTGAGAACTATGGCAGGTATTCCGTCAGCGTCAGAAGCTTTTTTAGTTTCTAGCTTCATTAAAATACGTTTAATGATACGCTGTCTGAAGACAATATCGGGCATCTCTGACTGCACTATGGGAATAGTAGGTGGTGTTTTTTATTGGAAATCGACAGTAAAATGTGAACCAAAGAGTTGAGACAACAAGTTCGCTTTTTTAACAGGTGTCGTTGCAATAGAATTATCTGGCCATGTGAGTGGTGGTATGGTGGATTTGGTGAAATTTTGACTAACTGCCTTAGCGACTGACCAAAAAGACCTGGAATTGTTGGGACAAGCGAGAAGTTTGTTTCTAATTCGTTGATTGTGTGCCTCCTTGGTTTGGTCGATAATTTCTTTACATCTGTTCCCGGCACGAACAAAGGTTTCAGGATTTACACGCTATTGTCGGTAGGCAAGATATTTAGAAGCAACAGCTTCTTTGCATTTTCGGTCAAACCAAGGCTTGCCGTTGGAAGGGCATTTTTTCGAAAATGGAATCTAAGCTTCCATACCAGCCAAAATAACATCGAAAACCACCCTGGCGCAGTCAGATGGGTCGTCAGATCGAAAACAAACGTCTAACCAAGGGAAAGTTCCAAAATCTTCCATGAGATCTTCCCATTTAGCAGATCTGTAGTGCCAAATCTTGCACGGTTTAGGCGCCTCTCTGCCACTGATTGGTAGGATACTCGATGTCGAAAGCAGTTTGTGGTCGGAAGAACCTAACGGCGGATTTACGGTGACTATGTAAATCTCCGGATTGGTGATTAAAAACAGATCAAGAAGACTAGCGAACTCCCCGTCTCGATCAGGGATCCGTGTTGGTTCATCAATAAGCTGAGTTAAGCCACAACTGATATAGAATGGTTCAGCAAATGCTACCGACGACCTTGTTCATCGGTAGCATTTGAATATTTAAGCCAGTTGATGTTGTGGACATTAAAGTCGCACAGGATGACAATTTCGGCATTTGGATAGTTAATTGTAAATGATCGATGGTGTCTGCAAGAGAAGCGAATAGTATTCTAAAGTTAATATCACTTGGTGGTCGGAAGAGGATACAGATAAACCTTGTGGGTTGTTGAGTCGTTATTTTTAACCACATAACATCAAAGTTTGGGAGCTCTAGACCCACTTCTCGTTGGCAATGGGCGCTTCTGACAAAATGACAGATTCCAAAGTTACGCCTAAATCGGGAACAGAAGTCGTACCCAGGATAAAAATAGTTGAATATGCTGGTCGATGAACTGACCTTGATTTCACAGAGAGCGAATACATAAGGTTTATTTGATTGCAGGTGTTGGTGCACTGAATTTATGTTCGAGTTTAAACCTCGTATGTTGCAAAAATCTATTTTAAAATTATGATCTCTGTATGTCTACGTCCCCGAACCAGCCCCACCCGGAGATCCGATCAAGCGTTGTCCAGCTTACTGCGTTTGAGCATTTGGGCCGGAGTTGTCGTTCTGCCTCTCACCTCTTTGCCGCAGGAGTGCGCAGGTTGGTTAGTTCTGGCCGCGCCGCTGTAACGAACGCGGGGTTTAGGGCCTGTTGGTGCCCACGCGTTAGATGTCGCTTCGCCCTCCGGTTGTTTGCTACCCAAGGACGCCACTCCCTGGAGGATTTCAGCGACAGTTGTTGTTTTATTTTTATTTTGTTGTGTGTTCATAGATAGTCCTAGGGGTACCGCGGATTTGCAATTTCACCCAACCCGCGCCGCGTATGGTTGGGGCCTGGCTCGTTACTCCCTGAAGTCGCTCGGTATCCGGGAGGCTCCGTTCACGACGCAGCACCCCCTGCGCCATGCAGCCCTCGGCACGGTAGCTAATACCTTAGCTTGGAGGATCCCTCTTAGTTGAACCGCACCCGTCCCATCCCCTTGAGGATAGTTACGGACGCAGTCTTAAGCCTCACCACCACGTCAAGGTAAAGATCCGTCGGGGGGAACCTACAAAATTGAAAAAACAGGCAAAAATATTTTTTTTTTCCATTTTATTGTTCAGATCGACTAAGTGAACAGATCGGATTGAACCTTTCAGAAAATATTCCTTTCGTTATAGCAAAAATACCTTGGAATTTAGGTTCAAAAGTATCTAACCCAGTGGGCACAATTGAACTTTTAGTTTAAATGGATCTTTTTTTTAAAAGACGTTAGCTTTCCGATGCTATTAAAAAAATGTTTTTGTAGTCATTTTAACCGTTTTTTTACATTTGTTTATTAATCAAATAACAACAATTGTCATTTAAAACAAAAAATTGTTAACGAAAATGACATTTTAAAAAAAAAATAAAGGTTTCGCGATTCTCTACCAGATGTGATAAAAAAATTTTAATTTTTTTTTCAAAACGACCGACAAAACGCATTTGTTGTTATTTGATAAACAAACAAATGTAAAAAAAAACAGTTAAAATGACTCCAAAAAATTTTTTTTTAATAGCATCGGAAAGCTGACGTTCAGACTTAAGTTTTGTAAAAAAAAAAAAGATCCATTTTGGACCAAATAGCATAAAATGGCGGGCAATTCAAATTTTAAATAACAAATTTAATTGTGCTTGCTGGGTCCAATATTTTTGAACCAAAATTTCAGAGTATTTTTATTATAACAAAAGGCATATTTTCTGCAAGTTTGAAGCCGATCGGTATACTTAGTCGACCTGTACAATAAAATGAATAAAAAACAGTTTTTGTCGGGTTTTTCAATTTTGTAGGTTATGTATGCACTTAAGCGACTTAAAACTAAAGTTTGTTTTCAACAAAAAAGCACAAGTTTTTCGAGGTTCAAAACTGAGGAGAATACTCCTGGTGATACCCCACAGAGGATAAAATCATAATATTGCTGTATCAAAACTGTGCAGTTTCAAATGACGAACAGACAACAGAGTATTATAATCGAAACACTTTTTGTAAGAATTTTTACGACAATCATTTGATATATGACTTAACAATGAAAGCAGACATGTAATTTACCCAAGTTATAAAGACGTTCGTGAGGAATAAAACTAAAAGATAAAGATTTGATTGAGGCGTAATAATGTGAGTTGCAATTGAATAATTTTTATTTTTATTGTTCACTTTATTTAATGTCTTCTTGTTGAGCTTGATATTCTGGATATAAATTTCCTGATTTAACAATGAATTAAAATCATTAATGGTAGGAGCAACAATAATTAGTTTTAAAGAAATCTCTCCCCACTCTCATTTAGTAAGTCAAGACTTAAAGAAATTAAAAGAAAAAAAATTTATTCTAGTGAATTACAAATTTAGTCCAGTGGTAGACTAAATGTCTTTGAAAATCCTTCAGTGTAATAGTAACTTAGACCCTGCGTAAAATGTGCGACTTTCGGAATATTGCGAATATCAAGAATAACCTTTACCTGGGTATGAATTCTCACACATTTATTTTATTAGCCTCCGCATGAAAGATTTCGAACCTTGTCCTAATTTGGCACGATTTTAAATACTATAATTTTTGAATTTAATTAAAATCTCTGCTCTCCGAAGTAATAGCCCCCGAACATCTTTATCGAGGGCTGTTTAAGACGTGAAGAAATTCGACGACGAATCTGGTGCTTACGCTACAAATCCTTAAAAATCATTTTCTCTAAGTATTAAAGAAATAAAATCGAACAGTTAGACTGTAAAAAGGACAATCGAAAGTTTCAAAATGAACCAAAATATGAAATAAAAACCACGATAGACCAAAAGATCCAAAAAATTAAAGAAGGTAAGAAAGTTCTAAAGTGTATCAAAGCAAATAGAACAGTTTCGGTCCGAGATATTGAATCGAAAACTAAGACCAATCGATCACAGCTGGAAAGAGTGTAAAAAGAAATAGTATCAAATCATATACAAAACTAAAAATTCCACGCATTACTATACAAGAGAATTTTGCTATAAGTGATCAAAGCAGCTGTTTGCTTCCTTGGTAAACGCATCTGACAAGTGCCTAATAACACAGCTACACAAAAAAAAAGTTCATTACCACGAACCAAAATACATGGATTTTGTGTATTTTTCGATGCTGAATTCAAATCCGCAGTTAAAAAAAATATTGAACTTGTAATTTTCTGTTTAACCAAAAACATCCCTTGAAATGGTATAAAACTGTAATAATAATGTAATGTAGATATTTTATAGTCTAGAGAGGAGAATATGCATTCAAACTACAGCAAGCTATTTCTATTAGTTAAACCAATATCCATCCTTATAGGGGGTAAAAAGTATTGCTAAAACTCAAATAACGCACGTAAATTTAAATAACATGCACAAAGGACAAATTCTTGTAGCTCCCTACTCTCAAAAGGTTGAGACCCACCCCTCTAGGGTGTAAAAATTACCCCCACCTACGGAGGTATCTCATAAGTTTCAATAACGACGAAAAAAGTTCATTTGTAGTTTTAGGCAGGGTGAACAAATATGGAGTAGATCCGCTCGAACCACCAATACACGACTATAAACTACCCTTAGAGGGTGGTAGAAACTCCCCGTACACTCTAATGATGCACATGGAAGTTATTAAAATTCGAAAAGGATCAAATACATTGTGCCAAACATTTAAAACAATTAGATCATCTTCCTAATACAGTCGAAAATCCTCCTTATTAGGGGGGGAACTACCCTCTGGAATTGATAAATCTTAGTTCTAGCATCTGAGAAAAAAATACAGGTTTGGATATCTCAGGCATGATGGACAAATACAGAGTTAATTCGTTCCAATCGCCGACACAAGACTAAAGTCTACCACTAAGGGGTCGTAAAAATTACCTCTACGCTCAAATGATTATGGTATTTGAATTCAGAAAAAAAACACATTTTTGAAGCTCATTGTGCCAGGTATACCTCTGATACGACACGACAACCAGCAAATTCTCTTAATGACGTTAAAACTCACCCCCATCCCCTTTGATGGAGGGATTTCATAAGATCTAATAACTGAGAACAATCTTCAGACTTTAGGGAGGAAGGATAATGAGAACCGCTGAGATAGAACTAGAGAACTAAAGGGTTTGTAAAAACTACCCTTACGCTCAAGTGATGTTCATGAGTGCTATTAAAACTAGGAAAAGGCAAAAATTTTTTTATTAAAGTTAAATAAGTGTCAACAGATTGTACTCCTTCTATTTATACTATCAATTATCTATGTAACTTATTATCGCATTTTTAACCCTGATCTCAGGTTTTTCTTTAATTTTCTAGTTTTCTGAGACTACCCCACATTAGGCATTACTTATTTTACCCCCCCGTCAATTTTATCCCCCTGTCCATTTTACGCCCTCTTAATGCCTGCAACTACGAAAGCTTGATTTTTTTTTTTCTCAGATGCTAGGACTTTTAGGATCCATCAATCCCAGGGGATAGTTCCCCCCCTCCTAGGTATGATTTTTGACCTTATTAGGAAGATGATCTAGTTGTCTTGAATGTTTGGCAAAATGAGATAAAAGCACTGGATCTTTTCCGAATTTCAATAATATCCATGTACAGGGTGGCCCAAATTGGACACTTTTAAAGTTAAACCCGTTTATCTAAAGGAGATAGACGAAAACTGATGTCGGTATCTGAGGCTCAATGTTTATGATAAACTCAATGGTGAAAACCGCATATCGATATCTAGTACCGTTCAACAACCTGCATTTTGGAAAAATGTTTGTAATTCTTTTCCTATTGAAAATTTTTGATTTCTTTAAAAACATTCTCAAAGCACTTTTTCATGTGGATTTCAACAGTGTAAGTTACATTTTTTTACAACTAATATTTTAATAGTTATTAACGCAAAAATATATTTTTTGAATGGATTACCTTGTATATTTTTCCTTATCCGAATAGAGCTTTAAATTACCGTTCTAGAAATATAGCGCACTTTATATTTTGCTTAAATCTACTACAAAATATAAAGGTTTTCAGTTTTTACGCGAGTTTTAAATGCACATTTTGTGAAGTAGGCTTTGGACGAAGCAGCAATATCAATTGTTTACCGATAGCAGTCAAATCGTAAAAAAAATTTCCAGAAGTAACTCTAAGAGACATAACTACAATGAAATTTACTAAATGCTATAGCACTTTAAACTATGTAGAAAATAAAACAAAACAACAATTTATTCCGAGTAGAGCAAACTAAAACAAAACAATTTTCTATAAGAGATGTTCGAAATATCGACCAGTTTCATTTACACATAGGCGGCACCTTTTCTAGACCCTTCTTACCGAGTTAATTAGTTCAAGAAGAGTGAGAGCTGTAAAACTTTGTATCACTGCGACTTCTAACTCTTGCCTGGTGTTTGTCGGCAACTTAAAAATTAGGTCTTTCAATCTTCCCTAGAGATAGAAGTCCATGGGTGTTAAATCCGGTGACCTTGCTGGTCAACGGTTCGGACCTTGGTTAGCTATCTAGTCATTTTCGAAACTGGCCGATAAAAAATCACTGATAACTGCAGCGTTACGAGGGGGTGCCCCATCGTGTTGAAAGAATATATTTCTAAGGTCTATTACCGGCAGTTTATCAACAAGAGGTTCTTCTTGCTGCCTTAAAATTTCTAAATATCTCTGAGAGGTGAGTGTTCTTTCGTAAATAATGGACCTACATCCTGCCTCTAAAAATTCCTGCCCACACATTAAATCCAAATCTGATTTTTTTGCTCCACAACTAAAAGAGAGAATTTTCTCCGGTTTGTATGAAACACACTATCATATCCCATTTTTCGTAACTTTCAAACTTCATTGCGATTTATTTGACAATTCAATAACTGATTCTGAAGTAAAATTTGACAACTACGAGTAAACAATTGAATTAAGCCATATGGCCGCTCCGTCCAAAGCCTACTTCACAAAATGTGCATTTAAAACTCGCGTAAAAACTGAAAACCTTTATATTTTGAAGTAGATTTAAACAAAATATAAAGTGTGCTATATTTTTAGAATGGTAATTTTAAAACTATATTCGGATAAGGAAAAATATACAAGGTAATCCATTTAAAAAATATATTTTTGCGTTAATAACTATTAAAATATTAGTTGTAAAAAAATGTAACTTACACTGTTGAAATCCACGTGAAAAAGTGCTTTGAAAATGTTTTTACAGAAATCAAATATTTTCAATAGATAGAAAAGAATTACAAACATTTTTCCAAAATGCAGATTTTTGAAAAACACCCCGTATATCTAAAACGGTTCTAGATATCGATATGCGGTTTTCACCATTGAGTTTACCATAAAAATTGAGCCACAAACACCGACATCAGTTTTCGTCTATCTCCTTTAGGGTTTACCTTTAAAAGTGTCCAAATTGGACAACCCTGTACATCATTAGAGTGTAGGGGTAGTTTCTATCACCCTGTAAGGGTAGTCTATAGTCGTGTATCGGTGGTTCAAGCGAATCTACTCCACATTTGTTCACCTTGCCTAAAACTACAAATGCCTGAACTTTTTCCGTCGTTATTGAAACTTTCATAGGATGGTTTTTACACCCTATAGGGGTAAGGTCAACCCTTTAAGAGTAATACCGGGTTATAACACCAGATTCAGATATATTGTCCTAAGAGCTATAAAAATTTGTTCTTTGTACATGTTATTTAAACTCACGTGCCTTATTTCAATTTTAGCGGTACTTTTCACCCCCTATAAAGGTGGATTTTGGTTTAATTAACAGAAATATCTTGCTGTGATTTGAATGCATATTCTCTTCTCTAGCCTATAAAATATCTACCATTCTTCGCACATCTCGCATAAGATTAGAAATTTAAGGACTTTAACTTGCTTGGCTCGTTAAGTAAATATTTAGATATTTTTAAGTATGTTATGTTTATTTTCGAAAGTTTCAAATATTCTATTATAATTTTTAGGAGAAGCAAACGTCACACGAAGCTGATCAGAATCAATTAAATAATAAAAATGAATACAAGAAGCTGACTTGCTCATTTTGTAAAAAGTATTTATCAATACCGCCAATCTTCATCTCAACTGATGGAAAAATGAACAAATGTGGTAGGTGCAGAGAAAGGCGTTCCCAAGGAAAAACTTGGGTCCGAAACACAGAATATGAAAAACTAGCTAAATATATGAAATTCCCATGTAATGAATCAGAACACTGTGCTGAAATGATTTTTTGGGAGGAAGTAACGAATCATGATAACATCTGTCCGTTTAGAAAAATTGAATGTCCACAAAACAACTGCCCAGAAGTGTATGAAATTAGTGGAGTACTTTCTCATTTTAGTAACAATCACACGGTTTACAGAGGAAGTATTATTAACCATAGTTTTTTGTGTAAAATTTTCAATTCTGATGTAATATTAATAGATGTCAATAAGATTTTTTTCTTAGCAATTTTTATAATGGATGAAGGATTTTTAAGGTTTAATGTTTTTAAATTGGCCCGGCCAGATATTAAACATAAATTTAAGGTAACTTTTATTTCAGAGAATAACCGTTCAAGTTCAAGTTATAGTATTCAACCATATCCTGGAACGCATCGTGCAGTGAATAATAATTTTCTCACAAATATTTTAAAAAGTATTAGAAAAGATGAACTTTCGGGTCTTCCAGGAAAGGCGAATTCTCCCTTTCTGATAAAAATTAAGTTAGAAATTTTAAAGGAAAACACAAGTAACACTTTTCAATTGACTCATTCTGTTTCTGTATATAAAGATGTGGTTTTTCAGGCAATGAAATGTCCAGTCTGCTACCGGCCAATAAAATCTAATATTTATTTGTGTAATAATGGTCACTCACTTTGCTCCGGCTGTAAAGAACGTAGTGGTTACTATTGCAGTATTTGTTTTTCTCAATTAAACAATAATCGGAATTATGCATTGGAAGCACTTCATAAAAAGTGTATACAAATGTACCAACCTTTTTCTAACAACTAATTACTTTTAACGAAAATAATATATATTAGAATAAAGGTAACTGGACTGTTAGAGTCTGAAAAAACTTTACATGTGTATTTGTTGTGACCATCTTTTTATAGAAAAATTGCATCCAGCTAATAAATCCCCCTGTTGTCATTGAAAACTGTTATTATTATTATGCCCAGAAAGTCCAAAATAAGATTGACAGTCCGCATATCTTATGGCCCCTACACAATATCAACTAAGTTGGTCCAACTTAGCTTGTCAAACCAGTTGATCAAGTAAGTTTGATGGTGTGGGCGCGAAATAGGTGAGTTGGATGATTTGATGAGGAGTTGGACGGTTTTCTGGATTTGTTAGAAAAGTTGTTGGAAGACTGACGGCTTCACAAGTAAGTTTGATCGTGTAGGACGTTATCCAGTCTATAAACCACCCAGCTCACCAATTTGTAGTTCTCGGTATGTCATGTTTTTTTAGTTTTTTTTTTATTTTTAGCAAAATTAGTGAACGCAATAATAAGTAAGTATCTTCGTCCATCCTCTTATAGTTATGCCAGTTTTGGAGTTCACACTTCATTCGTTGAATAAATTAATGTGGTAATAATATGCTCTTTTAAGTAACCACTCTTTGCTCCACTCTGATCTGTTTGGTTTTCTTTTAACCTTTTCCTCTTTCAATAACAGTCCATACAAACATGATAAGTGGTTTATATCCATCATGGAAATGCAATAAAAACAGCAAATAATAACACAACAATAAATCACAATGTCTGACTTAGTCCACACTTCACTGGCATCCGGAGCACACTGATGAGAAGTTTGTCCGTCTGTCCATTTTACTTGACCGTGTGGGCTCAACTTGTACTGTCAAACTTATTTGACCAACTTGCATGACAGACTGGTTGAACCAACTTACTTGATCGTGTGTGGCTTTAGACATGAATGAAATCAAAAAAGGTAAATACAAAAGGTAACTGCAATCCTGCAAAATGAGGAATCATAATTTTTTGAAAAAAAAAAAATTATGTTCTTTCATATGTGTTATTTATTTTTGCTTAGTGAACTTTTTAAAATTTAACATAGAGTGCTTTGGAAAAACCTAGATTTAACCAGGGCGTTAAGAATCGAACAACTTTGCAAACCACTGACCTATCCGAAGCCGTGAAAGCTTATGTTCCATATTGTCAAGATAATTGATATTTTTATCAGAAGATGTAAAAATCTTGAAGGACCTAACTTTTTTTATTTTTAACTGAAAAATCTTAACTATGTTGGGAATTTGGAATCATTGACAAAATGACACTACTCAGTATAGTATCTCCACTATACCAAACACTTTATTTTTGCACTCGACCCACGTTTTGCTGACCATGTTAGCTTCATCAGGCAATCAATCATCGCTCTTAATAAAACTAACATGGTTAGCGAAACGCGCGTCGAGCGCAAAAATAAAGTATTTTGTATATTGATGATGTATACTAAGTAGTGAAAGATCTTATTTTTATGTTTAATTAAAATCCTATTCAAAATTTTAAAGAACTAGATGTAGACAAGGCACTATAATATTGGCTACAATTTTATATTGAATTCAAATAAAGTATTAAAAAAGTAGTATATTCCATCTAAAATAAGGAAATTGTATATATCTTTTTATTTATTTAATTTTGGCTTGGGCCGTTCTGCCAAAAAAAAAAAAAGAAAAATGGCTTTTCCTAACAGGAATATAAACAGTTTTAAATTCTTCTCGCTCTAGGCTAATCAAGCAACAAACATGTAGGCCAGGGAAAATATATAAATTGAGGATTACATGTGGATTTTTAAAAAAGAAGATAATAGTTATATCCAGAATTCAAAGTTCAATATTGTTCTGGTGTAAATAAGATATGACAATCCTTTGAGTGTGAAAATTGTATACAAGTGTGAGTACTTGTAGAAAGTTTAACGGTCCTAGTGGACAATAGTTGCTTATTAATTTTGATCATAGAGCATTATTATATTTGCGGCATTCAAAAAAAAATATAATTTAAGTCGCCAACAGTCCCACATAACTTGCATACGTCGGATTCTACGACATTTATTTTTCCATACATGGCCAAAGTTAAATCGTGTAACAATGGTAATACATCTTTTGGAAACGTTCAATGGATTTTGCCGATATTTGTTTAAAATTTCTTGATCTACAGAGAGAGATAAATATGTATTATTACTTCTCCTTAAGTTCTTCGAGCCATGTTACCATTCTATCGAGATCTTTTTACTTACTGTTATATAGGTATAATAATTCTATTGGAAATCTACCGTCAATAATAACCTCCTTCGCCAATTGGTCACCCTTTCCTTATGCGTTAAACCAGTGTGAACTTTAACACACATAAAGACAGCATCTCTTTTTCTCAGAGTAAGTTTCCTTTATATCTGTTTAATTTTACACAGGACATGAAATTGTCTGAGGTTCCAAGGCATGAGATTTTCTAAGGCTTTGAGTACTGAAAGCGAATCCGTTAATATCAATATCCTATTACAGTCTAATTTTCTGCCAAAAACCAAGCGATTGTAGAATCGTAACGGCTTCACAGGTGAAAATAAGAAGGCAGGATTCAAGGATATAGAAAGATCCCTCACGACCTTGCTCCTTTTTTGATGCATCTATGAATATGTGTGTAAAATTGCAGTAATTAGCCAAATTAGCTTTAATATGGAAGGATTCATGCCAGAATGGAAAGTAAAGCCTAATATTCTAAGCTACGCTGTATAAATCAACTTTCAGTTGAGAAATGTCCCGAGTACTTCTTAGTTAGTTCTTCATTATATTTTCCAAAAGCTAAATATAAAGGTCGGGAGTTTTTATGAACCCAAATAGTTATTAATGATATAGGGAATACAAAGTGATCCTTTCACAAAGTACAATGTTAACTTAAGGTGGGCTTTGTATAACTTATTTGAATTTTATTACAATTTTCATATTTAATTGAACCGTATAACTAAAATTCTATTAAGCGTAAGTCTTCGACTCAATTTATTTTATTTACCTTGAATATGTGAGCATTCTCGGTAGCAAGAACGTCCTCCGCCCTTGTCTATCACACTACAGTTTCAACAGTCCTATCGCATTTTATACTCCTTAAGTGAAATTTGAAAGATTTCACTTCGACGGAAGAAGAACGGATTTGATATAAAAACCGACATTTTGAGGCAGTTCAGGACTTTTTCCGTCTTCCAGAAATATTCTACTCATCTTAAGACATTTAGAGTCAAGTGTTGATCGGTCACCCAAATGGAAGTGAACAACGAGTGTTCCTAACGACTAGTTTCCACGTGTGATTCTGATTTTGCTTTCCTATTTTACACGTGTGTTCCTGAAGCTAGTTTCACCAGAAGTGAATCTGGGATCAACTTTTAATATAGTACCATTTCAAAGCCGTTCTCCAAACCCAAAATAAGTGGTAAACGAGAAACTATACAACAATCTTCATACTTTTAATTCAGGGACTATCTGTGAACGTGTACATTTTCATCACATAAAAGGTTATTTATTTAGGTTAATTAATCTTAAGGGGTGGAATAAATGTAGAAATATCTTTCTATGTTCGTCAATAAACTTTACTTTGTTTTAGTGTAGTGTTTCACTGAACTCCCGTTCTATTTTACAGGACGTATAAGTTGTACTTTATTTAATTATCTACCTACAACTAAATATCTCTTCATTATTTTTTCATTTTTTTGAGCTGAAATTAGATTGTCTTCTATTATAAAATGAATAGTGTTCAAAACAGTACAATTAAGCTTTAAACAACTATAGAGATCATTTTCAAAAGGCGTACAAAAATTGCCTCATCTCCACATCTCTACGAGTAAAAAAACTGGCTAGCTGATATTCTAATTTTGGTTCACTCTCAGTATTAACATTCACTCAATATGTTCTCAAAGGTAAGAATATACTTAAAGGGAAAATGGGGGTTCTTATATGATAAATAAAGTATTTATTTAAACATAAAGAACAACACCACAATATATGTATGTTAATAAAAGTAACGTAGTTGCAGTGCAATTTCTATTGATGCGTCCTGGGCATAAAACGTTCGCACGGAATATCTGATTAGGCGCTGCATTGTCGAGAGCTATAAACTGATTTGCAAGGAAGAACATTATTTTAAAGATTAAAAGTTGAACTTGCCGCGACCAGATTTCCAGTCTTTTTTATGATACATAGATACATACACACATACATAAGTACTAGTTGTTGCAGAAACGCAATAACACCCGTGGCAGCACTACCGCGTTGTCTAAAAAGTGCAGAAAAATACAGATGTATGTTTCGGAACTTGGACAACGTTGACGGACATTACGACATCTCCGCCGATATCCATTCAAAAAAGGCAATCCTTATTTAGGCGGGAAGGTGACTAATAAAGGGAAATAAAAATACAAGAGTCAAAGGTGTTTTAAAAGAAATAGTTGAAATGTTTATAATAAAGAGTGTCAACAAAGAAAAAATCCAAACAAACTACTGGTTATGGTATCAAGAAATGGCATCTGGATGAAACGAATAATTTGTTCTGCGTCTTCAGGTTCATTGGTAATGATAAAAAAAAGTTTTCGACATTGTGATAAAGTCTGGATACTGCAGTGCTTGAGAACTCTGATCTTAATGAATCGGTGAACGCGATGTGGCAAGGAGAACATGACGATGAAAGTATAGCTAGCCACGAAAAAGCCTCACGAACAATAGAAGTAGACTTTGCTCATTAAATTTTCCTCAAAACAGAATAATTATATGGCATGCAAGGATATTGTTGACTCTAAACCATACGGCGTCAAAGATGTGATGAATAAAAGAATGCATAGATCACATTCAAAAGTGAATAAGCTCAAGACTAAGTCAATTAAAAAACAAACCAAAAAGGATCAGGTAGGAAAGGTAAATTATCCAAAAAAAAGAGGTAAATGAATAGTGCATTTATTACAGGAATGCAATTCGCGAAAACTAAACTCCAGTTGATAACATATAATGCCACTGGACCATCCTGTACCTCACGAGATTCGAAAGGTCACTTGTGTCCAGAAAGCTAAAATTCTTTATGCCCTTGGCAGCATAAAAGATCTGCAGGTCATTTGTAAGCAAAACGTACAAAAAGTCATTAACGCATGTAATCGAAGCTATAACACCAGCATAATTTAATACACTGTTACAAAATAAATATTTTGCATTAAAAAAAATTCGTAATTGTAGTTTACGGTATGCTCTTTTGGACACATTATCCCTATTATTCATACAGTATATGAGCAAGTAAACAAAAATTTCCTAAAATTATTAGCCGTCACCATACTGGTCCTCCATTAGACATATGTATAGAAACCTTTTTTCCGATAAAAGTATTAGCGCTATTCTGATTGTATAATCCAGTTAGTTTTAATAACAGGTTAATAGAACCAAAAATACTACTATGCTATGTACAAAAATTTACAGATTGTGCCAAATAAAATATCTCCATCTTACAGATTTTTTCAATACAAATATTCGTTTACAAAATCTAAAAAACACATAAATAATATTTTTCTACAATTGATCTAAAGAATAGGATATGGTCAATGGTCTCCGAAATCAAATGATCATATAGCATCATCATCATCATCAGCTTTTGCTGTCCACTGCTCGACGAAAGCCTTCCTTCTTGCCACCTTTTTCTGTTCTGGGTCGCTTTTACCCAATTTCCAGCCATTCTTTTCAAATCGTCAGTGCAACGACTTGGTGGTCTACTTCTACTTCGATAGGCTTCGGATCTTTACCGCCGCTCTATAATTCTCTTTGTCCATCATCCATCCTTAAATCTAGCAACATGCCCAGTCCAGTTCCATTTAAGATGTAGGATGAATTTGAGTGCGTCTTGTACCTCCATTCTCTTCCTGATAATGTGGGATATGATCTCTAAGAGTAACGCCTAACATTGATCTCTTCATCTTTCGTTGCATGACGCATATTTTATTGAAGTTTTTCTTCGTAATTGTAAGAGTATCGGCTCCATACGTAAGCACGGGGAGTATGCATCTATTAAGCACTCTTCTTTTTAAACACATAGGAAGGTTGGATTTGAATACACAGGCCAGTTTACCGTATGCAGTCCAGGAGAGTCCTATTTTCCGCTCAATTTCATGTTTGATTATCTTGTCCTATGCTGATTTCATGTCCCAGGTATTTATATTGGTGCCCTTGCTCTATCTCTACATTATTCAGTTTTATAGTGTCGCTTAATACAAGATTTGTCATAAATTGGATCTTGGATAGATTGATTCTTAGACCAACTTTTCCTGCAGCTTCCTTAAGCGTGTGTAGTATAGTTTGTGCTTCTTTTATTTTGTCTGTTGTTAAGATAATGTCGTCGGCGAGACAGAGGTGATTTAACTTTTCACCGTCAATATTAAGTTCCATTCTTTCTCAGTTTATTGATTTTAGAATACTTTCTAAAAGTGTTACGAAAAGCTTGGGAAAGGGCATATCACCTTGCTGTACTTCTCTTTTGATTCGAAATTTGCTGGTAAATTTGTTAGTTTGTGTTTTAACATGAGCAGTAGTATTTTCATATATATATTTAATTACATTGGAATATCGATGATCAATACGACACTTAGCAAGCGCTTCCAAAAGTCTCTGCTGATTTACAGACTCAAAAGCCTTTTCGAAGTCCACAAATATGAGCACAAGAGGCTTATTATATTCTATACATTATTCAATAAGGGTTTTAACTGTAAGCAGATGGTCGTTTGTTCCATACCCCGAGCGGAAGCCTGCCTGTTCTTTTGAAAGGAAAAACTCGAATTTATTTGCTAGACGTTTGATAAGTATTTTCGTGAATAACTTGTATACATGGCTCAGGAGGCTAATGGGTCGATAGTTTGTAAGGTCTGAAGTATCTCCTTTTTTATCCATGATGACGATAGTTGCATTATTCCATTGTGATGGAGTTATTCCTTCCAGGAGGCATTTATTGAATAACATTTTAAGAGATTTGATCATTTGTTGTCTTCCTTGTTTAATTGCCTCTATTACAATATTGTCTTCACCTGCAGCTTTGTTATTTTCCATATCCTTCTTCTGTGATGTCTAGAATATACTCCGACCCCTGATTTAGGACTTTTGGTACGTTGATTTCTGTTCTTTTATCCTGTAAGGCATATAATTGTTGATAAACCAATTCAATGATCTATAAAATATCTCTTTTGTTTTTTACTATATTACCATGCATATCCTTCACCTTGCATATGTCTTTCCTTCCCATTGTGTACTTCGTTCTCACAACTTTTAAGCTTTTATTCTGTTCTACAACGTTTTTAATTTCCTCTGCATTTTCTTGTCTTTTGTCTTTTCTAATTGCCCCCGATTTATCTCTATTTATAGTTCTGTATTCATCTGTAGTCTTATCTACCATTTCTTTCCTTTGCTTCATTAGCTGCTTTACTCTTTGGTACAATTTGTGCTCTGTCCGTTGCTTTGGGCAAGTTTTGTCAGTGGCATTTTCTATACTATTTTTAATGTTTTCAAATATATCATGAACTGCTGTATCTTCATTGTGTTCCAGGAAGCTTGCGATCTCTCTTCTATAAGAATCCACATCCTCCGGGGTTATCCATTTCTTATGGTTTCTTTCCTGTTTAATGTTAATAAACAATTTTGCTCTCACAAAGCGATGGTCACTCCCAACTGAACACCTATTTATTACACTTACGTCTTGGATAATGTCTTTCCTGTTGCTGATTATGAAATCTACTGCATTTTTTGTTTTACCATCTGGGCTAGACCATGTCCATTTTCTGTGTTTGCTCTTTTCATATAGCCCCGCAACCTAGTGTGGATTTTACTTAATCTATACAACTCCAGCAAAAATATCAATTAAGAGAATAGGTAAGATGTGTAGTTCTCTAAAAATATTTACGCTGTTTTGAGCTTTAAACGGATTGTGATTAATAAGTTTTTCAACATGTCAAAGATAACTTTTGTTATGAAACTTCCACAAGTTATAGAGCTTATACTATAAGTATAAATCTTCTGAATTTCTCCTGTGTCGAAGTGATACTGACGGTACGCCGATCATCCTGCTGGTGTCTTAAGAACTGATTTCTTCGGAGTTCCGTACTAGATTTCGAAGAAGTCTTCTCTCGGAACCTCCTCCAAAGAAGCTGGCAGGATGATGGGCGACATATTCTTTTAATCACTTTGTCAATCGGAAGAGAAATATATAGGAATTATACCTATAAGTAACACGTAGGTTGAAAAGATTTGGTCTGACATAGATGTCGCCCATATGATCTGTAGGAAGTACAAACTATACGTTTTAAAATTTCATGACATTTCGACGATTAGTTTACAAGTTACAGTGGTACAAACGCAAATGATGCTGAACGCTCTGGACGCCAAAATGAGGTGGTTACACCAAAAAAAACATAAAAAAATCCACAAAATTGTTTTGGAAGACCGTTAAGTGAAATTGCGTGAGATAGCTGACACCCTAAAGATATCAAAAGAACGTGTTGGTCATATTTTGCATGAACATTTGGGCATGAGAAAGCTCTGTTCGAAATGGGTACCGCGCTTACTCACAGTAAACTAAAAACAACAACGTGTTGATGATTCTGAGCGCTGTTTGGTGCAATAAAAAGAATTTTTTCATGCGATATGTGACAATAGATGAAACATAGATCCACCACTATACACCGGATTCAAATCAGCAGTCAGCTGAATAGACAGCATCTGGTGAAAACCGTCCGGAGCGACCAAAGACACAATAGTCGGCTAGGAAGGTTGTGGCCTCTGTATTTTGGGATGAACATGGAACAACATGCGCATGGAACAGCATCGACTATGCTGAGAAGTCAAAAACCATCAATAGTGGATACTATATAAAGCTACTGGTACATTTGAAGGCAAAAATCGCAAAGAAACGGTCCCAAATGAACAAGAAAAATGTGCTCTTTCATCAAGACAATGTACCGTGTCACAAGTCAATGGTTGCGATGGCAAAATTGAATAGATTGAAGTTCAAATTGCTTCTTCATCCACCGCATTCTCTAGATTTGGCCCCCAGCGACTATTATATTTTCGCAGGCCTCAAAAAAATGCTCGCAGGAACGAGATTTGGGGCCAGCGAAGAAGTTATCGCCGAAACTGAGGCCTATTTTGAAGGCAAAGACAAATCCTTCTACAAGGAAGTTATAGAAATGTTAAAAAACGTTAGACTGATTGTATCGCTCTTGAAGGAGACTATGTTGATGAATAAAGTCGAATTTTCCAAAAAAAAATGTGTTTTAAATAGACCAAAAACTTTTTAGCCTACGTGTTACAAAATATTTATAAAAATATTTATTATATGAAGAATTTCCCAATCTGCAACACTAGGTATAATAATATATATTTAGATATTTGCGTTGAGAAAATTACGTAGTTTTCTGAAAATATGAACATTGCGACAATAGTTTTTTTGCACAAAGATCTTCATTGAGATTCAATTAAGCATATATATATATATATATATATATATATATATATATATATATATATATATATATATATATATATATATATATATATATATATATATACGTACATCCACGTGGATAAGGACAAATGTTTATTTCTTAGAGTATTTTCATTAAAGTATAGGCATATATTATAGTTTAAAAGAAATGCTTCATTTAGATTATGGCAGCTTTTATAGTCAAACTATTGTACTTACAATGTCTTAAATCATTGACAAGTATAAATAATGTGGGACCTAATGCAAAATACCCAAGTTAATCGAGGCCGACTTAAATTTATTATGTAAATATTAAATAAATTATAATTACAATAAGCACAACAGAAGTTAATTTCACTATAAATTCAGCATTTATTAGAAAAAAAGACCTTTTGTTCGACGTTTTCTGTAACAAGCTTATTTCAACTCGAATATTTTCACACATAATTTTAGAAACATTTGATCAAATAAATACCCTATAGCTTTATATTTAATATAATCATATCTAAAAATGAATATCTTAGTTTGGATATGCTAAAGACGATTTGATTGAGTGTTACAGTCCTATCCTATTTTTTTATGTTAAAAATTACACAGATATTTACTTCAGCGTTTACCAGCTGTCTAAACATTTACGAGAACTAAACTGGAAGTAAACTGTAATCTCATTAGCCAGAATGTTGATTTATTTAGCTTAAGTTTTATCATCAGAATGCCGTATCGTCCCCAGAAAATGAAAAGATATTTGGCTATATTAGACACTTGTTGCGAGATACTAAATCTAAACCTATATTTGTAGAGGAATTTGATTATATAAGATAATTAGGCAATTTTTTGGGGAATTTGGCTTACAATGTTATAAATTTGTTACCTTTTTACCTGAAATAGATACCCTAAAAAATTTAATTAAACTCGTCAGCTCTAAGGTCCGCCCCATCGAGTTTGAAATTTTCAAATTAGGCAAACCGAAAAGATAAACCAGCTTTTTAGACTATTTCTCTAGCTGGGTAAATTTACCCGAAGTCAAAACAGTATGTATTGTTTAAAGATATAGTCTTATAAATTCTTATAAATAAGCCTAACAGTGACATTGTATGCGATTTTATCTTAACAAAATGGGGTAAATATGCTTGAGCTTATCAAGACAACAAAAAATTTCTTTATTTTGAAAGCTTGTTCCAAAATTAACGACACGAAAGCTAACCTCAGACTCACACACTTTGTCTAGTTTCTCGATGAACTCACACATTTTTACCCAAATTCAGTGGGATAAAATCTTAAATACTCTCAATGTTATGCTGATTTATAAGATTATAACATTGTTAAAAATACTTGCCCTACTGGTTCCTTGAAGACACACCCAACAAGAGACGTAGCCTAAAAGAACTGTAAAACGAGGTGGTTGTTGCAGGCTTGCTTATCCTGAAAATTTAAAACTCGATGCGGCGGACCTGAGAGTTGATGCTTCTACTTAAATTTCTTAGGGAATCTATTTCGGGCAAAATGTAACATTGTGCACTATTATCAAACAAATTCTTCTTAATGATAAAACAATAATATAATCTTGACGAAGAAAAATTACTTCGCAAATAACTTTTGTGTATGAATATTTACGACACAGTCTGACAAATAAATCCTAGTGTTCGAGTGCATCTATAATCTTTCCATACAAATTTATTCGGTTCTTCCTCGACCCATTCAAGACAATTCTCATTTCCGAGAGTATAACTAAACTTATGATAAATTAAAGGATCTTCTGCAGTCAACCAAGCATAATCTCCACTTGTGGTACTTTGTTTAACTCCAGATATCCAAAACCCATTTCCGGGACCAACTGAAAGTACATATTTATTTGAACATTATGATATGAGATCTGAAGTTTGAATTGTTAAATAATGAAAGATAAGTAAAAGTATTTCTCTCTTAATCAAACGTCAAATACATAAAAATTAATTTCGGCATCTGTAACAAAACTTGGGTCCCATAATCTTAATAGTTTTGGAAACTCATATTATCCACAATCATTCTCTTACTTCTTTACTGCCTTTACACATAAGATTGTGCGTTGTTTTTCTTAAATTACTAATAATAACAAGATGTTTGTTAAAGCAATTATTTGTTCTTTTATATATATTTTTATAAATTGAAGCTGAAATTTTTGATAGTATGCAGTACTTATATTTAGATTAGAAGAAACTAAGAAAGTAAAAAAAAATATATATTTTATTAGCAGTTCATATTTCCTTTTATGTGATTCGAAAGCAGAATTTTTTTTTTGTTAAACGTATTTATATTTTCAAATTGATCCTAGCATCAACCATATACATGTGTTTGTTACGAGTTTTATTTTATTTACTAGTTTAGTTTCAATAAGGATGAAAAATTAGCTACGCAAAGGTTGTCACGTGGTTTCCTGTCAATAATAAAATTTCTTAAAACACCGTAAACGGAGTTATTAAAATTCAGAAAACTTTAGAGGTTAGGTTAAATCTTTAGGTTTTTTTTAGAGTGGATAGAGTTATAAATAAGCAACTATCTGACCTTAATAAAATTGTTTTCTCTGATTATGGTGCTCAAATTAATATTTTTTAAACCTAAATGATACTTGTCCTTTCAATTAAAAAAAACAAAATTCACTCTTAAAAACTTTGTTACATTTGGTGCAAAGTTTACGGAATTTATAATTTAAATTATATTCAAATTCACCTATTGTGTGTCTAATTAATGTTAATATAAGAATAAATGAATATCTCATCGTTATAATTTTGGTTTCTAATAAAAATTAAGGATAAGCAAATCTAGTGTCTCAAATTTGTTCTGATTAAAGGTTAATTTGAATTTATATACAATGGACTTATTTATTATGACTATATGGGTATGAACTTTACCGATTTATTTTACATTGAAATAATTAAATAAATATTTATTGTTAATAATATTGATCGAATACGGGTATGTCAGCTTGGAAATTAAATAATTGAATAATAGATTTTTCTTTTTTATTTATTTTGTAAAAGTTATTTAAGGCTATTTGTTATAATTTTTATTTATTCTTATTCACTTCACTTTAATACCAAAAAGTGAATTTGACACAATCTATAGAGCCAATTTAAAGTTTTGATTGAAAAAAGTCGTTACATGCAATACAATATTATAGAAACATAAATAATTTTAATATCCAGAAAAAAAAAGATGTAACTTAAAACATAGCATAATTTAGAAGAAGCATTAAAAAGACTCACAAGAGACAAATTTTAGATGCAAATTAGTAGAAACAAGGCTGTCAATTTAATTTTAATCCGGAAGGATAACCTTATTTCAAGATGTAATGTTATTTTCTGAATTAAAATAATAAATGTGATTTTGTGTTACGAACAGGTGGCGTTAGGACGATGACATAGTACGTTATGACTGAAAATATAATTATCGATATTTAAGTAATATTGATTGTTTGGTAATAAAATCGGTCAGTTGGGATAAAATCCTAAAAAAATTAGTTGTGTTGCTCTTTTTTTTTTTAAAAAAAAAAAGATGTGCAACGATTTTTAATTTATTATAAATACACTTGCTGCATGAAATTTAGATTAATATAATAGACTTCTGGAGGTTTAATAAGCAACTTTTCAAATGACTCACTTTAATTTAATTCATCGTTCTAACGTATCAAAATATTTCCACTAGCTAAAGCAAAAAAAAACTAATAAACTTACCTCCAGGCTTTAACGTTTTCATGTAGTCTTCTAGAGCTTGTTCCTCATCTTCTGACCTGACACTTGCTAATATCATTCCATATTGTCTGCATATTGATAGAGCTCCATAAAAATCAACATAATCTCTTTTAGCTAAATAACGTGGTTTGTTTAGTTTTAACTTGATATTCGACATATTTTCTACTTTATATAGAGAGTCTAAAAATGTGAAAAAAGAAATGAACTACAGAGTGATATTTAAATACAATCCGGTTTTTATACTCTCCTTTAAGGTTAAGTTTATTAGTCAGTCAATCTCAATATAATGCTTGATTTTATATGTAAGCTTCTTCATGCCAAAATGATTATCGTATAAAAAAGATCTTTAAAATGACATCAATTTAAAAAGCATGAAAGATATTGCAAATATAAATGAATTATATGCAGCTAAAAACATAATAAGCTAGGCTAATTATTATTTTTTTATGTGTCTAGCACACGTGCTACAGGGAAGTCCCTAAAGCGCTACAGGAGCGACAAGTGTGCGGAGAAAGCGATTCACGTTGTTCTTAAATCGCTGTAAATTGTACTCGGTGGGAAACACAGTCCTGGGCAAATTATTCCAAAGGGATGATGTTCTTCATATAAATGACTGCTTGAAAAGCGTTGTACGAGGAGTAACAAGCTGAACCTCATACGGATGTAAAGTAATAGCGTGACGTGTACTTCTAACATGCACCGCTCTGGGAGGAATTAAGCGGGCCACATCCTTCGAACACTTTCCATGAAAATACTTGTAGAATAGGCTCAAGTCGCCAACCATTCTTCGATGTTCTAGCGAATCAAGGCCACCTGTCCGGGTCTCCAATCAGACGAACAGCTCTTCTCTGAATAGAATCCAACAAATGTAGTGTATGTTTGGAAGCGGAGCCCCAAACATGGGAGCAGTATTCCATAGTTGGTCGAATTCGAGCTTTGTAAAGAATTAACAGTTGTTGTGAAGTGTAAAGCTTTCTGGTTCGAAATAATATTCCCAACTTCTGAGAAGCTCTCCTTGCTATTCCTGCAACATATTCATACCAGGACATATTTGCTCCCAAATTAATGCCCAACAATTTGAGTGACGATGTTAGGGGAATGGAGTGCCCCGACATAACTATGTCGAGTTCAGCAACGTTAACTTTTTAGAAAAAACTGCCGTCTGGGTTTTTGTAACGTTAAATTCCACTTGGTTACTGTCACCCAAGATAGAATTTCTTCCAGGTCTTTGTTAAGTTGGATGACTTCCTGCTGACTGCGGATATTCGTCTGAGTAGCCGATGTCCGAGCGTTCAAAGTGAATGAAGAGATAGGTGTACTGTCATCTGCAAAGCTGTAGATTGGATTCTCGGTCTTTTCCAGCAGATCGTTAATATAAATGAGAAAGAGAGTAGGAGAAAGTATGGAGCTTTGGGGTACACCGGCGTTGATAGTGAAGGTGTTACAAAGAAATCCGTCGACTGCCACTCGCAAAGAACGCTCTCTGAGGAAACATGAGAGCCACAAACAGAACTTTTCAGACATACCATAAGAACGTAGCTTAGCCAACAGCCCATCGTGCCAAACACGGTCGAATGCCTTGGATATGTCAAGAGCAACCGCTCGAGATTCTCCAAAGTGTTCAATTGCGTTGTTCCAAACATGTGTCACATAAGTCAGGAGATCTCCTGTTGATCTATTTTTACGAAAGCCATATTGGTGATCGCTAATAATGTTGAATCCTTCAAGATATTTTAGAAGATGCTGATTGATAGCCTTTGCCATCACTTTCGATATTATTGAAAGCAGTGCGATTGGTCGGTAGTTATTTGGCAAGGTCTTCTTGCCTTTTTTAGGTATTGGCTGAACTGTGGCACATTTCCAGCAGGAAGGAAATATTCCCTTTCTTTAAGATAGGTTGAAAAGTCTACAGAAAACTGATGTTAGTTCCCTCGCACAGTTTTTGAGAACTATAGCAGGTATTCCGTCAGCGCCAGAAGACTTTTTGGTGTCTAGCTTCATCAAAATACGTTTTATGATACGCTGCCTGAAGACAATATCGGGCATCCTTGACTGCACTATGGGAATATTAGCTGATGTTTTTCCTTGGAAATCGACAGTAGGATGTGAAGCAAAGAGTTCAGCCAACAAGTTCGCTTTCTCAACAGGTGTAGCTGCAATAGAATTATCTGGCCGTGTGAGTGGTGGTATGGTGGATTTGGTAAAATTTTGACTAACTGCCTTAGCGACTGACCAAAAGGACCTGGAATTGTTGGGACAAGCGAGAAGTTTGTTTCTAATCCGTTGATTGTGTGCCTCCTTGGTTTCGTCGATAATTTCTTTGCATCTGGCAAGATGTTTAGAAGCAATAGCTTCTTTGCACTTTCGGTCAAACCAAGGTTTGCCGTTGGAAGGGCATTTCTTCGAAAAAGGGATGTAAGCCTCCATACTGGACAAAATAACATCGGAAACCTCCTTGACGCAGTCAGATGGGTCATCGAATCGAAAACAAACGTCCAACCAAGGGAAAGTTCGAAAATATTCCATGAGATCTTCCCATTTAGCACATTTGTAGTGCCAAATCTTGCGCGGTTTAGGCGCGTCTCTGTCACTGATTGGTAGGATACTCGATGTCGATAATAGTTTATGGTCGGAAGAACCTAATGGCGGATTTACGCTGACCGTGTAAATCTCCGGATTGGTGGTTAAAAACAGATCAAGAAGATTGGCGAACTCCCCGTCTCGTTCAGGGATCCGTGTTGGTTCGTCAATAAGCTGAGTTAAGCCACAACTGATTGAAAATGATTCACGACCTTATTCATCGGTAGTATTTGAATATTTAAGCCAGTTGATGTTGTGGACATTAAAGTCGCCCAGGATGGAAATTTCGGCATTTGAGTAGTTAATCGATGGTGTCTGCAAGAGAAGCGAAAAGTGTTCTAAAGTTAGTATCGCTTGGTGGTCGATACAGGATACAGATGAACCTTGTGGTTGGTTGAGTCGTTATTTTTAACCACATACCATCAAAGTTTGGGGGCTCCAGAGCCTCTTCTCGTTGGCAAGAGAGGTCGCTTCTGACAAAAAGACAGATTCCAAAGTTAAGCCTAAATCGGGAATAGAAGTCGTACCCAGGATAAAGATAGTTAACTCTGCTGGTCCATGAACTGACCTTGGTTTCACAGAGAACGAGTACATGAGGTTTATTTGATTGCAGGTGCTGGTGCACTGAATTTATGTTCGAGTTTCGAGTATGCAAAAATCCATTTTAAAATTCTGATCTCTGCGTGTCGACGCACCTGAATCAGCCCCCACCCGGAGATCCGAACGGGGGGCTATTTTACCTCCGGAATTTTTTGTATCCAGGTGCCTCATCATGTTTTTGGTCCCACAGTCCGAGACATCGGCACAGCAACGAAACGTTAAGCAACTTCACGCAGCCTTTGCCGATGCGATGGTATCATACCGAGCAATGCTGGTGGGATCTGGGCATCTACCATCTAGATCAGGGGTGCTCAAACGGTCGATCGCGATCGATAAGTCGATCGCGAGTGCTTTTTGAGTCGATCTCGAGAAAAAAATTCCGATATAGAACTATTCACAGATTTTGTTTTAGGTAACTAAAACAAAATGTAATGAATACACTACTAAAATTTATTCGATCGACAATTAGGCCAGAATAACCCCCTCATCACCTTCTTTTATGGTAATAACCCCCTGCTAGCGGCAAAAGGCTATTCGCATCAAAAAAGGAGGCTTTATCAAAAGAACGCGCGGTACTCGTCAAAGAAAAGCCGCGTTTTTGATTCCCGCCGATTTTTCTAGAAACTTCGGGCGGCGTGTTTGACGGGAACATTCGAGACTTCGTTCGCGCCGATATAAAGGTTGCGCCTGCAGGAATAGGAGTCAGTCTGAGTTGTAACTTGAAGGCGATACATCGATAAAAAGTTTATTAATAAATAGTCCAAAATGAGTGCGGCGAAGAAAAGTAAAACTTATCATTTTAATAACGATTGGGAGGAAGAATTTTTCTTTTGTATGGTAAAGGATAAGTGCATTTGTCTCATTTGCCGTGCGTCAGTTGCAATACCTAAGCGTGGGAACTTAGAGAGGCATCATAAAACGGTTCATAAAAACTATGAAAAGGATTTTCCATCACAGAGTGAAGTAAGAAAACGAAAAGTACGTGATTTGATAACTTATTTGAAAAAAGAACAAACCATGTTCACAAGACCAGCCAAACAATCAAAAGCTGCAACGATCGCGTCATTTAAAATATCTCATATATTGGCGAAACACAAGAAACCATTTGATGATGGATTGGTTGCAATGCATTTAAACACCATTAATTTGGAGCTTCAAGGTAAAGGAAAAACTATTATTGAGATGATTAGTGCAATAAACGCATTCAAAACTAAATTGCAATTTATGATAGATCCACTGAAAAGAAAGGATCTGAAAAATTTTCTGTCTTTGAAAGCAAAGATTCCTCAGTTGAATTATGATATTTATGAGGCAGAATGATCAAATATTTTGGGCCAATTCGAAATACGTTTTTATGATTTCAGTAAATTGGCAAATATTGCATCATTTATGAGTTATCCTTTTTCGTGTAAAAACATTGAGGAATTAGCTACTGAAATAGCAAGTCAGTTTAACATGGACTCATGTTCTGTTGAAAATGAGTTAGTACAGATTATATCAGATATACATCTCAAAGTCACAGCATCTGATACAAAATTCTGATGTTTTATATCTGAAGAAAAATATTCGAATCTAAGGCAAATCGCCCTTCAACTGACGGCAAGGTTTGGGTCAACTTACTTGTGCGAGTCTGTATTTTCTGAAATGAAGATAATTAAGTCAAAATATCGCAATCGACTAACTGACGAACATATGTCAACATGCTTGCGATTAGCACTCGGTAATTACGTACCATCTTATGAAAAGTACTGCATGCTGAGGACATGCAGTGCCACGTTTTAACATCCAAAGTCACTCTTTAGTTAAGTTTAGACACTAGAACTCGTTTGTTTTGTAAGAACCAATAAACTCGCAATTTTTAATATTTATGAGTTTTTTCATTGACATTTTAGAGCAGACCTACACTTACCTTGACTAAAAAAATGCATGTTGTGCGGAAAACTAATATCTATGCCACGATACACCCTACCTAGACGACAATCCTGCATCACACTTACTTGTAGCCTCTCAGAGTCGATCGATCGTAGTCTAACAATATTGAGGTAGATCGCCAGCAGTTCAAGTTTGAGCACCCCTGATCTAGATTGTTCTTTAAATCGCCTCCTACGACAGGCAGAACGTACCGGGGGAGATATTCTATCCCGCTTCCCCACTGGGGGATATAATATAGATAGTGTTTTGTGAAACTAGAGGTCATACAAACCACAAATTATCACTAATATAAAGCAAACATTTTCTATAAGTAAAAACTCGGAGATTATAACAAATCTATTTTAAAATTTGACCGTAATAACCCAATTTTAACTTTTTAAGACCCTATTTAATGATTTACATTTCTTGTTATTTCTATTTTTGTCTGACCGAATTTCTTGGTTAACTTCTACATTAAAAATATATTTTACCAGAATTTAAAAAACAAATTATAAATTTGCTTTGGAATATAAAAAAGATGAACACTACACACCTTATGTACAAATGCTTATTACTGTTGGCATGAATACAAGAAGACTGAAATAAGTATTAAACTTTTTTTCTGAAGCACAAGATAATTTATATTTGTAGAAATTTAGTTAATATTGAACAGTAAGGACTAAAATTCAAAAGTTTCCAGCTCCAACTCTATGATTTTGGTGGTGCAATGACAATTTAGTAACTTTACCATCAATAGCACTTCAACTATCGTCGTAAACAGAAATTCTGTTTGCAATATTTAGAATTGTGTAGTTATTAAGAGTAATAGGAATTAAACAACATATGGATGCTGTGGATGGCAAATTTTTCCCATCAAATTCAACGATTAAAGAACGAGGTAAGGAGTTTAGGTTAGGGAGAGATTCGATTGAAGATGATGCTCGGCAAAGAAGCATTACGGAACAACTCATTATAGAAATAAATACGCTGGTACACGTACACGAAGAAGCGCTAAAGGATAAGTAAATGAAAATCAAAAAATTATCAGCAACGTATGGCCTCTCGAAAACCAAGGTTTTTGGAATTCTGCACGACGTTTTGGATATGAATAAAGAGAGTACAAGATGGGTTCCCAAAGTGTTAATATTTTCCAAAGACAGCAATGTCTCTACTGAATTTTTAACACTTTTTGAGATGCGATTGATCCAATTGTTACAGGAAATGAAACCAAGGTTCAGTACCATGATCTCCCATCTAAATGGAAATCTTTATAGTGGCATAATCCTGGATTTCTCTCATCCTTATCGTAAAAAAGATCATTGCTACGATCTTTTGGAATTACCAAGAACTTTACTAGTGGACTTCAAATAACAAAATACTACTGTTATTGGTGAGTATTATGCATCATTAATGTATAAATTGAGGAAAGTTGCTTCGGGGAGTTAGGCTCTGGCACGACAATACACCAGGGCACAGTAAAGTTGCTGTGAAGGCCCGCTTACAATAACTTACTTGCTACGATCTTTTGGAATTACCAAGAACTTTACTAGTGGACTTCAAAAAAAACAAAATACTACTGTTATTGGTGAGTATTATGCATCATTAATGTATAAATTGAGGAAAGTTGCTTCGGGGAGTTAGGCTCTGGCCCGACAATACACCAGGGCACAGTAAAGTTGCTGTGAAGGCCACCTTACAATAACGATCTAGGTCTTGATGGCTATATTTTATTCTCTAAATTGAACTACTCAGTATATATCACCACTACACCAAACACTTTATTTTTGCACTCAACGCGCGTTTCGCTAACCATGTTAGCTTCATCAGGAGCGATGATTGACTCAATCATCGCTCCTGATGAAGCTAACATGGTTAGCGAAACGCGCGTTGAGTGCAAAAATAAAGTGTTTGGTGTAGTGGTGATATATACTAAGTAGTATCATTGTGCCAAAGATTCCACATTCCCAACTTACTCTAAATTGAAGTTAAACTTGTGTGGAAGAAAATTTATAAATGCTGGAATCATTTTGGCAGTAAAAATAATATTCAAATTATTTTTTTAGTAGTATAGGAATGTAAATTGACAGTTCTAAAGAAATGGTTCGAAATAATCGATGATTTTATCCAAAAATAAAAATGATTGTTTCGGTCGGCAGACTCAGAAAATTGATATAGTTCATGGGTTTGATCAAAGCTAAAACAGCTAGTGTTTATCCTCGGAAGAGGTAACAAGTTGTTATGTAGCATCTTTCATTTGGGCTCAACGATGCTTCTCATACATCTCAACAACAAATCTAATGGTTATGAGAAATGTCATTATAGCAAGAAAAGCCAGCATGAACGTGTAAAATGATTTTATGTCATGGAAGAACTTCGGGAAATTTGGTTTGGGCAACTGCATACACAAGATTTTTTATACTTGTGTCAAGATTGGATTTACTCACTATATGTGTACGTTATATGATATGGTTTTGTACTTCAAGATCCAGCCTATGTAAGATTATAATAAAGCTTGGGACCTATCAGTTAGATGAAGTAGTATGGGCCAAATCTATAAGTTGTTTCATTTGCCCAGATACCATTTAAGGAATTCACGCCAAGACTAAAATTGAAATTTAATTTAGGGTCTACAACATCTACGGCGTCTTTATATTTATTTTCATTTTCTATTGAATAATTACAGACTCACATCATTTTGACACTAACAACTAATTATAACTTTTAAAACAATCCAAGTTAGACAAAAAATAAGAATTAAAAAAAAGTGTCAGCCAGGTTTCTATTTTGTTGGCTATATTTATTAAATACAAGTACTCTAGAACTTGCAAAAATCCCTCGTTTCAAATTTTCATCGATAAAATCAATGATTGCCAAATATAAGTATATTCTGATTAATTAAAGTCAATAATATAATTTCAAAAGGTGAGTTTGTTATTTAAATTAATAAAATAAAAAATTCAAGTTAAGTACCTAACACGCTGTCAAGTAAATAAGAAGAATAATTTAATTGTTTATTTCAGAAACAACCCAAGTTACATCCTTTTGTAACTATCAATAAATTAATTTTGAGATGAATTATAACTCATCGTACCTGGAATTTAAATGTT
Organism: Pachyrhynchus sulphureomaculatus; assembly: GCA_019049505.1. Classification (NCBI taxonomy): domain Eukaryota; kingdom Metazoa; phylum Arthropoda; class Insecta; order Coleoptera; family Curculionidae; genus Pachyrhynchus; species Pachyrhynchus sulphureomaculatus. The sequence goes on along the minus strand of CM032447.1, from coordinate 164,221,249 downwards.
ACTTGAACTTAGTTATTTCTGAAAGAAAGGAAGAATTACTTAGATATATAAGTTAACTTTTTACAAATTAACCAAAATATTCTGCTTAAGGGGACTTTCTTACTTGCACGCTTTAAGGGTATAAAAATATTTTTTAGGATATCTGTTAAGCAAAAGAAAAAATTCAAAATTTGGCTCTCATTAATTTCTGGGGCTTAGTATCTATTAAGGCTAAAACTATAAATTGCCATTTTTTGTTGAATACTGAAAAAAAAATTTATGGAGATTTTAAAATTTGCTTTAGGCCCATTTTTTATTTATAGTTTTTAGCGGAAAAAAAATATAATTTAGACTATAAGCCCACAAATTAGAGTGAGCCAAATTTTTGATTTTCTTTTGCTTAGAAAATATTTTTAAAAATCTATACTGTTCATACCCTTAAGGCTTGCAAAATGTAAAGTCGACTTAAAATAATAATTTCAAATATGTATCCTCAATGTTTATATGTTTCTACATGGCTACTTAAAATACTAACAACTTCCCAAAAGGATATGAGTTTTGCTGTAGAAATAATTAGGAACTGTCCTTTACACATTAAAAATTGCAAGATTCTTCTATTTCTTATAGTTCCAAAATCTGTAATACATTGAGTCTCATCTTATCTATATTAAGTTAGAGACACAAGAAAGCTCTTCACTAAATATTAGTTGATATTTCCTTGCAAACTTCTGTAATGCTCAAACGTCTTAAAATAAAAATAAACTTGTTAGCATATACATACCTGCACTTCTACAAACCACATGATAAAATACTATTAGGAGTATATTTGATATAAGTAAAATTTTCATGTTAATTGCTATAATATATTAAAATAATTTCTTCAAATTCCTTACGAAAAAACCCAGACTCGCTGTAACCATAAACTGATTTGCTAGCAGCAAGATAATAACAATGTTATCACTTAAAATTCTATACTTTATGCAAAATGAAAGATGGTTAATTTGTTATTGATATAATTGTAATGGACATCTTAATTAAAACGTCAGTGATTTACTGCACGGTTTGGTATATAAAATTACTATTTACATACCTATTAACTTTAAATCAACAATAAGAAAAACATTCGAATGATACGACAGATAACAATGATCTTTGACATAAACATACTTTGTGAGATAAGCTAAAAGGTTATATGTATGTGTGTGTATATATATATATATATATATATATATATATATATATATATATATATATATATATATATATATATATATATATATATATATATATATATATATATATATATATATATATATATATATATATATATATATGTATATATATATATATATATATAGGTAGCAGTATGAGTAACAAGCTGGCTGCCCCAGTGTCAACATACACCATGTTAAAGCAGTGATTTGTGATGTGAACGAAAAGATCAAGGAAGGAATGGCACCATAGCTCATCGCCGAAACCAAGAAAATTCCGCACTCAACCATCAGCTGGAAAGGTAATGCTCACTCTCTTCTGGGATGCAAAGGGGGTAATTTTGGAATATTACATGGAACTAATTCTTCTTAATAAAATTTGCTTAAAATTCCACTTCACCGTGCAATTAGGACTAACCCCGCTGCACGAGCAGCTACAGTCACGATCAAAAGAATTCTTTAAACGTGGCATCCATACACTTCCGAAGCGATGAAGTACTTCCATCCAACACCATGGGGACTACGTCGAAAAATAATATGTATAATTTTTTTCTTATTTGTTACAATATAAAATTTATTACACTTTTAAGGGTTTAACTTGATCCACCTTCGTATACATACATACATATATATATATATATATATATATATATATATATATATATATATATATATATATATATATATATATATATATATATATGGTGTTATGGAATTCACTACATATATTGGAACTGGTCTTTCCTTGTAGCAAGACCGATTGCAGAAAATTCATCTTAAATGGCGGATTTAAATAATAAAGGAAAAAATCGACCCTAAAGAAATAACTTCATGAATATTTTTTTCACGCTGCCACTGGTTTACCATACAACTGCACAATATCGGCAAGTTTTAACGAGAACGTTAAGTTTGAATTCAAAAAAGGTAAATTAATACTCGATCAAATTTACAAGGTTGGTTTAAAGTTTTTGATTTCAGTGGGTACAGTGTGCTTTTAGTACATGTATCCGCAGTCTTGCGGGTGTTCTAGTGGCATAGTCCTTATATACCTGATATGTTTCAGTCATTTCCGGGTGGTCATCCTTAATGACTAGTATTATTTGCGTTTTTTTATGAAAGCACTTTGGATATTGTTATTAAAATTAGGATAATTTTTTAATTCAGTCTTCTGGGAAACATTACAAAAAAAAAACAGTTTTGACCAGAATTTAAGGTTATACAATTACTACAGTATTTTTCACATTTGAATATATTTTTTTTTTTAAAACAAATTTAATAATAAAAACATATTATAAAAATTGTTACCTTTTCAACTAATTACTTTTTGACACTAAAAATTTCCATTCCAATATATTTTTTAGGAACTAAAAATTTTAACACTGTAATCCGCTAAAATTTTATTGGCTTCTATGATTTTAAAGGGGTAGCCTGTCCTCTTTAAAAAGAAGCGGGCCATTTATTAGACTGTCGTCTTTAAAAATCTAAATTTATTTATAATTTATTCATCTTGGTTTTTAAATTCATTCATATTTTTTTTACTTTCTTCAACGCCAAACGCACAGACGGCTAAAGTACTACTAACTTGGACAAAATTCTCCCTGCCGTTTAATTTTTATCGTTTTGTAATATATCTTTTTTATTGGTTGTAAAAAATAGTTCTTTAATATGTGCCTGCAAGTTTTTTGATGTTTTGTTTTTTATTTTTTTCATAAAAATACCGATGTTTTATGAAAAAATTATAAATTTTCCTTAAAAACGATATTTGTAGTTTTAGAAGTTAAATTTTGATTTAAGAGGTTAGTTTTATGAGGTGAAATCGGAAGTGAAAAAAAAAATGACCATGTCATCGAGTGGTGTGTTAAAGCCTGTGAAAACGCGTATTCAAAAATATATAAGATGTACTACTTGCGAACGCTTGTCTTTGTAGTATTTTTAAAAAATGGCCAAAAGCCTTGTCCACTCTTCCTATCTCGAAAAGTACTGCTGCAAGAAGTACTGAAAAAAGATGAGAAACAAACTTTGTTGAAAACTCATTTGGGGTGTGTTTTGTGAAGTCATTGATAATTTTATACCATAAACCCGTAGCAAAATTTGTTTATTTTAAAAACAATCACCATACGGAACACTAATTGCGTAAGTTCAATTTGCACTTGGCTGATTTTATTTTAGTTGTATTTTCTTCCTTTATTTGGTTATGATCCTTCGTTCAACATATTTTTGTAAGGAGTTGATGTAATTTTCGCAGATTTTGTACAGTATTTTTTGTAGTATTGTACATACAGATTTTAAATTTCTTTATTATTATTTGTCTGGAATGGTGACAAACACCCTCAGAAGGTGTGCCATTCCCCAATTCAGGATTTTATCTCATTCTTTTAAATATAAGCATTGGTAGCACATACTGTTCAGGCACACAGGCACAAGGACAAAAATGTGTTTTTAGAGGTTCAATTTCCCTACTCTCCTCTATTTTGAAAAATCACCTGTTAAGGGGCAATGATCGGTAGTTTCATAAGCGGGTTAAATTTATAAATAATTTGGTCAAAGGGAGTTTTGCCCTTTTTTCAATTTTTCAAAAATTTTCGAATATAAAAAAAAAAGATTGAATGTGCTTCTACATGACCCCCACGAGTCACCCATTTCAATAAATGCAGTGAATTTCATAACACCCTATATATATATATATATATATATATATATATATATATATATATATATATATATATATATATATATGGTAAGGTGCCACAAGTGTGCGCGGTCCCCAAGAATACTCTGACTTGATATTTGCGACGATTGACTTCAATGCGTGCCAACTTCAGTTGTGTTTTGAGCGTCTCTGTACTAGGATGCTATTGCAAAAACTCCGCATAAAAATAATTCGTTTTGAAGGAAAGAGGTAAGATTTTCGATATTTCGATGTTTTGTTAAAATAATATGTTCTTTTTCAACTAATGTAGTATGTATATGTAAACAGTGACCGCGTTTTTGATAATAAATCGTGTAAAACATGTCATAACCGTTAGATTGTGTAGTTGTTGTCGCCATATTACAATAGATGGCACTAATGTGTCAATTTGTTTCGGACCCAAGCTTTTTCACCAGAGTACCATTACCAAGAGTGCGCATGCGCACTCTTGTGGATTCTGTACTCTTGTGAACCATTTGGATTTATTTTATCTTCTTGTATTCTAGATGGCTTCCAAGCAAAGAAAAACCAACCGAATCAATTCTTCTAAAGAGATATTGGATCTTGCACGGAAAATAGTATTTGAAGAGGGAAAAAGCAAAATAAAAGTGGCTGAACTCTTAGAAATGCCCGAGTACGTAAAAGAATAAAAAGAAAAGACGTTGCTAAGCAGATTTAGACCCACCTTTATGCTTGATGTGGAGAAAGAACTAGTTAATCATATAAAGACTTTAGATGCTATGTTTTATGGGATTACGCTAAAGAAGTTAATATCTGTTGTGTATGAATATGCCGAGAAAAATAATATTGTACATCAATTTAACAAAGAAACCAAGATGGCTGGAAAGCATTGGGTTAGAGATTTTATGCGCCGAAACCCGGATATAGGAGTTCGCCAACCGACTTCAACCAGCATTGCCCGCGCTATTGGCTTTAATAAGCCTCAAGTGGACAGGTTCTACGATCAATTAGGAAACATATAGAAGAAACACAACTTTCAACCTTGTCAAATATATAATATGGACGAATCTGGCTTTTCTACAGTTCCGAATAAAGCGCCAAAAGTTGTTAGTGTCAAAGGAAAAAGGTGCGTCAATAAAATCAGAGAGGAATAAATGTTACTGTTGTTTGTGCGATGAGTGCATCGGGAAATTATATACCACCAGCCTTTATATTTCCCGGTAAACATATGAAGGCGGAGTTGTTAGATGGAGCTCCAGGAAATTCTATAGGTTTTGTTACAGAGTCTGGTAGAATGAATACAGATTTATTCTTGGACTGGCTGAATCATTTTAAATACCACGCCAAGCCCACAGAGACTTGTCCGATGTTATTGGTTTTGGATAATTATTTGGCGCACATCAGTTTAGCTGTAGTAAACTTCTGTAGAAAAAATTTCATTCACGTTATTACTATTCCGCCTCATAGCACGCATAAGATGCAACCGCTAGAACGTTGCTTTTTTTCACTACTGAAGAAATATTTCGCAAGTGAGTGTGAAAAATGGATGATAAATCATCCTGGAAGACCTATTACCATCTACCAGATAGCCACTTTGTTCAACGCTGCTTATTTGAGGATTGTAAATATCTCTAATGCCGTCGAAGGTTTTAAAGTTGCAGGAATATCTCCTTTCAATAGAGATCTATTTGGTGACGTTGATTTTCTTGATATGGTAACTGAGAGGCTGGAAGAACATACAAGTAATATTTCAATTGCTGAGCAGAACGACACAACAGAAGGTGTACTCAACGTTGCAACAACTAGTCAAGCGATGATTCCACGCAGTTCTACTAGTATGTCTTTACCAGAAGAACACACACAAAATATTGCAGTGACAGAAAAAGTGGCGAGTTTTCACAGTCCATCTAGCACACCATGCTCATTAATGGACATTGCTCCACTCCCAAAAGCATCTTTTGCCCGAAAAGCATCAAACCGTAGTAAAAGATATGAAATAATTACAGACTCTCCCTATAAAAGAAAACTAGAAGAAGAAAGAGAAGCTAGTAAGTAAAAAAAATACCCAGGAAAATATGCAAAACATCGCAGAAAGCGCCATCAAAACCAAAAAAAAACACCAAAAGAATAAGAAAAAATGTGGAGATGCCCTGGCTGCCAAGAGAATTATAAGGAGCCTATTGTTGAAGACTGGATCCAGTGCAGCTTGTGCACTGGATGGTGGCACGAGAAATGCACATCTTACATATGCATTGGAATCTAAAAGTGCGATTTATGCGTGTGAACTAGCTTGCGCACTGTTAAGGTAGCATGCGCACTCATTGGGACTATCATGCGTACTCTTGAGGAACCGTAATATCAAGAGTGCGCAATTACCCACAATCTCAATTAGATTGTTATTTAACAGAATATAAGACTAAGTTGATTTTTCATATAGTATATTGAAGTTGATTTGTTGGTCATTATAATAAACATTTTGTGATTTCATTGTAACCGTTTTTTATTTATGTCATTTTATTCCTAAACAGCGCATACTTAGGGCACCTTACTATATATATATATATATATGTATATATATATATATATATATATATATATATATATATATATATGTATGTATGTATATATATATATATATATATATATATATATATATATATATATATATATATATATATATATATATGTATACAGTAAATTGCCAAAAGAAAAAAATTACATATAATGTAGTATTTTCAAATGATCAAAACGAAAGAATCATTTTGGTAACCATGGAAAAAAATAAATTTATAAAGAATGGGGGAGATGTGCAGTTGAAGTAATTAATTTTATTTTATTTGTAACTACGTTTGTGTGCATAGTAGTAATAGTGTAATATTTAGGATCAAATCAACAAATTTATTTTTTATATCTTTTATCCTCAGCGTCTGGTAGTTTGCACCTTCTTGCAATATTATTTTATATATCACAACTACGCTTTATTCTTTCACTCGACGCGCGTTTCGCTAACCATGTTAGTTTCATCAATCAATCATCGCTCCTGATGAAACTAACATGGTTAGCGAAACGCGCGTCGAGTGCAAAAATAAAGTTTTTGATGTAGTGGTGATATAGAATAGGAAAATAGATATTGTCAGTTCTAGACTTAAGAACTTTATAAAACGAAAATAATATAGGGAGTTTCCATAAAAAAATATATAAATTTTCTGTCATATCTCAAAAACTCGATGCGTGATTGTTTTTCTTTCAACTCCAAAAAGACTCTAAAAATGCTACAACATATTTAATGTTTTTGCCTAACTCTTCAAATAAGTGAGTTCCAGCCAAGGTCAATTTATAATCAATAACCCTGTACCATAGAAAATATAGCTATAGCTACAGAAAGACAAATAGATGGAACAAAACGTCGCCATGATAGATAGGTTTTCTGTGTCCTGTATTTGGTTTTATGGATACTTGGTTTTCACTTCACTTTAAGAAAATAGGTCGAGAAACAAAGAAAATACTGAAAAAATAACATGGAAGGACTTTTTTTCGAAGTCATTAATAGCTCTTAAATATCACACCTTTTCTATTTGCCATTTCGAAATTGACAAATAATATTTATGAGACATCTATGAACCTGTTTCGAAATTTAGAAACATAATGGTGCAAATACCTGTAAAGAAAAGAGAATTTTATTGAAACAGGCTACGTCCAATGTATCAACTATATTTATACCTAACAATATCGAAGGGTTTGCAGAAAATTACTTATGTAAGTCTTATTTCAAATACATATATGTGAAGCACCGGAAGGTGCCTTGAGATAGTAGATTGTAGATAGGTATTGGGACCTCTGTGGTTTTTTTTATACCGTTTATTATTTCAATGACGCAAACCGTATGATGTGTCGCAATACATCACTAAGTTCATAATATAGTTTTTAACCCAGCATTAAGTCTTTTTACGTCACCAAGTTTGCGCATTTCGCAGAATCAAAAGGTCAGGTTTAAGTATATATATATATATATATATATATATATATATATATATATATATATATATATATATAACAATAACAATAGAGGTTTTTCAGGAATGTAATACGTTAAAATTCCGGGTTTCAATCCGTTAGTCTAACAATGAATTTGCACGACGTTTCGCCAAAATCTAATTTGGCATTTTCAATTGCTCTTGCTGCTGCTGCTGCTGCTACTCGATACTGTGACAGTACAAAAGTAAAGTAGGTATTGATTTGAATTTTTATGAGATTTGTACATTGCTCCTTTTTTGTCAATATGATATTGTAACTATATCAACAACATTGTTAAACTATGTTATTTTTCAACTTTTAATACAGGGTAGATAGAGAAAGCGGTTTGTTGGAAAATTTATCAATTGCTTTGGTCGCGTAAATTTGGGAATACGTTTATAGTTAGCAATGCGTATTAAACCATAAATGCACTTAAAGGTCCTGGTATGTAAACGCTTTATGTTTTCTAACTTAATAATTCTCTTATAATTTAGTTACACGCTACTGACGAGCACCAAAAAGTTCGAAACACTTGTACAGCACTACCATTACTTTTCACAGAATCCCCGATAGGCTTCTGTTTTTAGTGTTCCGTGCGGAACACTTATAAGATGACTTCGGTGTCCGTCCTGTCTGTCTGTCTATCTGTCTGTCACACCCGATTTTCTCCGAAACTATTTGGCATAGAAACTTGAAATTTGGCACTAATATAGGAATTGATGGCCTCATCAGAGCAGTGTAGTTTTGAAAGTTAAATTTTTGACTTAAGAAGTTTTGGGTGATGAAATCGGAAGTGAAAAAAAAATTATCAGATCATCGGGTGGGATGTCAAATGAAAGCTTGTATAAAGACGAGTTTAAAAACATATATAATGTAGTACTTGCGCACACTTCCCTTTGTATTATTGTTAAAAAAATGCGAAAAATCGCTGCCTTATCACGAAAAATACTGGTCAAAAAGTCTGGAAAAAATTCTGGAATCTTCTCTACAGGGTGTAGATTGAATGAAAATTTTCAAGAGTGCATTACCTTTAATAATTTATCTGACATATAAAAAAAAAAACAGAAACTTCAAGGTCATCAGTTCTCAGTAAAGATCGGAAAAAAATTTGTTAAAAACTCATTTGGAATGTATTTTGTGAAGTCACTGATCATTTTATACTTTTGTAACAATAATTTTTATTTTAAAAGCAATCAACGTACGGAACCGGTTGTTTATTTAACTAGTTATTGTTCATTATTATTTTGGCTATCATCGTCTTATGTGAATTTCATTGCATTTCACGAGAATTGCTCAGTAGATTATCCAATTTAATCACAAGATTACTAAAATTTATGTAATTGTAAACTTTGTGACCTAATTCTAGTTAACTCTTAGAAAAAACAAAAATCGGAACGGAATCCATGGATAGGTAAATCCTAAAATAATTGATACTTTCAAAAATATAAATAAAAAATTAAAGTAATAAAGACAAAATGGGATGATGTTGCTCCGATAAATATTCAAAAAACAATTTCATTGTTTATATTACCTGAAGCTTTTTTTCTCAGTAGATTGTCATTAAAGTTTATATACTTTGTACAATATTGCTTATATATGCTAAAATAGGCAACAAAAAAATAACTGGTCAAGTGCAAGTTGAACTTGCGCAATTAGTGTTCCGTACATTGATTCCTTTTAAAGTAAAAATTTTTGTTGCGTAGGTCTAAAATGATCAGTGACTTCACAAAGCACACCCCAAATGAGTTTTTAGCAAAGTTTGTTTCCGATCCTTATTGAAAACTGATGACTTTTTTTTATATACCAGATAATTTAATGAGGGTAATGTACTCGTCATAATTTTCGTTCAATGCACACCCCGTGGAAGATATTCCAGAATTTTTTCAAATATTTTTGATCAGCTCTTTTCGAGATAAGGGTGGAGGACAGCGATTTTTCGCGATTTTTTAAAAATAATAAAACATTATTAGTATTCCGTATGGAACACTTATAAGATAACTTCGGTGTCTGTCCGTCTGTCTGTCCGTCAGTCCGTCTGTCCGTCTGTCCGTCTGTCCGTCTGTCTGTCCGTCTGTCACACCCGATTTTCTATGAAACTATTTGTCATAGAAAGTTAAAATTTGGTAGTAATATAGGAATTGATGGTCTCATCAGAGCCATGTAGTTTTGAAAGTTAAATTTTGACTTAAGGGGTTAGTTTTGGGGGGTGAAATCAGAAGTGAAAAAAAAATTTTTTTACTAGGTAATCGAGTGTGGTGTCAAATGAAAGCTTGTGAAAACACGAGTAAAATATATATATATGATGTAATACTTGCACGCACTTTTCTTTGTATTATTTTTAAAAAATCGCGAAAAATCGCTGTCCACCCGCCTTATCTCGGAAAGTCCTTATCAAAAAATTTTGAAAAAATTCTGGAATATTCTTCACGGGGTGTAGATTGAACGAAAATTATCATGAGTGCATTATCTGTAATAATTTATCTCGTATATAAAAAAAAACAGAAATTTCAAGGTCATCAATTTTCAGTAAAGATTGGAAATAAACTTTGTTGAAAACTTATTTGGGGTGTGTTTTGTGAAGTCACTGATCATTTTATATCACCGTAACATAAATTTTGACTTAAGGGATTCGTTTTTAGGGGTGAAATCGGAAGTGAAAAAAAAAATTTTTACTAGGTCATCGAGTGTGGTCTCAAATGAAAGCTTATGAAAACACGAGTAAAAAATATATATATATATAATGTAATACTTGCGCACACGTTTCTTCGTATTACTTTTAAAAAATCGTGAAAAATCGCTGTCCCCTACCTTATCTCGAAAAGTACTGATCAAAAAATTTAAAAAAAATCCTGGAATATTCTCCACGGGGTATAGATTGAACGAAAATTATCATTACCTTTAATAATTTATCTGGTATAGAAAAAAACCAAAATTTCAAGGTCACCAGTTTTCAGTAAAGATTGGAAGCAAACTTTATTGAAAACTCATTTGGGGTGTGTTATGTGAAGTCACTGATCATTTTATACCACCCTAACAAAATTTTCTATTTTAAAAACAATCATACGGAATAAATTTTTTTTTCACTTCTGATTTCACACCCTAAAACCAACCCCTTAAGTGAAAATTTAACTTTCAAAACTACACAGCTGATGAGGCCATCAATTTCTATATTAATACCAAATTTCAACTTCTATGTCAAATAGTTTCGGAGAAAATCGGGTGTGACAGACGGACGGACGGACGGACACCGAAGTGATCTTATAAGTGTTCCGAACGGAACACTAAAAATAGCTATGTATTATATTAGATTCTGTTTCAAATTTATAAACATTGTTTTATCGATTGGCATATACTTTCAATGCCGTGTCATAAGGAAGATCGTTCCATACAACATTCATTTGGGGCATTTGCAAACATCTTCAACTATTGCTCAACTCCGCCAGCATTATCTGGTTCATTTAGAGCGAACTTTCTATAAACTCTGGGTTTTCCTGTTATTGTGTATGCACCATGTCTAGTCCTAGCAATTCAGTAACCTTCGTAAAGACCATCTATTAAAAAAAAAAGTAAGCAATGAAAAACAAAAAGTTAATCAAAAGTAACTTGTCAAATTCCCACTGAACTACTCTCAAATTTTTACAATAACGCAACACCGTTTCGAATGTTTATGTCAAAATGTGTATTTAAAAAGGTTTGAAATACAAAAAGGTAAATTTAACACAATTAATCTAAAATGTAAACACTTTCGATCAAATAACTAAATTATTTAGGTAAACTAAAAAAAACTCCGTGGAATGCAAATTGTTCAACCGTTGAACGGGGAACAAGTTATCGTGTGTATGTATCTCAGTCAGACTACGAAGTGTAAGTATTTTTTGTAATTTTATAATCGTCACTTAGGAGTCAAATACTTCGAATTAAGTATGTATGCTATGTTAAATATTTAAGTTTATATTGTACGATTCATAATAAATATAGTCGTAAGAGAAGGCCCTTTTTTATTCTTCATCTTATCCCGTTGCAGATCTTAGATCACGCCGACTAAGCAAATTTTTAAGTTTATGTTTTCGAAAACCTTCTAACCGTCTGAGGTTGCTTTTTGATCGAAAGTGCTTCCATTTTAGAACTACATAATTTTGTTAGTTTAATTATGTCAAAGAAAATAACAAACTATCGTGGCCAAAACTCATCAAAAAAGATTAGTTTGTTTCATTGAGATTTCCTGGTTGACAAGGCCGTATGACGAAATGTATGTGTCTCTATTAAAACTTACCAAAAATTGCAGAAGTGTTCACAAAACTATTCAATAAACATGTAAATAAATGCAATAACAGCATTTTATTATTGGATTCATTATGGTTGAAAGGTGCGTATTCTTCCGTAAGTTGTTCTAGAACCTTTTACTGGCAGATAGGTTAAACCTATAACTATTACTTAATGAGGTGAACTAACCCTGTTTATACATTTGTGTCTTAAGATATTTATGTAACAGTAACCTAAATAACTTAGCTTAGGTAATGGGTTTTATATTAATGCGGTAAGGGGGAACTTAAGATATTAGAACTTCCATAAGTCTAAACTTGAAATTAGCTTAAGATAAACTTAAAGCTAATCCTGTGGTAGGGGGTCGGAGGGTCATAGGTAGTGACGTCTAGCTTTGGGTGAAGGTCCATGGGTGTTTGTGACAGTCGGTTGGGGTAGTGATTGGCCTTATACCGGAATTTAAGCTAAGCGTTGCCCATTCAAATTCCCGGATTGTAGGTATTTGAAGGTCTCGATGAATCTGGGTGTTACGGAGGAACCATGGGGCTTTGGCGATGATTCGGAGAGCCTTGTTTTGAACGAACTAGAGGGTGGATCTGTAAATGCGTGACATTTGCTACCATGGCGGGCTGGAATAGGTGACGCTGGCTCTGATAACCATTTTGTAAATTGTCAACTTGTTGCGTATTGACAATTTACTGAACTTGTTTAGAAGAGGGTATAGCTTGCCGAGGAGCTGATAGGCTTTGGTGGTGGAGATAGTGATCCTTAGCCGCTTGTTGTAATGGAGGCTCAAGTACTTTATCCTGTTGGTCAATTGGAGTCTAGTGCCTTGAAGAATGAGGCTTGCCGACATATTGTTGGAAGATTTGCTGAATATGATGGATTGGGTGTTGACTGGGTAGGTCTGTATTCTCCAATGTTTGAACCAGGGGACTAACATATTGAGGTTGCGTTGAAGACGGCTAATAATGATCCGGGTGGTCTTGGTACTAGCGAAGCAGCTGGGTCCGACTTGAAAACGTCGGCCGTGAAGATGTTGAATAAGTAGGGGGAGATGACAGAGCCGTGAAGTGCGTTCGACTGTCATTTCGCAATACGCAAAGTCCATAACGCATTCTTAGTAAAGATTTATGTACTTTTATACCTGCACAACGTACAGGTGGTGCAAGAATGAAAACCAATTTATACTGCCTAGAGAATTAAATTCATTAATTACAACATTTAATAATTATTTAGTACTGTCTGACATTTTAACAGCAAATGTTTCTTGTTGCAAAAATCAGCTTTCTCTTAAACTTACCTAATATATAGTACTCTATATCTATTTTTAGTTTAACTTTGACATGATCCATTTGCGTATGGAATTAAGTTTTAACAAAGCTACAATAATGTTTTAATAATTATTATTTTAAACCAATCTTAAACGCAGTTAAATAATTAGAATAAAGGAACTTTTTTAGAAAACGATCTTTATTTCGTTAGAGTATTTGTTATTTATGAAGAAAAATACAATCTTTAGTCAACTGATTATTTCTTAATAAATATAATTACATTCATTTATATGTGATTCATAATACATTGCTTTCAACTAACTGAAGATTCGTACCCACGAATCCATAATATATTTCGGTAAGGCGATATCCTAGATCAGCATAGTTGGAGTTTTCTAGGATTGAGTTGTAACATAACTTATCTCACTTTCAATTTAAAATATAAGACAAATAAAGATTTAATGAAAAATGCGGATTCTCTCGCATGGATTTCGGGACGTAGTTGATTCTTTGGATATAAAATACGTAATTATGAGGATGGTGTTTGGTATTTTAAATAAGTAGTACCTATTTAGCGTTATCTTAGGTATCATCTTATTTCCGGCAATAATAAAAAATAAATTATTCAGAATGAAAAAAGTTCAAACATCCTGTTTGACTTGACTGTGATTGAAAAAATATAAAATGACTTGCCCTAATCAAATTAAACATACAAGGGCTCACTTTATAGAGTAGTGTAATCCGTTTCATTTTAATATGAACAACTTAAAGGCAATCTGTTTTTTAAACGAAACACTAACTAAAGAAAAATAATTTAGAAATAGAAGATCGGTATCTTTTTTTTTAATTACTGTCAAACTAATTAAGGAAAGAGAGAATTAAGGTATTCTAGATAAACAAAAGATGTTAAACTTTCCAGCATTAATTTAGAAAAACAATCTAAAGCTTCTCAAATCTCTCTCTCTCTAGAATAAATTAATTATTTTGTGCGTCGTAAATAACCACCGAGTGCACTATGGGACGTCACATTGGAACATGTCAACTAGCTGTGTTTTCCCCATTAACTTCTTAACTGATTACCGGGCTTTCTATCTTTGAAAGTTTTTATTATGGCGAAATGAAAGATTTTGAGCAGTTATCGGTGTAATGTGGTCTCAGCTGCTAAATGGAAGAATCGTGACTAATATCTTTAGTCTCCAACTTTTCCCTTTTTGTGTGGAAGTTTTTTAATCTGGTTATTTTTGAAACGTGGAGAATTTACTTTATTTATTAAACGCCTATATTCAATTACACATCTTGAAATCATCGTCACGAATTTATGTGTATGAATGTGCTAAACTGATTTATCATACATAATCTATAAGTGTATCAGATTTCAACTCAATAGCTAAACTCGAAGTGAAGAAAAATTAAGTCAAAATTACTAAATTATGCCTACGTTAACAAAAGGGAAGTTAAATAGAAGCTCTTGTAGTACGGAAAGTAGCGTTGCATTTTTGGTAGTGTTTTAATACCGACCGATTCTTACTTTTAGTAATAGTTTAGTAATGAATAATCAGCAAAATAGGAATCAGTCCTCGCACCTGCGGTGGAGCTAAAGGATGTAGCTTGTTAAATGAAATTACTTTACAAGTTTACCGTTTCAAAATTTATTCGATGATTTTTCAGATAATATTTATTCAAAAAATAATGATCAGCTGTATTGAAGAGGGGGGATTATATGCCAGTCACTTATGTAAACCAGATTAAAAATCTTAAAGTATAAAGTCATTTAATAGCATATGAAATTCATGCAGCTGAATTTCGATGTATTTAAGAGAATGAGGAAAATAATCAGCTGTGTTTATAGCGGGGGTAAGACCATCAGTTGACGACATAAAAATATAGCGCTCTCAATCGGTGCATTGTACAGTCTCTTATTACCTTTACCCCCGAAAACATTCAGCTGATGACAATTTTTATTATTGTTAATAATAATAGTACCCTATATTTAAAATTCAATCGGTATTGTTAGTGTTCCGTACGGAACACCTATAAGATGACTTCGGTGTCTGTCTGTCTGTCCGTCAGTCTGTCTGTCACACTCGATTTTCTCCGAAACTATTTGTCATAGAAAGTTGAAATTTGGTACTAATATAGAAATTAATGGCCTCAGCTTGAATGTTAAATTTTGACTTAAGGGGTTAGTTTTGGGGGGGTGAAATCGGAAGTGAAAAAAAATTTTTTTTTACTAGGTCATCGAGTGTGGTGTCATATGAAAGCTTGTGAAAACATGAGTAAAATATATATATATATATATATATATATATATATATATATATATATATATGTAATGTAGTACTTGGTCTTTGTATTATTTTTAAAAAGTCGCGAAAAATCGCTGTCCCCCCACCTTATCTCGAAAAGTACTGATCAAAAAATCTTGAAAAAATTCTGAAATGCTCTCCACGGGGTGTAGATTGAACGAAAATTATTACGAGTGCATTACCTTTAATAATTTATTTGGTATATAAAAAAAAAATTTCAAGGTCATCAGTTTTCAGTAAAGATTGGTAACAAACTTTGTTGAAAAGTCCTTTGGGGTGTGTTTTGTGAAGTCACTGCTCATTTTAAACCACCGTAACAAAATTTTTTATTTTAAAAGCAATCAACGTACGAAACACTAATTGTGCAACTTCAACTTGCACTTGACCGGTTTTTATTAATTTAATATTAATTTCGTCACTTCATGCTGCGAATGACAAACCGTGAATGATGAGCTCTGACTGTATATCCAATAGTACTCAAGTTCATGCAGTTTTTTAATTATGTACAGTAAAGCGGGACAACCTTAGACTTCTAAGAAGCATCTACCCTGGCTTACCCCTCTCTAAAGATCTTTTTTCTAGGGCTTCAGGTTGAATTGACTCCAGTAGGTCGACCCTAATCGAGTAAGACAAACTAAGACAAACCTATATGAAAGAAAGAGAAATGTTTGTATCTGCTCCATGGTTTTCGTACTTGTACATTTTCGACTAATTGATTTAGCCTCTGTTGTGCTTAGATACAGATATTCTAATTATACCGTCAGAAAATATGAATCATATTCAAAGCAACTTGAAAATTTGTATGCCACTTGGAAGTGGGAATGCCCAACGCTACATTAATGTTCCTCATTTGTATCAAGCACTTGGACCCAACTTAAGCGCATCGTTGACGGGATTCCACGCTATCACAGGATGCGACTTTAATGCTGCTTTTTATAGTAGAAGGGAAAAAACTTTTAAGATATTGAGAAAATCTGAATCTTATGTTAAAGCATTTACAGACATGTCAAATATCTCAAGAAAAAGATCGAAGAACTCGTTTGCAAATTGTTTAATTTAAAAGCAATCGACAGTGTAAATACAGCATGAGTTGCAACATTTGTAAAAACTTATAAGATGAATGAAAAGGAAGATACATTTCCTTTGAAAAATACCACAAACGGAGCAATATTTTCTCCATGCAAGTCGGAGTTGTATCAACACATATTACATCGTACATAGCACATCGGTGGAGTCATGCTCATCGGTCAGTTCTTTCTGAATTTAGACTATGGATGGAAAGAAGAAAATGATAAGTATTCTTTCAAATGGTTCGATTGGTGATTAAATCCCACCAACTATAACGAGCATAACGATGAAAGTTCTGCAGGTACTTTTTTAACTTATACATGTTTATAATAAATTGAAATTCAATTAAAGTAATGTCAAAATAACTTTTTTTTAATAATTTCACCCGATTTTTTTTTATAGAAAATGCCGAAGGAGATAAGATTGAACGAGCCGATAATGTTGAAGAAGACGAAACAGAGGAACCTGAGGATGAACAAAACTTCATCATAGACAGCTTATATGATAGCTATGAAGAATGATGATGAATATGAAAGAGTACAGGAAATTTAAGCGAAGAGATAACCCGTGTCATTCTTAATTTATTTTTATAGTTGTAAAGTGTGCTAACTGAACAAGTTACATACTTGACTGTAAGTTAGCAACTACTGGCGCACTTAACCGGCATATATATGATATTTGTGCTTAGTACTCTTTTTACACCACATGGAGTACAATAACAAATGCTGTATTAATTACTTACTATAGACAAGCGTTTTGTAATTTAATAACTAAACTTAAAAAGTTAGTGCTAGCTAGAAAATTTGTAAATATTGGATCCCCTGTCTATTATAAAATTTGTATTAACTTTATAGTTTTTGTAGGTTCCACAAGAAAAGATATATATATTTTTAAGAAGGTATGTTATACAGGATAAAAAGCTACACTTGTAGCGTCAAATGTATTATTCTACTTTCAAAAAAATGCAATTTATTATATTATACTCTACTCTCATTTTATTAACGTTGTTTTGTTGATTGGCAAATAACTTTTAAAGTTGTTTCACAAGGAATATCATTCCATGCAAAATCATCTGGACCGTTTAAAAACACCTCGAGACAAGATTCAGTTTTGCCAGCATTATCTGGTTGATTTGCAGCGAATTTTCGGTAAAATACTGGTTTTCCTGTTGTAAGCCAAACAAATTCAGTTCCTAAGGCACCATGTCTAGTTCCAGCTATCCAATAACCCTCGTAAATTCCATCTGTAAAAAATAAATGATGGAATAATGAAAAATTAATTTAAAAAATTAATTGTTAAACTCGCTAAATTCTGATTATCTTATTTTTAGTAATACGATATCTCTGAAACCTGACGTAATAAAGCTAAAATCCTTTTATACACTGGTGAGCAAAAAAATCGACTCAATCTATTTGGCTTCATTTAACACGGATCTTAGAATTTAGTGTGCATATATATTTACGGATTTTAGTATCATTTGAAAGCCTAATTTATTTCTAATGACACCAAATTCCATAGCATGATTGATAGGGAAAAGAAGGAGAACAACGATTGAAAATAGGGGTCAAGGAAAGGAAAAATTAAACAAATCTTAAGTATAACAATTACATTTATTGATAAAAACAAAAATCAATATTTTGTATTACCCCCTATCCCTTATTACTGCTTCCAGCTGGTTTTTCATGAACCCGGTGAGCTATTGCACCACTGTCTTTGGGATTCTTAACAACTCTTCCGCCTTCGTAACCTTTAAGTCCCTCAACGATGCAGGGGATGGTTTTCTGGCTCGAACCCTTCTTTTAAGCTCATCCCACCTTTGGTCGATTGAATTGAAGTCAAGACTCCGCGCAGGCTAGTCTAATGTGGATATTCCCACCTCCGCCAGGTATTGCCGCACCAACGCAGCAGCATGTGGCCTCGCATTGTCATGCATTAGCACGAAGCTTTCGCCAACAAACCTAGCGTACGTGTTCCTGCAGGATCTCCTCGATTCACCAGTGAGCAGTTAATCCACCGCTAGGGGTCTCATCAGTCACGAAGACCAAATCTGTTTTCGCATCCAGTGAGATGCTTCCCCACACCATGACAGAACTTCCACCGTACCGTTTCAGTTATCCAGCATTGAGCATAGCGCTCCCCAGGCCTCCTATAGACTTCTTTCTTCATTGCCATGTAGGCACATTCAGGACTCGTCGGAGAATAAAACGGAGTGCCATTGCTCTAAGGTCCAGTCGATATGTTCTTGGGCAAATCTGAACCGCGCTTGTCAATGGACTGCTGTCAATTTGGGTCCTTTAGCTGATCTTTTTGGAGTTAGGTTAGCTTCTTTAAGTCTTCTTCTGACTATCCAATGACTGACAGCCCGATCACGAACTTATCGGAGCTCCTGCTGGACCTCAACGCCGGTCAAGTGACGATTTCGTAGAGTTGTGTTCACAATGAAGCGGTCGTCTTGCTCCAAAGAACACCTTCCGGATCCTGGATTCCGTGTAAAGGCGTCGATCTCTTGGTAACGTCTGTAGACTCCGGAGATAGCTTATTGGCTCAGGTGGAGTTGCGCAGCGACTACACTTTGTCTATGCCCTTCTTGCAATAGGGCAATGAATCGCGCGGCTTCTTCCAGGGTGGTATCCGTTTTTCGATGACATAATTAGTGAGCAGGAATAGCAGAGATGTTGACGGTTCAAGTTCAGATAAAGAAATGACAGGAAAATATAGTTGCATGTGTTTCTATAGGGATAAATAGCGAGCAACGAGTACGTTTCTGAGCGAGCAGAAAGGGTTATATTGAGTAAAACCGTTTTAATCAGAAAAACTTTTTGGAAATCCAAATATTTTTAGTATTATTGGAAATAGTAGAAAATCAGAATTCTAATCATACCAAAAATAATACCACTGTTTGAAATTTTATATCGGTGTTAAATAAAGCAAAATCGTTTGAGCTGATTTTTTTTTACTTACCACTGTATCTACCTGTCTAATCGAGTCAGAAAATTGAAGCAAATTATTCATTGGCTTATAAAAGCCTATCTAATAAAATAATAAAAGTTGTCCTAAATTTCAGGTTTTTGCTAATATCTTCCAAACTGCTGCATATGTCAGAAAATCTTAAACTGTAAAAATATTGCTAATACAGATTCTTATTCCACAGAATGTCAATATTGCTTTTCATTTTCTCGTAGTCTGTTCCTTAGTGTTAATTTAGAAGAAAATATAAGTCCTTTCTTCTGTTTATTATATTTTCATTTTTTTATATTTTTCTAAATTACGTATCTCTAGAATACGACAATTATTCTGTACTCGTACTCTTCTTATTTTATTTACTCCATTATGTTAGTTATTGTTTTACGCTGCTTATACTACTAATAAATAATGTTCTTCTTTCCCGACAGTTAGAAGATATACAAAAAAACTCTAACTCTGATAATCATCCCGCCCGATGCCTTTTTAGATGCATATGACATCCTCTTGTTCTTATGTAATTGTTTCGATAAAATAAATACCCGTAATTCAAAGTTTACCTATTAAAAAACGCTTGGAATTTCAATTCTTATTAAGTGACAGGATTCCAATCGAAACCATAAGGGGGAAGATGAAAGTCCAATACTCGCTAATAGATGAAGTGGAAAGAAAACAGCTCCTATGGTATGGACATAGGAATGAATATAAATACCATATATATATATAAATATATACCTAACGATAAAAATAGGAAGATATAATATAGGATATATAAATATAAATATATATATATGCAATATATATATATATATATACCTTTATATATATATATGGAAAATATATATATATGATATAAAGCCTATATATATATATATATATATATATATATATATATATATATATATATATATATATATATATATATATATATATATATATATATATATATATATATATATATATATATATATATATATATATATATATATATATATATATATATATATATATATATATATATATATATATATATATATATATATATATATATATATATATATATATATATATATATATATATATATATATATATATATATATATACATATATACCGGGTGACACAGCCAATATGTAACACCCTATAATTTTTAGATACCAGAATGGGACATTATTAGGCTTTTTTATCACTTAAGAAATATTTTTAGCTACTTCCGGTTTGACTGCAACTTTCTCCTTTTTAATGGAACCTTGTATATTTTTTTATCAATTCACTTTGAAATTCTCTTCCCGACGATGTATCACAAGTTAAGCGGCCATGGCGGATATACTAGCAATTGTTTTTGTTCGTTTTATCTCACTTTGGGAAGAATTTAAGACTATCCTTTTATCGTGCCATTTTCGTGAGTTTAAGTGGCTCCTACAAAATTTTATGCTTTACATTCAGAATTTTCTCTTTAAATAATGATCAATATCACCGAAATTAAGATAGGGACACATATTTCTTAGTTAAACTAGTTATTATAGGTTTTTTGCCAACATACATCTAAAAGAACTATCTAACGCCAATTGGATTTATTATTATTTTCAGAAAATAAGAAACCTATCTGTTAAATAAATATTTAAATGCAAATAATAAAACCAAAGTAATAAGAATAACACAACAAAACCGATAATTGTAATTAATTAATATTAGAAAGAAGTAATATTTTAACTAAGTAACACAATAAAAATAAATAGGTAAAACTATTTTATACTAGATATAAATTTGCTAGGTATTTATTTCAAATGTTCAAAATGCGGTCCGTTGTTAATCCTACACAATCTTTTTTTCTCACCGTGGCTCTGATAATGTTCTTCAACTGAATTTCAGTAAACTGATTTACTGCCCTTCTTAAGTGCATTTCTAAATCATTTCTGTCTGTTGGTGGATTTTTGTAAACTTTTTCTTTTAGATGGTTCAATATAAAAAAATCAAGAGGCGTAAGATCTGGCGATCTTGCAGGCCACTTACTAGGTCCATTGATACCTAACCAATTTACTCCAAGTCTTTGATTCAAGTAGTTTACTACATTTCTACTACTGTGGGCTGGTAGAAAATAATGTCTCCACGATTTAAAGGTAAAGTTTCTAAAAATCTTCAACATCATTTTGAATGACCTCCAAATATCTTTCTCCATTTAACGCTCCATCAAATATAATAGGACCAATAATTCTTCTCACACGTTAAAGTCGGATCTTTCTTAATAGGCACTTTCTCGCATAATTCTAGGATTTTCTTGTGACCAATATCGAGTATTGTTACGATTAAATAGACCCTAGATTGGTAAATCTAGATTCATCTGAAAATAGAATATTGTAATGAAATTGGTTATCAAGGTGGTATCTTTGCAAAAACCAATTACAATGATCCATTCTTCTTTGGTAATCTGTTTGAAATAAATGTTGATTTATTTGGTATTTGTATGACCCGAGTTTATATTTTCTTAAAATACGGCGAGCGGTTTCACGATTTCCCCGGTTTATTCTTCAATATGTCTTATAGGAATTGTAGGATCTACCTGAACAATGGCCAATACATTGATTTCTGACTCTTCGTTACCAGTAAATACATCAGCAGGTTCAATCGGTTGCCTTCTAAACTGCTGCTCTACCCTTAAAAAAATAATTGTTGGGTGGGTGCCTCCTATCGGGATATCTTGCCATGTACAACTCGGCGGCTTGTCGGCTATTCTTTCTGCATTCTCCATAAATTAATAACATGTATACTTTTTCATCCGTTTAATACATTTTTGTTAACGAAAAATTATTTTTGACGTAAACGATAATAATGGCCATTTTGGTAACACGCAACAACCATGACTTTCGGTTTGTCTGTTTTATCACAGCCTACTAAGTCCGTTTGTTGATATCACATTATTGCATAATAAAATGGTTTATTTTATGAAAATAATATTAAATCCAATTGGCGTTTGATAGTTCGGTTATGCATGTTGGCAAAAAACCTGTAATGTGTAACTAGCTTAAATAAAAAAAATATGTTCCTATCTTAATTTCGGTGATTTTGATCATTATTTAAAGAGAAAATTCTGTAACTGCATGTAAAGCATACAATTTTGTAGGAGCCACTTAGATTCGCGAAAATGGCACGATAAATGAAGAGTCTTAGATTCTTTCCACAGTGAGATAAAACGAACAAAATCAATTGCTAGTATATGCGCCATGGCCGCCTAAGTCTAAGACTTTAAATCAGTTTTTGCCGGTCACCTGTCAAACAAATGTCAACTTGTGATACATCGTTGAAAAGAGAATTTCAAAGCGAATTGAAATTGATAAAAAAATACATAGAGTTCCATTAAAAATAAGAAACTTACAGTCACTTCCAGTCAAACTGGAAGTAGTTAAATATATTTCTTAAGTGATAAAAAGCCTAATAATGTCCCATTCTAGCATCTAAAAATGCAAACATGTAACTTTTGAAATATATATAAATATATATATATATATATATATATATATATATATATATATATATATATATATATATATATATATACAGTAATACCCCGCTTAGCGCGACCCCCCCGTTACGCGCGGTTTCACTATAACGCGAATTTCAAATTTCGCGCTCATGTAGTCATTAACTTCTCTATGGTCGCGGGGGGATCCCCGCTTTCTCTGAATATTCTCTTTGAAGAATTGGGAATTCCCTGTCCTTCGACTTTGTTCTATGGGGATTTCCTCGTTCGTTTCGTGTGTTCATTTGTTCCGTAATGTTAGTTCGGTCGGCTGGCAGTTTTGTTTTAATATTTATTGGAGATACATACATACATAATTTAACCCTACGTTAAAAATGCCGCCTGTAAAGAAAAAAGAGCGTAAAAGCGTCACTTTGGAATTGAAGATGAAAGTGTTAAGAAGAATGGAAAATGGAGGCAAAGCAACAATTGTTGGGGAGAGATTTTGGACTCTCAGAATCGACTGTGAGAACGATTTATAAAAATCGGGAAAAAATTAAAATCTCCAGCGAAGGTTCAACACCTATAAGTGCAACAAAACTTTCTCGTTCGAGATCATCTATCTTAGAAAGAATGGAGAAATTACTGTCAGTCTGGATCGAAGATTTGAATAAGAAGAACACACCACTAAGTCAAGATCTCATATGCACAAAAGCAAAATCTTTGTATGAGATGCTGAAAACAAAAGAAGGAGAAGGGAGTGCCACTCCGACTTTTGCTGCCAGCAGAGGCTGGTTCCATCGGTTCAAGCAGCGTTCTAATCTTCACAATATCCACATAACAGGCGAGGCGGCCAGCGCGGACATTCAAGCTGCAGCTGAGTTTCCAGACAAGTTTCAAGACTTCGTTAGACGAGAGAAAATTCCTGCTTGTCTCATCTTCAATGTTGATGAGACCGCACTTTACTGGAAAAAAAATGCCATCTCGAACATTCATTTCTAAGGAAGAACGTCAAGCCAGTGGTTTCAAAGCTGCGAAAGATCGACTAACACTTCTGCTGGGTGGTAATGCCACTGGTGATTTCAAACTGAAACCTTTACTAGTGTACCATTCAGAAACACCCCGTGCAATGCGAGGCACAGACAAGACAAGTCTACCAGTTGTGTGGCGATCAAACAGAAAGGCGTGGGTTACACGGGAAATTTTTCAAGAATGGTATTCTAATAGTTTTTGCCCATCAGTCAAATCATACTGTGACAGAAATGGGCTTGAACCTAAAGTTATATTACTCTTAGACAATGCCCCAGGACATCCAACCTCACTTGATACGCCCAGAGACTTAAAAGTGTACGTAAAGTTCCTTCCACCAAACACTACGTCAATATTACAACCTATGGACCAGGGAGCAATAGCAAACTTCAAAGCTTATTACCATCGCCGCACTTTTAGCCAACTAATTCATGAAACTGACGGGGAAGGAAGACAGTCTATGCGAGAGTGGTGGAAGTCATACAACATTATGAAGTCTATTCACAACATAGAAGAGGCTTGGAAGGAAGTTAAAATGAGTTGTATGAATGGGGTGTGGCGTAATCTTTGGCCAGATGTAGTGGAAGCACCTAGAAGAATTGTCCAGATGCAGAGACAAGTGCTTGAAGACATTGCTGCAATGATTGAGGGGTCTGAACTTGAAGATGTCACGGTAGAAGATCTCGTAGAACTTGTAGCAACGCACGACGATCCTATTAGCAATGAAGATCTGATCGAGTTACAGAATAATCCTATCTACGATGAGGAAGAACAAGTAGAAGAGAAAGTTTTATCTTCAGGGGAAATACAAAATGCACTTTCAAAAATTTATTCAGGTTTGGACATATTGCAGAGTATAGACAATAATGATGACCGTGTCTTGACCGTGTGTCAAACAATTAAAAACAGTGTTGGGTGTTATGAACGTATTTTACAAGAACGTAAACAAAACGTTACCCAAAAGACAATAGATGTATTTTTCCGTAAAAAATAAGAGTATGTATTGCATAAAGTGTTCTTAGAATTAAAGTGATTGATTAAAATGATTTGTATTTTTTTGTATTAAATTTTGACTATGTTTAATCATAAACCTCGATATACGCGAATTTCAGTTAACGCGATTTTTTTCGGAACGTATCCCTCGCGTAAAGCGGGGTATTACTATATATATATATATATATATATATATATATATATATATATATATATATATATATATATATATATATATATATATATATATATATATATATATATATATATATATATATATATATATATATATATATATATATATATATATACATATATATATATATATATATATATATATATATATATATATATATATATATATATATATATATATATATATATATAAAGTGAAAATGGTTATCAGCTTTGCAGAAAATATTGCTGATTATCTGAGGACTGTACGGTCTCAGTAATTGTAAAATCCGGATTGTATGAATTTGTCCGCCGATTCTGACATATTTTTTCTCTATTAATGTCACAAACACTTTAGTTTCAGAGCCAATTTTGGTAAGTATAATACTAAAATAATATGTTAATGCGTCACAAAAGGATGAGGTGAAATGGAAGAGATCAATTTTCCAAGTATATTTTATTTTGTGTTCAGGGTTTTTTTCAGCTTAAGATGTTTTTTGTACTTTCACAATACCAAGTGAATTAGGGAAAGAAATCTGCAT
The DNA here is from genome assembly GCA_019049505.1 of Pachyrhynchus sulphureomaculatus. NCBI lineage: Eukaryota > Metazoa > Arthropoda > Insecta > Coleoptera > Curculionidae > Pachyrhynchus > Pachyrhynchus sulphureomaculatus. The sequence goes on along the minus strand of CM032447.1, from coordinate 164,195,329 downwards.
TGATATTTTATTTATTTGTATAAATTTGCAACATTTCTTAATAGTAAGTAACCCATACACTTACTTTTGGGAGCAATCGTTCTTGCATAATTTTCTAAAGCAATTTCTTCTTCTCTTGAATTCACACTGACCAGTTCCATTCCCAATTGCGCACATAAAGACATTGCTTGAAAGAAATTTACTTTTCCTGAACCATACAAATAAGTAGTTTTTTTAGGCACATTGCAGGTTCCATATTCTGAATCCCCAACAGAAAAATGTACAGCTAAAAATAAAAATTTTATATTTGATACTCGGCATATTCCTGTATAAGATAAACTTTTATTTATGATTTTAATAGGAATTTGAAAATTTCATCATGAACATTAAATCTTCTGTTGAAGTTTCTAGTAATGTAAAGTAGTAATAAGTTGCTAGGTAGAATGGAAAAAAATAAAACCGTAGGTATAATTCTTCTGGATTTCTCCAGTGTTTATTAACAAAGTGCTGTTAGCTTTTTTAGAGCTTATTCCGAGAACTGCCTTCTTCGAAATCTAGCGCAAAACTGAGTTAGTTCGGTTTGCACACACCTTTTGATAGATGAAAGAAGATTACAAAAAGACAAGGAAGAATATAAAAAAATCAACAGAATCATCAAAAAAGAAATAAAAAATGCTAAAGAGAAATGGGTTAATGAACAGTGTAATGACATAGAAACACTAGAACAAAAGCATGATAATTTCCATCTCCATAAGCAGATCAAAGAGATGACACATAGTTACAAACGTAAAACACCAGCTAAACTTATGGATGAGAACAACAAACTTATCTTAGATAAAGAGGAAGAATTAAAAATATGGCAAGCATACATATCAAAATGCTTTAGCGATGATCGACAGGTAACAGATCAGCTGGATGATGATACGGAAGACCCAGGCATATTTAGGGAGGAATTAATTAAAGCGTTAAAAGAAATTAAAAGTGGAAAAGCTAATGGCCTCTATGATTTAAATGTTAAAATCTTAAAACTACTGGATGATGAAAATGCTAATCTTCTACTGAACTTGTTCAACCGAATCTACAATACAGGAGAAATACCCGGGCAATGGTTTCAGTCTAACTTTTGTTACACTCCCTAGAAAATTCAACTCCAAGAACTGTAACGAGTACCGTTTAATAAGTGTCACTCACTGAAATTATTTCTACGTATCCTACACTCTAGACTTGATGACATTAGCGAAAGTCAGTTTGGTTTTAAAAATGGAATGTGTGTGGGATTTGTTTGCAATACAGGTGCTGACTCAAAAATGCCTCGATCAGCAGAGGAATGTTGCTTGCTTCATAGATTATGAGAAGGCATTTGATAATATGAAGAACGACAAATTAATTTATTTGCTGAGACGAATTGTACTAGATGGCAAAGACATACGGATTATTAAAAACTTATATTGGAATCAGTCAGCTCAAATAAGAATTGAAAACATGTCTACGGAGAACACACAAATTTTAAACGACATCAGGCAGGCATGTATATTGTCGCCCCTTCTTTTTAATCTATATTCAGAATCGATTTTCCGGGAAGCCTTGTCAAAACATCCGGTATGCTGACGATACGGTGCTCCTTGCTAATGATGAAGAAGAATTTCAATGTATATTGGACAGTCAATACCATCAGCCAGCCAGATATGGACTGGAATAATTACTAAGAAGATAAAATTCATGGTCATTAGTAAGACAAAGGTCGACAATGTTAGACTGTGAGTAGGAAGGCAAGAGTACAAAGATTTATGTACTTGAGGTGCTGGCTCAACGATAAATGGGATCCCGATGAAGATGAAGATGAAGATTAAATGTAGAATTGAAATAGCCCGAAATATTTTTTTTTAAATGAAAGCACTTCTATGCAACCGGGATTTAAGTTTGACTACTGGATGGCGAGCCACTACTGGCTACGTTATTATATGGGGCAGAGGGTGGACATTAAAAGCACGAACCATGTCACGTCTGGATTCATTTGAAATGTGGCTGTACCGACGAATGTTGAGAATATCGCAGACCGAGCGAGTAACCGATGTTAGAGTCCTGGAGAGGATGAATAAGGACCAGGAACTTTTAACTACAGTAAAAAAGAGGAAAGCAGCATACTTGGGCCATATTACCAGAAACGCTAAATACGGTTTTCTGCAGCTGATTTTAGAGGGAAAGATTGAAGGAAGACGAGGCATCGGACGTAACGAGATCTGATGGATACGGAATCTGCGCCAGTGGTTTGATATTAAAGAGGCTAGCACACTTATCCGTTTTGCTCAAGATAGAGAAGAATTCCAGTTGATGGTAACCAACCTCCGTTGAGGAGAAGGCACTTGAAGAAGAAGAACACACCTTTTGCAATAGTCAACTGAGGTGGGGGGTGGGCGGGGTTTCAGGGATGATCTGTTCGCAAATTGGTGAGAGGTAAAGACCAGTATCACGATTAAGGTTATTGGGATGTGTAGATATTTCGATGGACTTTTCCTAGGATAGAAAAAGCAATTTGTTGTTAGCAATTTTGATTAGTCAAAGAAAATCTGGTCTACTATTTCAAGCTGGTGTTTTGATGCTCTTTAATTCTAGTACAAATTTTTCTGCTCGTTTCCCCAATATAAGTTTAGCCATAGCTACAAAGGTACTGAAGACTCATGGGTGTTCGAAGGGCATCTTATCTTTATAAGCTCTAAGAGTTTAGGGTACATAGAGAAACGTGTTATAATTTCATGGTTCCGTAGAATGTTCGAAATGCGATTTGATATTCCTAATATATGGAAAGACTACAATTCCAAGAAACTGATCTGCTTGACTTCTATTCTTTAACCAAAATAGGTTTTTTCTGCAGTGCTCATCTTCGTGCACTCCTATTATGCAAACGTAGCAAGGGCGCACATCTGCAACCACGTCAGGAAAATAACCCCATGGCCACTTTGAATGAAAATAAATGTGAAGGCATAGTCCTAACTAAAAAATTTAGCAACATTCACATAAACGAACCAACTAGAATTAATGGCATCCAAGTACCTTTCAGAAATCGTCTGAAATACCTGAATGTCAAAATAGACACCTACACGCTAATAATATCCTGAAAAAAGTCTTCGTTGCTATGCAGAACCTATATGCAATGTTAGCACTAAATTCTCTGAATTTTCAGAATAAATTGATTCCATACAAATTATAAGACCCGTGCTGATGTAGGCTGTACCATTATGATGCAGCATATCAGATACACCCAATGCAAAATAAAATCCTCTGATGTGTAGCCTTCACGAAACGATACACTAGAATAGATGACTTACATGACATAATTAATACACAAAAAATAAAACATATCTTTACATAACTGATACATTTTACCGATATACAACACTAACATCGACACTAACCCACGACCTAAGAACAACGCGTGAGGCATACAATCCGAAACATAAGTCTTTATATGCACGACTACCAATCTATGTTGAATATCCAGTTGGGTAAACTAAAGGTACATGGACCAGCAACGAAGATAATTTTAAACAATTCTTCAAACTAAATTAATAAATGTATATAGAATTACTTTTATATCATTATAGTCTCATATTTATAGTTTATAGCTTCATGTTATAGTGCACATAGGCTAGTTTTATAGTTTACGGTATAAATAAATATGTAAAATAATAATCTGCACAGTGCAAGTGAGTGACGCAGATAAATAACAACAACTAAATTAATATAAATAAATAAACAATATGTAATATAAAGGCAATACCAAATTGTAAATATGTACATGTTATTAGGAATTAGTAGAAAACTGTAAATGTATAACATAAGAATGAATGATATGGATGAATGAACGACGAAAGAGGGAAAGAGAGGGGGGAGAGAGAATGATACCATAGATTACATAACATGATAAGGCCAATGGTATGCACCAGACTGTACCTGACCAATTCAAGCAGAGTTTTTTGAAATAATTTTTCGCTGCCAAAACAAAGTTAACTATGAACTGAAAACTAAATCAACAAAATATCTTTAAAAACAAATTTTGTTTCATCATTAAAAATATATTTGGAAATGATACTTGTAAAACTACAAACAGTACAACGAATTGCCACAGGGCAGACTATCAGCCAGCCGCAAGGCTATACAGATGGATGTGTCTTTAGGCATATTATATCTGTAAGACTTGAAAGAAACTGTAACTCAATGTACATTGTAATAATTTTCTAATAATAAAGAGATCTTTTTATGGAGCTTTTTATATCTCGCTACTGGAAACTATTTGCTTGAAGAATAGAAATAAGATGCTTAAGTTCTGATTGAAGACATTGTCGCTGAGAAAGTGATACGGCTTTATGAACATGGACTGAATCTTTTTGGGAGGAATGGCGATACGAGGAAGCATTTAAATATATATCTACATGAGTGGGCTTTCTATACATGGAGTGGGCTAATGTCATATCTGTGTTTCGATTGATAAGAACATCTAGAGAAAGGAGAGTATTATTACTTTCGATATTAAAGGTGAAGTGGATATGTAGATGTAAAGTATTGAGTTTAGCGAAAAAACTTTGAACAAATTCTTGACGGTGTGGTCAAATTACGAAAGTGTCATCAATGTATCGTTTTGAGAGTTTTAATTTAAGATGAAAAGTGTCGAAGGATTTCATAAATATATAGACAATAACTGAGGAAAGAGGGAAACCTATTGATGTGCAGTATATTTGTTAATATATTTCACCACTATATAGAAAGTACGTCCCCGAAAGGCCTTTCTCAATTAGAGTTAGGAAATCTGATGCCAGATTTAGAGTATCGTAACTGGGACCTTTGGTGAAGAAACATTCGATATCAAAGTTGACTAAAATATCGTTGTTTCCTTGAGTTGTACAATATGCGAAAAGTTAAAGACAAAACTATGTTGCTGTTTTCCGGTAAAAGATTTTAAGGTAGAAATCAGATAGTTGGCAAAAAAATTCGTTGGAGAGCCAATGGTACTAACAATAGGACGAAAGAAGTTGTTTGGTTTCTGAACTTTTGGAAGCCCATAGAGACGCGGAATTTTGAAGTCTTTGGGTGTAACTTTTTTTTTAGTGTCTACTGCTAGTGATGATATCTTAATTGCTGCTTCGATTGAACGTTCCATTGAAGACGTTGTGCCTTTCTATAGAGGTCAATATAACCAGTCTGGTAGAATTTCTTGAATTTTGCTGCCAACTGTAGATTTACCTTCGTCTGCTTTTAAAATAATCAAATTCGGGTCCGACTTGAGGAATTTTAATATCAAGAATTCTGATTTAAAAATGTTGGTGGCATTTTTAGATCAGAATCAATAGTATTAAGCTCCCCCATACATTAAAAATGTCAGATCGCATTTCGAAAGTTCCACGAAAATCTAAAATAAGAACACGTTTCACTACATGCCATAAACTCCCATAGCGTCTTAGATCTGTTAAAGATAAGACTCTTCTCGAACATCCAGGAGTCTACAGTACCCTTATAGCTATGGTAAATCCTATATCGGCGAAACGAGCAGGAAAATATATACCAGAATTAAAGAACATCAAAAGATAGCACGTCTTAGTAGCATCTTCATTTCAGCACTTGCAGAACATCAACATGAAGCAGGACATTATATTCTTCTTCGTCAGTCAAAGATCCTTGTAACAAATTCTTTTTTCTATCCCAGAAAAATTTGGGAATCCATCGAAATATCTAAAGATCCCAACAGCCCTAATGGTGATACTGGCCTCTACCTCTCACCAATTTGGGAACAGATCATCCATAAAGAGCCTCCCACCCTTACCCAATCTACTAATACAAACAAGTGGAAGATTCTGAAGAAGTCAGTTCTCGGAACAAGCTCTGAAGAAACCTGCAGGATGATCGGTGAAACGTCACCATCACTCTGCCACACTGACATAGGAGAAATCCAGAAGCAATATTTATATCTATAAATTATATAACCCGTGGAAGATTCATATGAAAACTAAAACCAGTTCGCTTTCAGTTGACGCTAAAAGATTAAATTCAAAAATCAAAAAAAGTAGTTTTGTTAATGTTACAAAAATAATAATAAAAATCTGAAAACAATTTAGTAAAATCCTTCGTCCATTAAATTTTGATGATTGTATAAAAACCGTAAATGATATGGGATATTAATATTAAGAGATATTTAAATACTGAAACAATAACTTGTAGATTTTAAACAGACTAAATTAATGTCATATTACGTACTGCAATAACATCAATTCTAATAGAACAAAAACTGCAAAATTCTTCATAGTAAGTACGGGATCCAAACATATGGTTATATATAACTGAAGAAAAGCAGCAAAATCTATGTCTCTTTATATGAACATTCCCTGTTTAGTAGTAGTCAAGAGGGCGACCCGAAATTTTGACCTGTCGTCTAACCGTGTGCCTAGTTGTTCATTCTATCGGGCGAGTCGAATAAAAGCGTTTAACGTTGATTTTGTGGCGCCCGTGCCCTGAAATGCCCAAATAATTCCTAAAATGCTACATCCAAAAATGAACTGTCGGTTAACCACCTGAATCAAGTACCATAACATTTATTGACACTAAAAAAGTTGAGCGCCAAAAGGGCAGACGCCGCCAAGCTGGCCCAGCTCTGTTTGAAATTTCGATTAAACGCTTGAAAAATTTAGAAAACACTTAATTTTTAGTAGATACTTTAAGATTTTATGTAGAACCTATAGTAGCATCTATACTATCCGAATTTCGATTTTTTTTTTTGAACTTTGAAAATGCCTTGACTTGTTCGGGTACAAGCAAGTCGTCCGCCCTCATGATATTTTATTAATTAAGGCCTAATAATTTTTAATACAATAAATCAAAATAATTTAGATATACCGATATCTCGACCTGAAAAATACAAATCTTCTTTAAATACTTTTTTTAGTTTTAAGTTATAATAATATACTATTTAATTTAAAAATCTAAACTACCTAATTTTCAACAATATGTTAATCCAATTACGCCGGGTTGATTTGAACAATGATTATTTATTGAAAATCTCACCTCTTTGGTGTGATTAGTACGTTACATTCATTTTTGGTTTCTTAATTTGTGTTTTGTGCTATATATGTACGTCTCTATTACTAGATATGGTATGCTTAAAGCCAGCTAGGTGTGTGGAATCCTGAAATACATTTATAGAAATATGAATAAATAAAATATACATACCTGGTTCTCGACATGGATTGTTCAAAGTTTGTGCTTGTGTTTCTTGTCCTGCAACAATAATAAATTAAAAAATCCAGAAAGTGGTTTCAAAGGATGTAGTTTACTCCATCCTGTGGGATTTCAAAATAAAGCATCAAGGCTTTAAATAAAATAGAGCTGTTGCTTAAAACTTAAAAGGCCATCTAACTGTCCACATTCACGGCCTCATCAATTTAAAATATACTACCATCGTTAAAATAAAAGTGTCTAAAGACATCTGAAGGTTTTCAATAAGTAATCCTCTACATTGTTCATAATTTTATTTCTTTCCTCTAGGGTACCTTGAAAACTATAGGAAAAATAACTAAAATCTTAAATGAAACAATTTAAACACCTAAAATTAAATTCAAAATATGAAGGAAGACAATAAACTGTAGTTACTAAAGACTTTAGAAAATTTTAAAAAGCATTTATTGTATTTATTTTAGTTATTCCAAATAATTTTTGCTTTCCTTGTTAATAAACCAAAAACCTATGTTCAATAAATGCCATTGATTTTATGTTACATTCGGTAATAGTAAAACAAATACTATACTAAGCGATTAATAAAATACGTACGCGTATCATAGTATAATAGAAAAATAGAATTTTAGCAGTTGTTAATGATGGTGTAAGTTTAGTTTTCAATAACGGAGGAAACCCGTTAAAATAGTAAGAGTCAATGTTCTAAAGTAAAAATGTGCAAGATGAAGTTGATTTTTATTCCGAGTACTATATTCACGATAGTCTTTGTTAATCAGAAAATTATTTTTAATTGTAGATGTACAGCAAAGAATTTTGAAGTCGACGCTTATTACTGTAAGCAGTTTACGTCGTCTGGAAAAAATCTGCAATATTAAATATAATTTAAATAATACGTTTCGGAAAAAAAAAGATTAATATCATTACTTTCTCTGAGGGATAACAGAATGTATAAAGCCTGTCTGCAAAACCATATTTTTAAATTTATTTAAAACAAATGCATTTTTTGTAAACTGAAGTAAATCGATTTAATATTTACTACCAAATTTAATTAAGTGTCAGTAAAATTAAATTGTAAATATTGAAATAGTGTGTATTTGTTTTGTCTCTCTTGAAATGAATAGACCAGAGAAATGATGTACAGAGTGGTCCAAATTGGACACTTTTAAAGGTAAACCCCTTCATCTAAAGGAGACAGACGAAAACTGATGTCGGTGTCTGAGGCTCAATTTTTATGATAAACTCAATGGTGTGAAAACCGTATATCGATATCTAGTATCGTTTCAGATATACAGGGTGTTGTTCAAAAAATCTGCATTTTGGAAAAATGTTTGTAATTCTTTTCCTATTGAAAATTTTTTATTTCTGTAAAAAATCTGCATTTTGTTACAAAAATGCAAAAATATATTTTTTAAATGGTATACCCTGTATATTTTTTTTCTTATTTGTAATAAAGGTTTTCAGTTTTTCCTATTGAAAATTTTTTTTTTTCTGTAAAAACATTCTCAAAGCACTTTTTCACGTGGATTTCAACAGTGTAAGTTACATTTTTTTTACAACCAAGATTTTTTAATAGCCATTAATGGACCTTAGAAATATATTTTTTAACGCAGTTATCAGTAAAAATTTATACTAGATAGCCAACCAAGGTCCGAACTGTTTTTTAAATGGTATACCCTGTATTTTTTTTATTTTTTTCGGTAAACAATTTATCCTAATACTTCACAAAATGTGCATTTAAATCTCGCGTAAGAACTAAAAATCATGTGCTATATTTTTAGAATGGTAATTTTAAAGCCTATTCGGATAAGGAAAAAATATACATGGTATCCCATTAAAAAAAAATATATTTTTGCGTTAATAACTATTAAAATATTAGTCGTAAAAAAATGTAACTTACGCTGTTGAAATCCACGAGAAAAAGTGCTTTGAGAATGTTTTTACAGAAATCAGAAATTTTCAGTAGGAAAAGAATTGCAAACATTTTTTAAAAATTTTTGAAAAACACCCTGTATATCTGAAACGGTACTAGATATCGATATGCGGTTTTCACCATTGAGTTTATCATAAAAATTGAGCCTAGACACCGACATCAGTTTTTCTCTATCTCCTTTAAAAAGTGTCCAATTTGGACCACCCTGTACATTAACTTCTCGAATTATTATTGTCTTAAAGTGTTTTAAACTGGCAGTTCAAAAACTTACGAAAAAACGTAGGCTAAAAAGTATTTGGTCTGCAACATAGACGTTGCCCTTTTCAAAAAATCCATGTAATTTTTAGGAAGTGCAAACCTTCAAACAATTAAAAAAATCCAATTTCGTGTGTTGATTAAACACTGTTTTTATAGGAAAAAAAATAGTTCAAGCGAAGCAACAGGTTGATAAGTGTTACGAGGACTCTGCCCCTGGAAAATCACTCTTCCTTTACTGGTATACTGAATTTAAACTCGGTCGTACAGATACAAATGATGCTGAACGCTCTCGAAGCCCAAATGCGATGGTTACATCGGAAAACGTCAAAAAAATCCATAAAATTGTTTTGAATGACCGTAAAATGAAAGTGCGTGAGACAGCTGACACGCTAAAGATGTTTAAAAGCAATAAAAAGGATTTTTCATGCGATATGTGACAATGGATGAAACATGGATCCACCACTATACACCGGAATCAAATCGGCAGTCAGCTGAGTGGACAGCAGTCGGTGAAAGCTGCCCGAAGCGACTCAAGAGACAACAGTCGGCTGGGAAGGTTTTGGCCTCTGTATTTTAGGATGCGTATAAAATAATTTTCATCGATGAGAAGGAAAAAACCATCGATAGCGAATGTTATATAAAGTTATTGGAGCCTTTGAAGGCAGAAATCGCAAAAAAAAACGGCCCCAAATGAACAAGAAATAAGCGCTGTTTCATCAAGATAATGCACCGTATCACAAGTCAATGGTTACGATGGCAAAATTACATGAATTGACATTCGAATTGCTTCCTCATCCACCGTATTCTCCAAATTTGGCCCTCAGCGACTATTATCTATTCACAGACCTCAAAAAAAAAATGCTTGCGTGAAAGAGATTTGGCTCAGCAAAGAAGTTATCGCCGAAAGTGAGGCCTATTTTGAAGACAAGATAAATCTTTCTACCAGAAAGTTATAGAAATTTTAGAAAAGCTTTGGAGTGATTGTATCGCTCTTGAAGGAGACTACATTGATGAATAAAGTCGAATTTTGCAAAAAAAGGTTTTTTAAGTAGCTAGACCAAAAACTTTTCAGCCTACGTGTTATTAATAAAAATATAGTCAGGACAGCATTGGCAGCTGGTTAGTACTACCTTTGGTATAATATAAACAATGAATTTACAACAAAGTATATCTATCTTTATTAAAACTTACCAGAAATAGCAGAGGTTTTCACAAAACTAATTAATAAACATGCCAATATATGCAATGGCAATAACTTTATTACAGAATACATGATGGTTTCAAGATAAATATTCTTCTATATATTGTTTCTTAGGCAACTTCTTTGTATAAATGTATAGAGATAAAGAATTTTGCTCACCAAAATGCAGTATTAATAAAATGAAAAAGCAGACTTTGTATAGATATCCCACTCAAATCTTAACATTTACTTAAGAAACGACAGCTATTACTGAGTAACATTTTTTACGAACTACAAATTATTATAACTCTTTTAGCAAAAATATTTTTTATCAGTACAATAATGAAAAATACTTATAGCCTGTCCCAAAATATAAGGTCCTAATTTTTGCCGTTTTAAGTGGGCAATATAAAAATTCTAACCTTTTTGTTTATGATAGGTTGCAGAGATGGACTTAAGAATTTAATTCATTGATGCAAATAAATAAAATTATAAGTGTTTTTAGAGATATTTATTTATAGATGCATGTAAAAACAAATGGATAAGAAGTACAAATATACAGAGAGAGAGGACATATTGTATAAATAAATATATATATATATATATATATATATATATATATATATATATATATATATATATACATATATATATATATATATATATATATATATATATATATATATATATATATATATATATATATATATATATATATTTTAACTTAAGCCTAATTCGGTTTCACTATCACTATCATCACCTGAGGTAATTATCAGTGGTTTTATATTATTTACATAAACATATCAATCTTCAACTTTAACAACGTGCTGAATGGAATTCTTCCAGCTTTCACAAGGTATATCATTTATAACTTGTTTTACTAACTCAACCATTGACCCTTAAAGTAGGAGAAACATTTTGTGCCCTTATTTTTGATTTAACTTGATGCCAAATATATTCAATCGGATGCAACACGCAATAATACGGAGGAATTCGCAAAACAGTGTGTCCCATTTTCTCAGCCATACTATCACAAACATATTTCTTTTTCAATTTATAGTCTTTCAAAACTTCCAAAAGATCACTTTTTTCTAACTAAAGTCAAAATAAATGTCATGTTCTAACATATATTCCTGTATTGCCCGATTTGGTGTTGGCTGCATGAGGAACCTTATTTAGTAGACGACTATAGTAACTTGCACTGTCCATAACTATAACACTCTGTTCGGGAACATTTGGCAAAAGGGAATTTTGACACCAATTTTCAAAAAGTTCTGTGGTCGTGTCTTCGTGATAGTCCAAACTAGAATCTTTTATGTTTTTTGCAGATAATAGTAGACAATTTGAAACCCAGCCCTTTTCAGATCCAGCATGCAAAATGGTTATTCGTTTACCTTTATTTGAACATGCGTTAGTCTGACATTTTGTACTGCTGTCAACCCACCCTTTTTGCACAGTGTCATGGGTATCGAACCATGTTTCGTCAAGGTAAATTATTGGCCAATTCTCTGATCGATACTTTTTAATTTCTTGTAAATAAGTATCTCGCAAGATTCGTAATCTTTGTGACTCCATCACTACTTGCCTTTTGTTGATTTTTCAGAACGTGAATCCCACTCTTAAGAGATTTCTGTGAAGGGTTGATCGGCCACAATGTATATTGATACCGTCCTGTACCAGTCTTAATTTTAATTTGTGTAGTGTCAGCACCAACTGCTTTTCATAGATAGAACATTTTTTTCTCCTGATAACGTCTTTTCCACAATCGTCTACATGATGCTTTTGAAAATCTTTCCGTTTTTTCCTGTTCCTGAGTGATGGTTTTTCTACAATACCCTTAATTGTAGAAATTGGGGTTTTTGTTAGTTCACTGGTCTCTTGCATAGCACTTTGTTTATTCAAATTTCTTTTTACCAAATTGTCATAAGCATTTTTTATTTGTTTAGCGTCAAGTGATAAATATTTTCTCTTGCGATAGCCACTATTGCAATTTTCCCACGGACGCCACATAATTAAAATAGAAGCGTTACGTTGTAAGTTGTAAGTAAAACTAAAAATAAAAATAATAAAAAGTATCTTTCAAATCTTAATGAGGAAGTTTGGTCATTAGGCTTATATTATCAAATACCTAAAGGGCTCCAAACGGGGTTGCCAGGTAATAAATATATAGGTAAAAATAGATTCAATATGATTGCAGGTGCAAGTGAGGGTGGTATACATAGCAGGTAAAATAAAAATACGTTTATAGTAATACCTGGTAACTATGCACAAAACCTTAATAGGGTCGTTTATTGCCCCATTGAAAAAGCAAAAAGTCAGGATCTTATATCTTGGGATTTACTTTATCAGCACTGCTATTCAAATGCGTTCTTGGTATCACATATCAAAATATATGCGGTTAAAAGTTCCCGTGATCTGGTAGCGGAAACTCTCTATCATATCAGGTTTATGATATCATTTTTTTTTTTTTTTTGTTTTTTTTTTTCTGCTGTGTGATCGCAGTGTATTTTGTTGTTTGACCTAGTCTACAGGATCGGACTTGGACTTAAGTATGGTGAATAGACGAAGGAAACTATTGGTCTGTCCTGTATGCAGGCATAATATTACTAAACTACATCATAGGATTCAATGTGCTGGTAACTGTGGCGAATGGTTTCACAAAGATTGTTCAGGGTTGAGCAATGAGGAATTTTCTGCATATGAACTCTGTAAAACGTCGCAAAAATGGGCCTGTTCAGAGTGCCTGATGCATGATGAAGTGAGAAGGGAGCCCAGAAACATTGCAAATATTGGCAGGGGAAGCAGTATTGGCGTAAGAAACTCCCCTGTAGCGATGGTGGAGGACAGTTCACGTCTGTTGGAGAGTCTTTTTCATACCTCCAATCCAACTAATCTAGATATAATGAAAGCAATAGAAAAAATGTTTAATGAATTGAAGCAATCAGTTACTTTTAATGGTTCCTTGATAGAACAAATGCAAGAAACCATGCAAACGCTTTCTAACGAAAATAAAACTTTGAGAAAGGAGCATGAACTACTTAAGAATAGGGTGACTGAGCTTGAAAATGAAATAGTTCATGTCAAGGGTTCGAGTAACGTGATAAATAGCGAGAAGAACAAAAATGTGGTCATTGTCGGGATTAACGGCGATGAACATAGTAAGGACGAAGTTATGAAAACCTTAGACGCTTTAAATATAAACATCCCGGAAGGCGAATTCAGCGTAAAAGTTTTACCTAGTAAAAAATCCTTGAAGCCTGTCTTGGTTCATTTCAATGACGAAAATATAAGAAACAGAATTTTACAACAGCGTAAAATAACTGCCCTTGATACTGAGCTGTGCCGTATTACTGCTGCTTCAAAACGAAACATATATATAAATCCTGACCTGCCTAAGTTCACTCGCTCTCTCTTTCTTAAGGCAAAGGAACTGAAATCTTGTGGTTTCAAATACGTTTGGTGCAAGGACGAAAAAGTTTTGGTCAGAAGAAACGATGGCGAGCCTGTGCTTAGAATTATTACTTCCGCACAAGTCGAGAGTATAAAAAGAGATCTGTAAATAGTTCTATTCATATACATATACTTTTAAGATTTAATATTTACAAACATTGTAGCTCAATGGCCTTTCATGTAAACAAAAATAACAATTTAAAAATAGGACATATAAATATTAGGTCTATTGTTGCCAAAATAAATAGGATTAGGGATTGTATATTGTCCAACAGATTTGATATTTTAGCTGTGTCTGAGACTTGGTTAACACGTGATATTGATGACGTAGTGGTGTCTATTGATGGCTATGAATTGGTAAGAATGGATCGTGTGCGGGGACGTGGGGGAGGAGTTCTTTTATATGTACGTAATTCTATTGAATTTAATATTTTGAGTAACTTAAAATCTGATACCTCTGAGCAAGTCTGGATAGAATTTAAAATTAATGCTATAAAAAGTGTTTTAGGCGTTGTGTATAGACCTCCTGGCTTTAAGGGAATTAACGATTTCTTTGATGAATTCGAACATAATATGTCTAAATTTTTGTTGCAGTGCGAGAATTTGATTTGCCTTGGCGATTTCAATATCAATTTGCTTAATCTTGACTGTGTGTACACTCGGCAGTTTCTTGCATTACTGCATGCATACGGTTTGAAGCAGATTATCGATGAACCTACCAGGCGTGGACTTACTAACGCATCACTTATTGACCTTATAATATGTTCTAATAGTGACATTGTGTTGAACAGTAATGTTGACACATGCTTTGACGTATCTGATCATTTCCTTGTTAGGTGCGAGCTGAGACTGCGGGTGACAAAGTCTGAACCATTTTTGGTAGCATATAGAGACTTTAAAAATTTCGATGAAGGAAAATTCTACAGCGATCTTTTGGAGATACCTTTTGATAATATACTCTATATACAAAATATAAACGAAAAACTATGCACATTTAATGCATATATACTTAACTTATTCAATGTTCATGCTCCTTTGAGAAGTGCACGTATCACTAAGAAGAAAGCCCCGTGGCTAAATCAGGGCTTAAGGCATGCCATGCGTCTTCGTAACAAAGCCTTAACAAAATATAAGAAAAATAAATCACTGGAGAATTGGGAAAGTTATAGACGACTTAGGAATTATGTTACACTAGCAACGGAAAATGAAAAGAAGTTGTATTTAGAAAGTAATTTTCGGTCTAGTAATCCAAAAAACAATTGGAAATTGTTGAGGGATTTGGATATTTCTTCTAAAGTATCTAGTTCTGTTCCTGAACATTTGGGGAATGTAGAAGATATTAACACATTTTTTGTTACTGCTGCTGGCTCTTCGGCTCCAGATCCAGAAACCTTAAACTTTTATTTACAAAATAAAAAACGGGCCACAAGTACATTTCATTTTAGAGTGGCAACAACTGGTGAGATTGAGCAGGCACTTTTTTCTATTGGCTCTAGGGCGGTGGGTACTGATGGAATTGGTATAACTATGTTGTTGAACTGTTGTCCACGCATAATTCCTTTTATTGTGCATTTAGTTAACTCATGTATAGAAACTAACTGTTTCCCCGACATTTGGAAAAGTTCCTTTATAATTCCGTTTCCGAAGGTGACCTCCCCCAAGGATCTGAAGGATCTTAGGCCCATAAGCATATTGCCAACGCTGTCGAAGGTCATTGAGAGAGTGATGGAGCGGCAAATGCGGGAGCATATTGAGCGGTACGGGCTCCTACCAGATTTCCAATCTGGTTTTCGCAAGGATCACAGTTGTGCTACTGCACTTCTCAAAGTTACAGATGATATTCTATCGGCAGCGGACCGTGGTGAGCTCACTGCCTTGGTGCTCTTGGACTACTCGAAAGCTTTTGATCGAATAAATCATACTTTGCTTTTGGCCATTCTCGGTTTTCTTGACTTTGGGGGAGATGCTTGTGGGCTTATTAAGAGCTATCTCGAAAACAGAACACAGCGTGTAAAACTTAATCGTAAACAATCAAGTCAAGTAGTCGCTAAGTGTGGTGTGCCTCAGGGGTCAATCCTTGGGCCTCTACTCTTCACATTGTACACTTCTCAACTTACTGTCAACCTGAAGAACGTCTCAACGCACCTATATGCAGATGACACGCAGATTTATATGTCATTTCGACCCGAACAAATTCTGGAGACGAATGATAAACTTTCGAATGAGCTTGAGCATCTTCGGAAGGTTTCGCAAAACCATTGTCTTGAATTGAATCCTAAAAAAAGTCAGTTACTTTTATTTGGACGAGAGCAATGTAGGGATCAATATCGGGATCTGATACATGTCAGTATAAATAATGACACAGTACAGGTTTCCAGTGTTGCCAGGAACTTGGGATTATGGCTGGACGTTAAATTGAGATTCTCAGAACATATTAGCCACTGTATCAGGAAAGCATTTGCAAATTTAAAACTTATTTTTAACCAACGACACCTTTTGAATGCCGCTCTGAAAAAATCCTTGTGCGAATCATTGGTGCTGTCGCACTTTGCATTCTGCGACACTGTGTATGGACCCTGTCTTGCAGAGCGAGATGTCAGACGTATACAGCGTATGCAGAACTGTTGTGTGCGTCTAATTGGTGGCATAAGAAAGTATGAGAGGGGATTAAGTGCTGGAATGAAAGAGATTGGGTGGCTAATTATGAGCGAAAGAAGGCATTTACATAGTTTGGTTCTATTTAATAAGATAATTTTCAAAAAAATTCCCAATTATTTGTATCAGAAAATTAAATTTAGATATGATGCTCATGCTTTAGATTTGAGGCATAAATTTACCATCACTCCTCCTTATCATAGAACAACTTTATTTGAACGATCATTTAGCTATCAGATATCAATATCTTACAATAAGTTGCCTGCAGACTTAAGACAATTAAAACCCACCGCGTTTAAACATAGGGCACGCAACATGTTGATAACATTGCCATCCCGTGCATGATTTGCTTTCTGTTTTGATCCGGTCTCTTATGTCACCGTTGCGTCGAAACGTATTATTGTGTTTTTACCATGTCTCAAACAACATTTGTGTCACAGTTTATTTATGTATTAGTTTTTAGTTGATATATGTAAATTTAGTTATTATTATATATATGTATAGGTTAAATGAGGAAGCCTGGCTTCAATTTCGCCTTTTGTGATTTTACTCTGTAAATTACAATAAAGACATTATTATTATTTTACAAAAAAGTTCTTCTTTCTCACATTTGGTCAATGTGGTTCCATGTTTGGCTGACGGGCGCAAACCAAGTCAGCACAAACGTATTACCATTGTGTATTAAGGAATGACCTGACAATGTTACATGTTTTCAAAATCACTGACTTCTGAATGTTTTTGTGTATGTTTGTGTTGAGTCCTAATTGTACTAAATGTGGTGTGAATGTTATTGGTGTAAGGCCTGTGGCTGATATAATGAGGGGGACAATGATGACTTTTTCTTGTTTCCATAGCCTTTTTATTTCCGTTGCAAGGTCTGTGTATTTGGAAATTTTTTCTGTGTATTTCGTTTGGATGTTTGTGTCGTTGGGGACAGCTATGTCAATTAGATAGGTGACTTTTCCTTTTTTGCACTGAAAAGTAATATCGGGTCTATTGGCGGAGACTGTTTTATCTGTATGGATACTGATGTCCCAGTAGAGCTTGTAATCTTCATTTTCAAGTATGGATGTTGGCGTGTATTTGTAGTAGGGATCTGTGTTTTCTATGAGTTTGTATGTTGTGGCTAGTGCTTGGTGAACTACTTTGGCAGCTGAATCATGCCTGGCTGTGTACTCTGTTCCGGCCAATATTCTACATCCGCTCGTTATGTGTTCGATCGTTTCTTTCTGCTGGTGGCATTTCCTACATCTGTCCTCTGCAATAGTCGGGTCTTTGATGATATGCTTTTGGTAGTTTCTGGTTAATATGACTTTATCCTGGATGGCAAGTAAGAAGCCTTCTGTTTCAGGAAATAGCTGCCCATCCTGTAACCAGGTGTATGATTGTTTTTTATTTACGTGGTCTTGTTCTATGTGGTATCTGTGTTTTCCGTGGAGTGTTTTTCTCTGACCACGTTTTCATCTTTTCCTGTTGTAATTGGGTGTGACTGTGTGTGTCTGCTGAGTGGTCTGCCCGGACTAAGTCGAGAGGTGTGTAGTTTTTGTCTGCTTTCACTGTCGCTGTGTGGAGGCTGGTTTGCTTGCTGTGAAAGAATTTCCTAAGTGCTTGTATTTGTTTTGTGTGTAATGATCTGATGTCTATAATTCCTCTTCCTCCTGCCTTCCTCTCGATGGTAAGTCTTTCTTTGCATGCGTTGGGGTGTAATTTCCTGTATTTGGTGAATTGAGATCGTATAAGGATGTGAATATTTTCTATGTCTGTTTGTGACCATTTTATTATTATTATTATTATTATTATTATTATTATAATAAAAAGACATAAGATAACGCGTGTATTTTCCAATGTTGAAGAAAAAATTAAAAGACATTTTTTTTGTTAAATATTGTTTAAGAAATTTACATTGGTTTGTTACTGCAATTTACTATTTCTCTGTCAGTTTAGTCAGTAATTTGTAAATTACTCACGGCAGAATTTTCGTAGTTGTATAAAAGGGAGGAAGGATTTAAGGGGTTAAGGCGCATCGACTGCAACGGTCATTTAGCGCCCGAATATTTTGAAATTTTATACTTTACAATTTATTTCCTTTAAATATTCACCAATTTGTCTGTGAATGACTTTGTAGGATTGGATTATCGATTTTAGGTTGGAAGGAATGTGATACTTTTCACGGGTATCAGGGAAGTGTTGTGATTCAAATATGTATTTGACAGTAAGTGGTAGATGGCATGATGGACAATTGGGGGGATCCTCTTTGTTTAAAAGGAAAGAATGGGTTTGATATGTATGGCCAATGGCCCGTCTTCTGACAATGGCGTTTTCCTTTCTATTCAGTATTTGATGATGTAAAGGAGGATAGACATCAGGTTTGAGGTCCCAGAGTTTATTACTGGTGTCCTTAAGATCCCACTGTAATTAGAATAATTTTCTAAATTCCTGAGATATATGTTTAATGTAATCTCTGGGATGATTTTCGCCCAGAACAGGAGCACCAGAGAGAGAGGTCTTTTTTGCAAAAGTATCAGCTTTGTCATTTCCCGCAATGTCACAGTGTCCTGGTATCCAAATGAGTATAAAGGATTTGTTTTTTAGTCTAGCAACATGTAATAGATCCTTTATTTGTCTGATGTATGCGTCATCAAGGTTCACATATTGAATGGATTTAAGAGCGCTCTGAGAATCCGAAGCAATTAGGAATTTGAAATTAGGAAGAGTAGTAATCGCATATCTTATGCTCTCCCTGATGGCGAGAAGCGCAGCTGAGAGAATAGATGAGTGAAAAGGTAATTTGAAAGTTTTCTGAATATTTTGAGCGATAAAGGCGGCGCCAACTCCTAAACATGACTTGGAACCATCTGTATAGATAGCGAAGTAATCAGAGTATTGGTTTGTATTCAGAATATTGGTAGTTGTATAAATTATAGCCAACTAAAGAACTGGAAAATTCTTCCAGAATTTTTCGGTTAAAGTTTACATTTAAGGTAATCTATGAATGAAATTGTGATTTTCACAATGTTAGTTGAAGATTACGGGTTGCCATAAAAACAAAACACTTTAATCGCGGTAAGATACAACAAACTGTATTTCTGATGAGAGCCTAAAGTTAAAAGCATAGCTTCCCTCCATCTGAGGTTTTTGAGGCCTCAGACAAACAGAGGATTGTCCAGCTAAGCTGGCAACAATTATCGGCAAGTAGCGCAATCGTTCGGGTTCTACTCTAGGTATATAAACGTATTCTTCGTTAAGATTTATATTATGAAATATAGCTCAATCAAATTTTTAAAAGCTTTTCAACGTTTAGCAATACTTGAGTATGATCTACTGACATTTAGAAAGCAAATGTAGTACTACGTTAATTTCCTGTTTGAAGAATCAATTTTCCAAAGAGCTTAATCCATTTTTCTACTAAATTTAGTTTTAAGTAATTTTTTAATAATATATTTAAATTTTGATATGATCTCAAATTGCACTGTTTCAATTAACCTTCATTTTTGACGTCTAGGTAAAAATACTTTATACGTTATGTATGTTTATTATTAAAACTGGTAAAAAAGAACAAAAGAATAATAATAGGCTTGCACGGGTGCTTTAGTTCGGCCTATAGTGTATATTATGTTTTAATCACGAGTAGATAATATCTTGTACAAAGTTCGACCCACTGACGATTTTATTATTTGTAATAATAACATACAAAATTAACAACAAGTTGAAAATTTCGAAGAAATTTAGAGAGACTTAATTTCTATTTGTTTGGACTTGATAGCACACAACATGGGCTATAAAAATTAAAATGTCATAAACCATAAGCGCCTGAAATTTCTCTACCAATTTTTTGTATTTTTAGTTTTAATCACCTTTATTTTCTATCTCTATACAACAGTGCGACCTTTTTGTAACAAATATTTTATTACTTGCCTTCTAAACTTTACAATGAGCTATATAAATTAGCGCATTTCAAAGTTTATTTTAATACTAGCCGTGCCCGCGGCTTCGCTCGCGTGAACTTGATTCACCTTTATCATCACTGCTTATTCGTTATGTTTATATTATTATATAGCTCGAGGGGCCTTAGAGGCCCATGGCTTGGTTGCATACTTGTCTCCACTTCTTTTTGTCTCCTTTTTCCAGTGCAGGATTCCCATCAACTCCGGTTCTTGCTTTACCTGCCTGAATCCATGTAGATCGAGGTCTATCCTTGCCTCTTTTTCCAATCACTCCTCTTATTAGGGCTTGCTTTGCCTGTCTATCTTCCTTTATCCTTGCCACGTGTCCCAATCATCTTAATCGCTGGCTTCTTTTGATTTGGCTTATAAGGAATTTCGTATATAGGTATTTTAATTCGTAGTTTGTTCTTCTTCTCCACAGTCCCTCTTCTTTCCTTCCTCCGTAGATTCTTCTCAAAGCTTTCCTTTCCCACACCTCCAACGACTCCTTCTCTCTTGCATTCAGTTTCCACGTTTCGCATCCATATGTCACCGTGGGTCTGACAACTGTCGTATATATTCTTTCTGTTGCTTTTCTTGATACATTCTTTGATTTCAATATTGGATTCATTGCCCCCAAACATTTCTGTCCTTTCGCTATTCTTTCTTGTCCACTCTCTGTTATTGTTACTACCAGATAATTAAATTTGTCTTCTTTTTCAAACCCTTCCCTAAGCTGTTTATTATATCTAAACTTTTCTTGTTTTTATTATCCTTCTTCTTTGTAATTTCCATGTATTTTGTTTATCCCTCATTTATCTTTAGTCCCCTCATCCTGCCTCTTCCTTCTGTCCCAATTTTGGCTTTTTTGAGGGTCTCTTTTGCTCTTGCAATCACTGCTACATCATCTGCATAGGCTAAGCATTGGTAGGTTTGTTGGTATATCGTTCCATTTGTTTTTATTTCTGACTTTTGGATTATCTTCTCCAGTACCAAATTAAATAGATATATCGACACTGGATCCCACTGTCTTAATCCTCTCTTCACCTTAAACTTGTCTGGTACTTTGCCCTCAACCAACACTCTATTTTCTGTGTTATTCAGGGTCATTCTCACCATGCGAATCAATTTACTTGGAATTTTTGGTTCTCTATTTACAGAGTCATATTCTCTGAACTCCACAAAGTAGTGCCAAATTTTGTTCTAAGCTATTATCTTGGATTTGCTTAATAGAAAATATCTGGCCTGTAACCTATCTATTTTTCCTGAATCCACACTGGTACTCTTCCAGAATAAATACGGTTTTCTCTTCTAGTCTGTTTTTGATAGTCACCATTACTATCTTGTACACGACATCCAATGAGGCTATTCGTCTGTATTTAGCTCATATAGTTTTTTCTCCTTTTTTGTATATTGGACAAATGAGCGACTCTCTTCAGCTCATTGGCATCTTTTCTGTTTCCCATATTTCTTGCACCAACCGGCATATTTCATTTTCCAGATCTACTCCTCCAGCTTTTATCATTTCAACTGTTATACAATTTCCACCCGGAGCCTTATTTTTTTTGGGATCTGATTTCTTCTTTACAGGGTATGTTTGTCCCCTCCTGCTCTTCAGTTAATTTTGCTTCCCATTTCTCATTTAACTGCTCATTTTCATCTCCATTTAATGTTTCTTTAAAGTATTCCGCCCATCTATTCAGTCTTTCTGCCAAGCTTGCTGTTAAACTACCATCTTTTTTCCTACATTTTCTCTCTGTTTATTCCCTTTGTATTTTATAAAAAAAAAAACACGTAAATCGGATAAGTGGTTCTTGAGTGCTAAGCGCACTAATAGACAGACAGACATAGAGACGTTACGTTTTATATATTATAGATTATTATTATTATATAACCTGGCCAGAGAACATACGTATGAATTTAAAAAAAACACGTAAATCGGATAGGTAGTTCTCGAGTGATAAGCGCACTAACGGACAGGCAGACAGAGGGACGTTGCATTTTATATATATTATAGAAGATTATAGATAACCTGGCCAGAGAACAAATGTATGAATTAAAAAAAAAAAACACGTAAATCGGATAAGTGGTTCTCGAGAGATAAGCGCGCTAACAGACAGACAAAGAGACGTTTCATTTTATATATATTACAGATATTTTTTGCTACACGATATTGTTCCATATTTAAGGGTTTAGGCAATGTATTGCAAGAGAACGCGCTGGCGGCAAACTTTTATCCGACTTGATTCATTATTTTCGTCCCTGCTTATTCCTTATGTTATCTGACGTAATAAAATATAGCCTATAACCTGGCCAGAGAACATACGTACATTTTAAAAAAAAAGCATGTAAATCGGATAAGTGGTCCTCCAGTAATAAGCGCATTAACGGACAGACAGACAGACAGAGAGACGTTACATTTTATATATTATAGAAGATTATAGATAACCTGGCCAGGGAACAAATGTATGAATTTAAAAAAAAGAACACGTAAATCGGATAAGTGGTTCTCCACTGATAAGCGCACTAACGGATAGACAGACAGACAGAGAGACGTTGCAATTTATATATTATAGATATTATAGAAATTTCCAGATAACCTGGCCAGACAACAAATGTATCAATTTAAAAAAAAAACACGTAAATCGGATAAGTAGTTCTCGAGAGATAAGCGCTCTAACGGACAGACAAACAGACAGAAAGACGTTTCATTTTATATATATTACAGATATTCTTTGCTACATGATATTGTTCCATATTTAATGGTTTAGGCAGTGTATTGCAAGAGGACGCGCTAGCGGCAAACTTTTTTCGACTTGATTCAGTATTATCGTCACTGCTTATTCCTTATGTTATCTAACGTAATAAAATATAGCTTATAACCTGGCCAGAGAATATATGTATGTTTATGAAAAAAGCACGTAAATCGGATAAGTGGTTCTCCAGTGATAAGCGCACTAACGAACAGACATACAGAGATACGTTGCATTTTATATATATATATATATATATATATATATATATATATATATATATATATATATATATATATATATATATATATATATATATATTATAGATGTAAATGATAAAACTAAAAATATTATTTGTATGATAAAGGCCTAAACGAGTACAATTAACAATTCTTAAGAACTAGAAATCTACAGTGTTATAAAGTTTAATGATAATAGGTACAATAAAATTATTTAGGATTTTAGCAGTTACTGGAATATAATTAACCGAAGTACTTGTCGGTAGGTAGGTGCCTAAGTACCTAACTATGTAATAAAAATATTCTGTGTAAGTATAAAAATAAAGCTCTAGTGCATCAGTAGCCAACAAGCTAAGTCCGTGAAATTGTGGAAACCTGTGCCAACATGACGGGAGTTGGATCAGCAACTATAGATTTCTAAAAGAAAGAAAACGCGGTCCCAGCAACGAACCTCACAATCACAAAGGAAAAGATCCCTTAGAGGTCGATGAACACTTTAAAAACTCAATAAGAAGAAAAGTACACCATTTTTCATTAAAAAGAAATACCTACACTACATAAAGTTTTGCAAGAAATCAGAGAAAACCAGGACTTACCAGGTTTTAAAAAATGGAAATTATGGAAAATCCTTCATAACCTGAATTTTCGTTGGGAAAAACACAATAGAAAATCTGTTCTTATCAATAAAACAGAAATAATTTGTTGTAGAAGAGAATAGCTACGAGCAATCAGAAAATCTCGAACCAAAGAAAGAAACATTTTTTATTTAGTTGAGACTTGGGTTAATGAGGGACACACAGTGAAAAAATTCTGGATTGACAAAAACATTAAGAGTGCCAAACAGGCTTTTATGGAAGGTTGGTTCAAGAAATACGCAGTCGATGAGATGGCAAAGGAACGGAATACTACAGTAATTAGATTACCTCCATATCATTGCGAATTGAGTCCCATAGAGCTAATTTGGGCACAAATGAAAGGTTTCGTTGCAAGGGTAAACACCACATTCAAACTTCAAGATGTAAGGCAATTATTACTCGCCGAAACAGAGAAGATCAAAGAGAATAATTGGAAAAATGCCATTCGACATGTTATAGATGAAGAAAATAAAATGTGGAAACTTGACGAATACATCTAAGAAACTATAGAAATAGAAACCTTAATTATCAATTTAAGAGAAGTCGAGTCTTCAGATTTTAAAGATGATGACTGTTTCTGATTGTAATTAAAGTACTTATATATCGTGAATTGTGAATTCGTATATATACATAGATCTATAAATTAAAAAATTTTTGGTAATAAATCTTATATTTCTATAACTTTATTTTTAAGATATTTTTATTTACTAAACACTAAAAGCAGGTTACGCTCGAACGGCTATGCTACCGATGGACCCTCATTTACATTTTATGACTCTATTGTATAACAGAAGTTTCTGCCCAAAATAGGGTAAACTTTTAAAAATAATTCAAAACAGGTAGCAAAATCCAGTGAAATGCATAAGAAACCTCTTTTTTTTGGGCGTACTTCAACGTGTATTTGCATCTACAATGAGTTAATTCTGCTATTAACTCCAAACAAATACACTTTAGTATACGCTTCAATAGGACTGAACTTTTATTTAGGAATAATTGTTACTACACTGGTGCAAAAATCGACTCAAACTATTTGGCTTTATATAACAGGGATCCTAGAAGTGTTCATATATTCTTACGGATTTTATTATCATTTGAAAACCCATTCTAGTCTCTTTCTAGTGATACCAAATTCCATAGGATACCTCAGGCTTTTTACTGATTAAAATGATTAAAAGAGAAAACAAGGAGAACAAGAATTGAAAATACGGGTAAGAGAAAGGAAAAATTAAATAAATTTTAAGTTTAACAATTAAATTTACTGATAAAAAATAAAATCAATATTTTGTATTACCCCTCCCCCCTAGCTCTTATTCTTGCTTCCAACCGGTTTTTCATGGAGCTAGGAAGCTTTTTCACCCTTGTCTGTGGGATTCTTCCCCACTTTTTAGCCATCGCAACCTTTAAGTCTCTCAGCAATACAGGAGCTGGATTTCTGGCTCGAACCCTTATTTTGAGCTCATCCGACATGTGATCGATTAGATTAAGATCAGGACTCTGCGCAGGCCAGTCTAATGTAGGTATTCCCACTGATGCAGCAGCAGGTGGCCTCGCATTGTTGTGCATTAGCACGAAGCTATCGCCACCAAACCCAGCATAAGGAACGACGTGTTTCTGCAGGATCTCCTCGATATACCGGTGAGCAGTTAATCCACCGCTATGGGACTCAACAGTCACGAAAAAGCATATCAGTTTTCGCATCCAGTGAGATGCCTCCCCACTCCATGACAGAACCTCCTCCGTAGGTGAATTTTTCAGAAATGCAGCACTGCTCATAGCGCTCCCTAGGCCTCCTATAGACTAGTCTTCTTTCATTTTTGCCAGGCAGGTACATTCGATGCTCGGCGGAAAATTATACGGAGCGTCATTGCTCCAAGGTTCAGTAGACATATATATATATATATATATATATATATATATATATATATATATATATATATATATATATATATATATATATAAATTGTATGGTTTTTCTTGAGAACGTAGGTTATTTTGAAAAATACAATGCTAGTTATTTATTGGACGTTCCGCCTTATTTTTTTAGGCATTTTCGAAACATTTTTTTTTTTCTTTTATTCATTCGAAAATTAAAAAACACATGATAAAATCTTTTTGGTCTCAATTACAGGTTTAAAACATCTATAATATTTTACGCACACTCCGACATTTAAAATATTTACACATATAACAATATAAAATAATCAAAAGTACATACCTGGAAAGTCATCTATTTGGATGTTAGTGAATTTCAAATTCTATATTTCTTGTCGACATATCGTGTCCCGCATTTCTTTATTGATTTTTTTTTCGTTTTATTACCTATAATGGGCGTCTTAAAAAAAAAAACTATTATTGATATTAAGTATATATACCATTTTGTTTTATTAAGAGGATATGTATGCTACCATATTTATTTTTTTAATTAAATTTGTATATATGTGACTGATTCCTCTTCCTCTGTCATTCATATGTGTTTTCTTCGTTTTTTATTTTTGATCATCACTTTGATTTGTAGTTTGGCATAATTCCGGTCTTTGCAGAGGATCTTGATTTCATTGAATTTAAAGTCATTTTTTTTATTCGTGTTTACTAAGGGCAGTGGAAGCATTCTTAGTACGTTTGTGTCCATTTAGTCTATTTTTTAGTAATTGACAAATCATTCCAATATATTTCTCCAGACAACTCGCCACGGTATTGCATACACAAAATTTGATTCATTCATTGCGGGAGCATAGCTTTTTAAGTTTGTAAATAATCAATTTAGTTTATTTTGAGTTTTATAGCAGACTACAATGTTATATTTTTTAAGATCCATTTCAACTTCTCAGAAGGTTCCTTTGTATAAGGAATTGGTCAAAATATATTACGGTCTTGTTTACTATTATTGGTATTGTGTGTGTTGTGTCTTTTTTATTGTTCGATTGATGTCATTCTCTCTAAAATTGTTTTGTAATAAGACCGTTTTTACTTTTTTTAGTGCGTCTGGTCGTAGTTCAGAGCAAATGGGTCTACCATAAAACTCAAAATAAACTAAATTCATTATTTACAAACTTAAAAATCCATACTCCCGCAATGAATGAATCAAATGTTGTGTATGTAATACCGTCTGCGGATTATCCGAAGAAATATATTGGAATGACTTGTCAGTGACCAAAAAACAGGCTAAATGGACATAAATATACTAAGAATGCTTACACTGCCCTTAGTAGATACGAATCAGAAAAAAAAATATGACTTTAAATTCAATGAAACCAAGATCCTCTGCAAAGACCGGAAAAATGCCAAACTACAAATCAAAGAGATTACAGAAATAAAAAAAAGATGAAAACACTGTGATTGACAGGTCTGATATAAGAGGAATCAGTCACATATACACAAATTTAATTAAAAAATAAATATGGTGGCATGTATATCCTCTTAATAATACAAATTGATATATATATATATATATATATATATATATATATATATATATATATATATATATATATATATATATATATATATATATATATATATATATATATATATATATATATATATATATATATATATATATATATATATATATATATATATATATATATATATATATATATATATATATATATATATATATATAACTGAATATCAGTAACAGTTTTTTTTGTTAAAACGCCCATTATAGACAATAAAAAGAAAAAAAACATCAAAAAAGAAATTCGAGACACGATATGTCGACAAGAATATAGAATATATATATATATATATACTCTTATTTTATATATATATATAAATATATATATTTTATAAATATATATATATATTTATAGCAGAAAAATTGAAAATACCTAAAAAAGTATATATTGTATATATATATATATATATATATATATATATATATATATATATATATATATATATATATATATATATATATATATATATATATAATTTTTCTGTTGAACATAAACCTGGTTGGTTTTTCTTGGGTACTTAGGTTCTTTTAAAAAATACAATACTAGTTGTTTATTTGATGTTTCGCCTTACTTTTTTAGATATTTTCAAAGCATCCTTTTTTTCTTTTATTCATTCTAAAATTAGAAAATACATGGTAAAATCTTTTTGGTCTCAATTACAGGTTTATAAAATCTATATTTTACGCACACTCAGACATTTAAAATATTTACCAAATAACAACAGTATAAAATAATCAAGAGTACATACCTTGAAAGTCAACTATTTGTATGTTAGTGAATTTCAAATTCTATATTCTTGTCGACATATCGTGTCTCGAATTTCTTTTTTGATTTGTTTTTTCTTTTTATTGTCTGTAATGGGCGTTTTATATAATATATAAAAAAAAAAACTGTTACTGATATTCATATATATATATATATATATATATATATATATATATATATATATATATATATATATATATATATATATATATATATATATATATATATATATATAATTTGTATTATTAATTATTAAGAGGATATACATGCCACCGTATTTATTTTTTAATTAAATTTGTGTATATGTGACTGATTCCTCTTATATCAGACCTGTCAATCACAGTGTTTTCATCTTTTTTTTATTTCGATAATCCCTTTGATTTGTAGTTTGGCATTTTTCCGGTCTTTGCAGAGGATCTTGGTTTCATTGAATTTAAAGTCATATTTTTTTTTCTGATTCGTATCTACTAAGGGCAGTGTAAGCATTCTTAGTATATTTATGTCCATTTAGTCTGTTTTTTGGTCACTGACAAGTCATTCCAATATATTTCTTCGGATAATCCGCACACGGTATTACATACACAACATTTGATTCATTCATTGCGGGAGTATGGATTTTTAAGTTTGTAAATAATGAATTTAGTTTATTTTGAGTTTTATGGTAGACCCATTTTCTCTGAACTACGACCAGACGCACTAAAAAAAGTAAAAGCGGTCTTATTCCAAAACAATTTTAGAGAGAATGACATCAATCGAACAATAAAAAAGACACAACACCCACAATACCAAAAATAGTAAACAAGACCGTAATATATTTTTACCAATTCCTTAGACAAAGGAACCTTCTGAGAAGTTGAAATGGGTCTTAAAAAATATAACATTGTAGTCTGCTATAAAACTCAAAATAAACTAAATTGATTATTTACAAACTTAAAAAGCTATGCTCCCGCAATGAATGAATCAAATTTTGTGTATGCAATACCGTGTGCGAGTTGTCCGGAGAAATATATTGGAATGATTGGTCAATTACTAAAAAATCGACTAAATGGACACAAACGTACTAAGAATGCTTCCACTGCTCTTAGTAAACACGAATAAAAAAAAATGACTTTAAATTCAATGAAATCAAGATCCACTGCAAAGACCGGAATTATGCCAAACTACAAATCAAATTGATGATCGAAATAAAAAACGAAGAAAACACTATGAATGACAGAGGAAGAGGAATCAGTCACATATATACAAATTTAATTAAAAAAATAAATATGGTAGCATACATATCCTCTTAATAAAACAAAATGGTATATATACTTAATATCAATAATAGTTTTTTCTGTTAAGACGCCCATTATAGGAAATAAAACGAAAAAAAAATCAATAAAGAAATGCGGGACACGATATGTCGACAAGAAATATAGAATTTGAAATTCACTAACGTCCAAATAGATGACTTTCCAGGTATGTACTTTTGATTATTTTATATTGTTATATGTGTAAATATTTTAAATGTGCGAGTGTGCGTAAAATATTATAGATGTTTTAAACCTGTAATTGAGACCAAAAAGATTTTATCATGTGTTTTTTAATTTTCGAATGAATAAAAGAAAAAAAAAAATGTTTCGAAAATGCCTAAAAAAATAAGGCGGAACGTCCAATAAATAACTAGCATTGTATTTTTCAAAATAACCTACGTTCCCAAGAAAAACCACACAGTTATATATATATATATATATATATATATATATATATATATATATATATATTTGCGGTATGTTTCGGATCATTGTTCTGTTGGAAAATGTATCATTTCTCGGGTGCTAATGCTCCTAAGTTGTCGGACCCAAATTGACAGCAATCCAACGACAAGCGCGTCTGCCTGAGAACATGTCGACTGAACCAATGACGCTCCGTATAATTTTCCGACGAGCCTCGAATGTACCTATATATATATATATATATATATATATATATATATATATATATATATATATATATATATATATATATATATATATATATATACTGAATATCAGTAATTTTTTTTTTGTTAAAACGCCCATTATAGACAATAAAAAGAAAAAAAAAATCAAAAAAGAAATTCGAGACACGATATGTCGACAAGATTATAGAATTTGAAATTCACTAACATACAAATAGTTGACTTTCAAGGTATGTACTCTTGATTATTTTATACTATTGTTATATGGTAAAATATTTTAAATGTCTGAGTGTGCGTAAAATATAGATTTTATAAACCTGTAATTGAGAGCAAAAAGATTTTACAATGTATTTTCTAATTTTAGAATGAACAAAAGAAAAAAAAGATGCTTTGAAAATACCTAAAAAAGTAAGGCGAAACATCAAATAAACAACTAGTATTGTATTTTTTAAAAGAACCTAAGTACCCAAGAAAAACCAACCAGGTTTATGTTCAACAGAAAAATTATATACATATATATATATATATATATATATATATATATATATATATATATATATATATATATATATATATATATATATGTATATATATATATATATATATATATATATATATATATATATATATATATATATATATATATATATATATATATATATATATATATATATATATATATATATATATATATATATATATATATATATATATATATATATATATATATATTGTAAGATTGTAACTTGCCCGCTTTTTGTGGCGTTATTTTGTACCGTGTATATTAATTGGTCGCTTTTTGCGGCGTCATTTTGTACCCTGTGAAAATTGTTATTCCCACGCTTGGGCGCAGTTTTCTTGCAACCTCTTTTTAATTTCTGATAATGAATTGAGTGGATCCTGATTTTAGAAGAACTAAAGAAATTAAACACACACTAGCTCAGTTTTCCTTGGTAGAGAAATATGGGTAAGAGATAATTGTTTTACGTCTTTTTGGAATTATTTTCTATTTTAAAAAGCTTCAGTTGTACAAATTTTTTTTGGGCACCATTCATTTTAAAATAGAAAGGATCTAACTTCAGTTAAAAAAATGAAAAAATACTGAAGGGTTTTATGGTTATTACTAAAAAGAATTAGTCTAGTACAACTTTTCTTATCCTGAAAAGAAAAATAGGTATTCAGTGAGACACTAGCTTTAATTAACAAAAAGAAAATTTATTCATGTTTTTAAAAATTAAAAGTTCTAACCTTTGCAGTTCTACAAAAAAATTCTAGCCTAACTAGTAGTTATTACGTTTAAATTCTGAACTATGACTACCCCCGAAGACGAAAAATAGTGCTTTTCACTTCACTTTTTAGTCTGTTTAAATTGCTGTTAAGGCACTACTCAGGGATATGTCTATTGAAGGATGTTTTGGTAACTTACTGTTCCTATTCCGGCTTCGATGGAACACGACCGATTTCACACTTTTCTAGTAGACACTTAGAGAGCCCACTACGGCTTTTCGTTAAGAAACTGGTGCTTTACTTAGCTCGCATGATGGTTGTTATGAGCTTTTACTGTAGCTCAGTCGAAGGAAGCCTACTTGGCGGCTCCGATGAAAATTAGTCTGGCTGCGGCTTGATGGTATTCCGCCTACCTGGCGGCTGGATGGAAATTAGCCCAGACAGTCGTTTCTCGGGCCCTTAAATAAACCGTGCAAACTCTGCCGGTAATATGGCGACGCCGGAACCAAAACTGCGGATACACACATTTCACCAATCGCGGCGTAGCGGTAGATTCGGTCAGGAACCCGCACTGCACAGTATATACCGAACGTCTTGGAATCTCTGTTTAATATACCGTTCGATACAAAAATGAAAATAAGTACAATTTGAAGTGAAAAATCAGTAACATTACATGGTCTTAAAATCTAGGAAAAAATGAATGTTACATTTACCCCCTTCCAAAAAGAAATAGACTACACTAGTCTATTAAACTTAGGCTACTTATGAAAAGGTACAAAGTGGTACACTATCACTTAATACTAAGGTCAGAACTTAAAACAAAAGTACAGACTTCGGACCTTACTACTAGACTTAACTCAATTAAGCACTAATATTAAGTACAATGAGAACCAAATGAAAATCTTTGCATGATCACAAGAATCTTATAACTAGACTTAACTTAATTAGACACTAAGGTTAAGTACATCAAAAAGCAAATAAAAATCCTTGCATGAACATAAGAAATACCTTTCTAAAGTAACAATCGCGGTCTTCTTATATAAAAGAATCAGCTCTGTTATTGTTACCAAAACAAAAAATTATATCTTTGTCTAGACTCTTGTCTAAATCAAAAAAGGTGAACTGAAACAAAATATGAACACCCCCCTTAAAATATTTTAAGGATTGTCTGAAAAATTTTTTTATTTCAGCAAAAGAAATTTATAAAAATTCTTAAATAAAGAAAAAAATAAAAAAATGATCCTAGTGCAAACACTTACACTAAAAAGAAAAAGTCTTGTCAGACCATTTAGCACTAGGCCAAAAAAAACAAAAAAAAATATCTGGATAAATATCCAGACAAACGCTCGGGAAAAATCGCCATCCATGCTCCAGCTCATCGCTAAGAGAACATTCCAAATCTAGTATCACTACTAGTCGCACTCGGAAAATAATCGCACTCTATCGCGCAATGTCGACGTCCTAAGACATCCAGACATGCTAAAATCGCTAGGGAAAACTCTACATCGCGCAATGTCGACGTCCTGAGACATCCAGACATGCTAAAATCGCCAGGGAAAACGCTCTGGTTGATCGCCAGAAAACGCGTCAGCTCATCGCCAACTAAACACTCTGGTATATCGCCAGAAAACGCGTCAGCTTATCGCCAACTAAACACTCTGGTATATCGCCAGAAAAAAACCTCGGCTCCTCGCCAAGAAAACACTCTGGTATCTCGCCAGAAAAAACCTTGGCTCCTCGCCAAGAAAACACTCTGTAAATAGTCCTCGACTACACAAAGCCTGCGTTCTAAAAGAACAATCTCGCCATTAACATAGTGAGCAGCTATAAAAGCTAACAATATCACTATAGGCACAGTGAATAGCTACCAAAGCTAAAATTCACTCTAAACACAGTGAATAGCTATAAAAGCTAAAATTCACCAAACTGAATGATCCTGCTTTAAAAAGCAATGTTCACTAAGAACAGAATGATTAGTCCGCGCGCAACTAACATTCAAGGAAACATTCCTAACATAAATATATGAGACAGCAAGTCTCGAAATAGGACCTCCCTAAAGTCATAATCCTAAATATAGGAGTCCATAAGCAAAACGACTCAAAACCTCGCATTTTGAGCACATGCCCTCAGGCAACCAATATACACCGAAATATATACAGAAATATGTACAGAAATATATACAGAAATACATACAGGAGTTCAAATCCCAAACTCTTGGTTATGATAACTCCATACTGAGCTTGGTGAAAGCTCTTAGCAAAAGCTAAACAAATCTTCGGCACATCGCACCAAAGTGACAAATCTGCCTAGAAACATGAGCCAGAAGAAACGCCCTCCATCATTCTTCAGGGTGGCTACACAGAGATATAAAACTTAACCAGCATTGCGCTTCTTCAAGTTGCATGAAGAACCCTCGTGTACTGGTCTCGCCCTAGAACAACAACGAAAAACATTCAATCCATCCCACATAACAGGAGACAAACACCTCACTACGATATACTGAAAGGTGGAGACAATAAAATACAGAATTGGTGACCCTGGTGTCCACCAACAAAAGGGAGTAGATTATAGCATCCACTAAACTGAAACGGTGTCTACCACACCACCATAAGTCAAAAAAATTTAATCAATAGGGTGTTCCGAAACACACTACTGCCAACAGCCTGTCACCACTAATAGGCTAATTGGAGCTGAGGTCGACTACAGTAGCTAGGCTCTCCTTTGGTTCAAATAGAAATAACCATTGGGTAACAAAACCCCTAAAGGTCCCAAAGGTCAAACGTTCACCCCCCATAGACTACCCTTCCAATCAGTCTGTTCCTCAGGAAGACTAACTCCCTGCCAAACGTCGTAACGGCATCTGTTAGCACCCGGTGCATCACAGCCTGTAAAAACAGATAACTCATGGGATACAACCTAAAGGTTTACAAGGTTGACTTAACCAAGCTTCTAACGGAAATTTCCAAAAAACGAAAATGAGCTTTAAAAAGCTACATGAAGCAAAAATTTCTCAATTTTTCGGTGGCAACGCAACAAAACTTTTGAAGACGACAAGAGCTTTTCCAGCTTAATCAGAAACAAGAAGAAAACATCGTTGACAGCTAAAAATATTCGATCATGGTGTTAATCGTCTCCCTAGACAATAGCCTCTAGAAGAAACTGCTACAGGTATCAGGCATAACCGTTTTCTGTCAGCCCAAACTTCTAGATTATCTGGTGAAAATCTAAAAATTCGGTTAGGAATCTTCCTTCACTGCGCTTAGCCTCTCTTGACAAGGTTCTCATCTCGGTATCAGATTTTGATCATTTCTTTGTGAAACGACTGTCTTACTCTGCTCTCATCTCTTGTAAATGATCAGCCTTTAGTTCTCCTGCAGGACTTCAATTTCCTATCAATCTGATAGTATACCGAAAAAACTCAACATACGCCTATGAGTCCATGCAAAAAAATTTTAAAAAATTAGTGACTCAAAGGTAACGTTTAAACGGCTCTGAAAAGAATAGAAAATACCCTCAGTTTGTCAATTCAGAAGAAGATCTAAATCAAAATAATCCAAGTCTTAGACTTACTGGATAAACCAAAATCAATTTACTCTTAATTGCACCCAAAATATACCACTAAGGTAATAGAAATACACCCACTCGGGTAACAAACTTTGAAATTGCTCATAAAAATTTTGACTCTACATCACACTACACGAGCTACATCTTGCGCTTGTCCTAACTCAAGATCACCTTGGATTGCCTCTAATCAAAATTTCGCTTCCAAGTGTCAAGAACTGGATATTATTTGGGGTCATAAGCAAATCAAATCCCGCGACCACCGACATACCAGTCTTATGAAAAATCCTGAGTGTGACTCTTTCGCAAGCTCGCAACAGCTGAGTCGATGCTAAACATCAACCACAATCAACCTAAGTTTGGGATATGTCCAATACCCAAAACCTTAGCATTAAACAATAAAAGTAACCTATTCTCTGCTCAACTTTTATAACAGTCAAAAAAAACGAGGTCGTCACCTCTACAGAGCAACATCAAAAAAAATTTAAGCAATTAAGATAATGTAAATATAAATTATTCTTCTCCTGACAAACTTTCACTAGGGTTAGGTCCGTTGAATGGTTTTAAGTCTTTAATATGCCATCGTCCTATTTTAGTCCCATCTATATTAACTAAACCATAAACTAAATCTGAAATCTTCTCTCTATACACGCAATGCACATACTTAGGTACCAACTTAGATGTGAATTTATCAGCTGCACTGGAAAGAATTTTGTGGAGAGTACACGGGATTAAAACGGATATTAAAACTATAAGTTTCACTTAAGCTCTTAAAACTCTTAGAGGTAAACTGAGTACCGTTATCGCATATTAAGAGCGATGGAACACCGTGGATTAGAAAGACATCATTTTCCAAAATTCTCTCTATATATCCAGCTTTAGAGCTTTTCAAAGGAAATAGCATGGTATACTTTGTAAACCAGCAAGAAACCACGAGAAGCCATTTATTTCCCCTTTTTGAACGTGGGAATGGGCCTACTAGATCAGCTGCTATGACTTGAAAAGGGTAATTAACCGTTTTTTCTTTTCCCATCAGTCCCATAGGTAGTGCATTTAGAGATTTCTGCGCTCCACATACTTCACAAGTCCTCACAAACTTTACGATGTCAAAACGCATTTTTGGCCAATAATACTGTTCCTGAACCCTGTGAAGAGTTTTATAAAAACCAAAATGACCAGAAGTAGGAGGAGTGTGACACAAGTCTATAATTTCCTCTCTCTGTGGTTTAGGAACTAGTATTTTCCACTCGGGTACATTAACTTTTAAAGGCAACTGGTTTGGGATAAACTTGTACACGAAATCATTTTCCACTTTCCACTGCGGAAAATTTTGAGGAAATTCTTTAATTTGCTGCCGCAAATTATCGTACCATGGATCAATGCGATCTACATCAACTGTATCAATTCTTACGTCAATTTGTGCATTAAGACTGTTTTCGTCCACTGTATGGTCTGGGATTCTTGACAAAGCGTCAGGAATAACATTGTGGACTCCTTTTCTATGAATTAAATTAAACGTATGTTGTCTCAACCTAATCGCCCAACGCGCTAGTTTGCCACTAGGGTTTTTAATAGAATTAAGCCACTATAAACTATAATGATCTGTTATGACCGTGAAAGGAACACCTTCTATGTAAGGTCGAAACTTTTCGATGTTAAAGAGTACTGCTAAACATTCTTTTTCAACAACCGAATAGTTACGTTCAGCCTTTGATAAAGTTCTACTGGCATACGCTATCACTCTTTCCTCACCATTGATTTTCTGTGTTAGGACGCCCCCTAAACCGGTATTAGAAGCATCACTAGAAATATAAAACTGTTGGGAAAAATCTGGTTGGGATAAAATGGGAGCTGAAACCAATAGCTCTTTAATCTTTATAAAAGATTTTTCGGCTGCCTTTGTCCAATCTATCGATTGTCCTTTTTTCCGTCCTTTCAAAAGATCATTAATAGGCGACAACAAGGTAGAAAAATTCTCGATAAAACGCCTATACCATGAACACATTCCTACGAAGCGCTTAACTTCCGTAGTATTAGTAGGTCTCGCATAATTAACCATGCTTGCTACTTTATCCGGATCGGTACGCAAGGAATTTGAGCCTACAATACAGCCTAAAAACTTTAGAGAAGTTTTGAAAAAATCACATTTGCTCAAATTTATCGTCAGTCCGGCCTCTTTCAATTTATCTTTTACTTCCTTAAGTAAGCGAATATGCGATTCGAAGTCTTCCGATGTTACTAAAATATCATCGAGATAGGTAAAAATATGTGGCTCATATTTCGGACCAAATATAGCGTCTACTAAACGTTGCTGAGTTTGAGCAGCGTTCATTAGACCAAACGGCATAGTGACGAACTGGAATAGACCTCGGCCTACTACTGCAAAAGCGGTCTTTTCCTTAGAGGATTTGTCCAAAGGAATTTGCCAGAAAGCCTTTCTAAGGTCTATCGAGGATACATACTTAGCATTCCTGAGTGATGTCAAAATTCTGTCGATGTTCGGTAAGGGATAGTTATCAAATTTGCTGACCTCGTTGAGCTTTCTACCGTCAAAGCATAGACGATATCACTCCGAGTTTCAACATTTCGTCTAACTCCTTACAAAATTCTGTCGATGTTCGGTAATGGATAGTTATCAAATTTGCTGACCTCGTTGAGCTTTCTTCCGTCAAAGCATAGACGGTATCACTCCGAGTTTCAACATTTCGTCTAACTCCTTATTTAATACTTTTGACATGTACGGAGACATGGCGAAGGGCCTTGTCTTTACAGGACTGGCATCAGCCGTATCTATAGACATGGTGATTTTATTCGTTCGGCCTAACCTATCTTTACTACTTATTTCATTGAAAGAGCTTATTACTTTTTCTGCCTTTAAGCGTTCCGTCCGCGAGAGATCATCTAGGGTACATAGACGCGAGAAAAGGTTTTCTAAAGAACTTTCTGAATAACAATCTTTAAAACTTGTTTGAGAATTGACTTCTAGGGACTGTGGATACCACGAATTATCTTTAAAATTTACTAAAATTCCGAATTTTTGTGCAAAATCACATCCTAAAACCAAAGTATGTGATAGAGAAGGTACTACTAAAGCAGAAATTACTAAACAATGACCATTGCAGACTAGCGGCAACTCAACCGTACCTAAAACTTTTAGACGGCTGCCATCTGCAGTGGTAACACTTCTATTTTTGACATGGCATATTTTTATACTTAAACGACTTAAAATTTTAATACCATTCTGACCTACAACGGAGGCATTTGCACCAGAGCCAAATAAAGCCGAGAAATGGGCACCTAATAGATTTATCTTGATATGCGGTCTGTTATCTGAATATTTATGCACGAATAAAGGAGACATGTGACCATTTGGAGAAGCAGGAGTTTTAACTTGAGAAGGAGGATTTTTATTAGACTTAAAAAAAAATCAGAAACTTTTGTAACTATTTAGTCCAATCTGATCTATTGGATTATTTCTTTACTTAAGATCCCCGTTGGAATCTTTCTTTTATCCGCGACCGGACGTTCTGAGAAAATACGACGGATTTTCAGTTCATAGTCTAATTCATATTCCAGTAGGTGATTGACTTTAAAATTGAAAGCTTCCATGATAAATGAATAAAATTTAAAAGAACTGTTTAAAAAGTCTTGAAAATATTTCTCCTGTGCTCCCAATAGTCAAAATAAAAAATATATAAAGGCACTTAAAATATGTAAACTTCTTTACCAAACATTTAAAAAAATCTTCGACAATTTCAAAAAAAAATTTCTAAGTATCGCCTTGTATTAAAATTCTTTTACCAAATATGTTAAGAATTTCTCAACAAAAAAAACTCCAAATACCGTTTCGTGTCAGCAAAGTATTTTTAATATTCATGCAAAATATAGGTGAGAAAAAACGTACCGTTTTTTTCTTCGGCTATCCGCAAAATAAACAGTGCAAAATTAAAGTCGACCAACACATCTGCTAATCTGAACTACAAAGGTAGCTTTTAAGGAAAAAGTAGGAATCGCTTATCTTAGAGTCAATTAACAAAATTCAAATATCTATACCACCATCAGATAAATTGAAATAACAAATTCTACAAATTTCCTGCTTTTGTCTTACTGCTATAGTGTAGTTTCGTTTAATAAATATTATGAAATAAAAATATCTGCAAAGTTAGAGCTTTTACTTTGTTCGAAAGCTAGTACACTGAACCCTTTTAAAAAATAAAATTCCAAAAGCCCCGCGTTGACAGCGCTATTTTGTACCGTTTGTATTAATTGGTCGCTTTTTGCGGCGTCATTTTGTACCCTGTGAAAATTGTTATTCCCACGCTTGGGCGCAGTTTTCTTGCAACCTCTTTTTAATTTCTGATAATGAATTGAGTGGATCCTGATTTTAGAAGAACTAAAGAAATTAAACACACACTAGCTCAGTTTTCCTTGGTAGAGAAATATGGGTAAGAGATAATTGTTTTACGTCTTTTTGGAATTATTTTCTATTTTAAAAAGCTTCAGTTGTACAAATTTTTTTTGGGCACCATTCATTTTAAAATAGAAAGGATCTAACTTCAGTTAAAAAAATGAAAAAATACTGAAGGGTTTTATGGTTATTACTAAAAAGAATTAGTCTAGTACAACTTTTCTTATCCTGAAAAGAAAAATAGGTATTCAGTGAGACACTAGCTTTAATTAACAAAAAGAAAATTTATTCATGTTTTTAAAAATTAAAAGTTCTAACCTTTGCAGTTCTACAAAAAAATTCTAGCCTAACTACTAGTTATTACGTTTAAATTCTGAACTATGACTACCCCCGAAGACGAAAAATAGTGCTTTTCACTTCACTTTTTAGTCTGTTTAAATTGCTGTTAAGGCACTACTCAGGGATATGTCTATTGAAGGATGTTTTGGTAACTTACTGTTCCTATTCCGGCTTCGATGGAACACGACCGATTTCACACTTTTCTAGTAGACACTTAGAGAGCCCACTACGGCTTTTCGTTAAGAAACTGGTGCTTTACTTAGCTCGCATGATGGTTGTTATGAGCTTTTACTGTAGCTCAGTCGAAGGAAGCCTACTTGGCGGCTCCGATGAAAATTAGTCTGGCTGCGGCTTGATGGTATTCCGCCTACCTGGCGGCTGGATGGAAATTAGCCCAGACAGTCGTTTCTCGGGCCCTTAAATAAACCGTGCAAACTCTGCCGGTAATATGGCGACGCCGGAACCAAAACTGCGGATACACACATTTCACCAATCGCGGCGTAGCGGTAGATTCGGTCAGGAACCCGCACTGCACAGTATATACCGAACGTCTTGGAATCTCTGTTTAATATACCGTTCGATACAAAAATGAAAATAAGTACAATTTGAAGTGAAAAATCAGTAACATTACATGGTCTTAAAATCTAGGAAAAAATGAATGTTACAATATATATATATATATATATATATATATATATATATATATATATATATATATATATATGAGGAGCAGACTTTCTAAATGCATTTTGTCCATTTTTTGTAATTTTGGGAAACGAAGAAAAACTGCTATGCGTTTGGCAAGATATTAACCGAAAAGTTGATATACCTAAAATGTGAATAAAAAATAATTCAAGGATTAGACGTATATGCGAAAAATCTAGTATTGATCATATCCCAAAAAATTGAAAAAAACTGATGGACAAACTGCATTTAGATTGTCATCCTGGGACAAAATGCATTTTGATTGTCTACACAAAGCGGCATTACTGACTTTTGATAGTAACGATATAAAAAAACTTGTAGCTTTATAAAAATAGTGTTTTGTTTTTAAATACACAATAATGTTTATAAACTAAATCAACAATAATGGCATTTTACATGTCATAAAGGTCACCATCTTCATCATTATTGCAATCGCATAACATGTCAGGTTCTTCGATAACATCATCATCCTCAGATTCACCATGGTTAGCTTGATTGTCAATTTGCACACGATTGTCAGAGAGAATTGGCTGTAACCATGTTAGCTCAGGATCGTTTACCCAATTTGTCCATGACAGTTCCACTAATAATTTCGAGAGACTCAGGAGTTTTTTTTGGTTTAATTTTGTTTTGAAGTTCTACAGCAGGTAAGTGTAAAGTCGAAAGCTTCTTTCCACGTTTTAATAACGTTTGAAATTGTTTGGACGGATCGTCATTTCTATAAAACAACTCGGTCTTAAGCAAAATATCGGTGTTGTTTTGTGATCTTTTAATAATAATCCGTTTGGCCGCACTAATCCCTTCAATTTTTTTTAAAGAAGTTAACGCCATTTTTATATCGTAAACAACCCAGTCCCTACCAAGTTGTCTAACGTCTCCCTTCTTGGAGTAAATGTCATAATATTGTGTAGGTGTTTTTATTGAACTGTATGATCGCATAACTTTTTCTATTTGCCCGAAAATACGGTCTGCTGGCAAATATGAGTGTCCGCGTACCGGAAAGGTAAGTACCACGGATTTAATATTTTGCGGGGCATCTCCGTACAGCCATAGCATAAGCATATGCATCACGTGTGCATTTTTATTCTGCCCGACACAACCATCTGCGAATAGTCGCAACTGTTTTTATATCTGGTCCAAATTCTGCTTTATTAAGAAAATCACGTAGAGCAGAACTTGTCTCTGCAGATCCCCTTTTTGCTTGATGTTCCATCCAGGTGTAGAAAACTGGTTTTTTAATATCCACGTCGGTTACACAGAAACAATAAAAAGACAACTGCTGGGCATAAAATGCATCTTGAATTGGCACTTTCGGTAAGACTTGAACCTGTTGAAGGTCAAAACAATACGAAGCACTCTGTGCCGGCTTTTCATTCATTAGGTTCAAAAATTGTTTGGCTCGTAATTTATGTACACGTAGAGAAGTTTTTAGTTTGTCTATTTCAGTTTTGTCTTTGCAAATGCTAATAGAAGTTTGGGTCCTAACACAAAAGCCACATACGTCGGTGGCAGGGCTTCCAAATGCAATATTAAAATGATTATTAAAGAATCTACTAAAATACTTGTAATTTACTTTCAAATTTTCAACTGTACTCTGATTGTACAGATTCCATAAAGCAGTAATATTATTTTCGGATGATAGATAAATGCCCCGAGATTTAGCACTCCCGTAATGACTTTCGTGTCCTTTTAAACTGGCTATAAATTCTTTCACAGCTTCAAATTTATTAACATTCCTAAAAGACCGTTGGTCCACTCCACGCTTCTCAACAATACCACTTCCAGATTGCATTTTTCGAGCAATAGTATTTACGCGTCTCTGACTGACACTAAATATTGATAAGAATAACTTCTGGCAAATGTAAATTTTTTTCTCATTCTTCCAAACCTAAAATAAAGAATATTACCTAAAATAAAATCGGACCTTCCGCCAGTTAAGCGTTGCTTAAACCACTACACTATACATTATGGTGACAATAAAATTCTTTTTAAATTAAAATTTAAACCATAAATTTTAATGGATTTCTAGGTTAAATTTTTTTCACTCTTCGATAAAAGTTAGCTAAGGGGGGGATTTTAAAAATAAGCTAAATAAAATTATTTAAAACTAAAATTTACATGATATCTTATAGAAAAATTGTGGGATTTTCCTCCTAGTTTTTGGTTACGACTTCTATCTGGTTTTCCAACATTCATAAAATGCCCCAATTTATTGTCCTGTACATTTTTCTTTGTTGTCTTATAAAACGTATTTCTGATTGTCCTTATATCGTCTTGGGATAATTCATGGCAAAAGAAATCCTTTCGTTTAGGGTGAGTACAGGAAAAATCAACAAAATGTTCCAAATTAGGATAACGATCTGAATGCCTTTAAAAGAGAATAATATTAAAACATTAAC
Organism: Pachyrhynchus sulphureomaculatus; assembly: GCA_019049505.1. Lineage (NCBI taxonomy): Eukaryota > Metazoa > Arthropoda > Insecta > Coleoptera > Curculionidae > Pachyrhynchus > Pachyrhynchus sulphureomaculatus. The sequence continues at coordinate 164,152,308 of CM032447.1, read as the reverse complement.
GACAACATAAGAACTTGAGAACTTTAGTGTACCTATTAGGTAAACAATAATAGCATAATGTAAACCTAACCTAAAAATCATTAAGGCTTACCTTACGTTGCTTTTACACTCTTTAGACGTGAGATTTCTTTTTCTTTTTCTACTACCACGGTCCGTATCACCTACTACGTGATCCCCTGTCACAGTCACATCCATTATTTAAGATTGTTTCGTAGAAAAACGGAAAAATAAACGCACATAAAACAAACACTGCAGACACCAACAAGTGCAATGACAAACAAATCGAAATTAGTCCACGGCGCAAGGACAAACTTCCGTTAGTTCGTCTAGCGCCAATGGACATACAGCATATAGAAAGTCCGAGGTATTTTTAACATTTAATTTGTATGGGAGAAAATGCATTTAGAACGTCGTTTGGGGCATGATATTGTTGCTCTATGTATGTAGTTTGCGTTGGCATCTTTGGTTGAAAATGTGAAAAAATGGACAAAATGCATATAGAAAGTCTGCTCCTCATATATATATATATATATATATATATATATATATATATATATATATATATATACATATATATATATATATATATATATATATATATATATATATATATATATATATATATATATATATATATATATATATATATATATATATATATATATATATATATATATATATATATATATATATATATCCCATGGTATAATTTTTGCAATATATTTTTTTACTGTTATATAAAACATTGTTCCTTGGTTATTTGTCAGTGTTGCAGACGAAATTTAAAATGCTTATTAACTTTGCAGATGACGCCAGTCATTTATAATACACAGCATTAGTCCGATAAATTAATTATCACAATGTGTTTATGTGGTTGCTTAATAAAACCTGCCTCAATATAAAGATTTTGGCTAGAAGCCGACAGACAAAAAATTTCGAATCATTATCGTCTTGATAATGCATATTGATATGTGTAATTTCTTATCTTGAAGAGCAATCTATTCTCTTTCTCAACTACATCAAAGATCTGCTGGAAAGGACCGGGAATCCAGCTTTACAGAAGACAGTATGCTTATTTCGTCACTTACTTTGAATGCTAGAACACCGGCTACTCTTGCAAGTATCCGGAGACAGCCGAAAGTCGTTTAACTTAACAAAGACCTAGAAAAGTTCTATCTTGGGGTGACAGTAACAAAGTAGAATATAAATGGCCGCATTGGTATAACAACTAAAAACGAAACGAAAAGAATCGTATTTTTAGAAGTTTCCAAAAGTGTTCTTCGTATTTGCTGAACCATCCCAAGACTCGTTTCGCCGTATCACGGCTCATCAGCTAGGCTAGGTTCAGCAAATACGAAAACACATTTTTAGTCCTTTATCCAAGTAACTAACGGAAAACTATAACAAACAGATACTTATACTGCACTCTGTCGGCGACTTACTAAGTCTATTCAACCAGAGCAGCGTAAGTTACTCGGATAAAGGACTAAAAATATCTTCTCGTATTTGCTGAACCTAGCCCAGCTCATGAGCCGTGATACGGCGAAACGCGTCTTGGGATGGTTCAGCAAACACGAAGAACACTTTTGGTAACTTCTAAAAATACGATTCTTTTCGTTTCGTTTTTAGTTGTTATACCAATGCTGCCATCTATGCCTTCGAGCAGTAAGCTCAAGAAAGGTGCGCTTCTGCCATAAGTGCCAGCCGTGCTGTACCGCTCTGCTTGAATAGGCTTAGTAAGTCGCCGACAGAGTGCAGTATAAGCATCTATTTGTTATAGTTAAAGTAGAATATAACGTTACAAAAACCCAGGAGGCAGTTTTTTCTAAAAATTGACGTTGCTGAACCCGACATATTTATGTCGGGATACTCCATTCCTCTAACATCGTCAGTAAATCTGCTAGGCGTTAATTTGGGAGCAAATATGTCTTGGCATGAACATGTTGTAAGCATAGCATAGAGAGCTTCTCAAAACCTAGGAATATTATTTCGAACTAGGAAGCTTTACACTTCACAACAACTGATAATTCTATACAAAGCTCAAATTCTACCAACGATAGAGTACTGCTCCCATGTTTGGGATCTGCTCCCATGTTTGGGATCTTCTCCCAAACATACACTGCATTTGTTGGATTCTATTCAGAAGAAAGTTGGTCGCCTAATTGGAGACCTAGAACTGACGAAACCAAACCACTGATTCCTTGGAGCATCGAAGAACCATAGACGACTTGAGTCTATTTTACAAGTATTTTCAGTTCGATGGATGCAGCCCGCTTAATTCCTCTCAAAGCGGTACATGCTAGAAATACACCTGGCGTCAGCTTGTCACTCCTTGTACAACCCTTTTATATGGAGAACTTTACACGTTTGGAATGATTAGTCCAGAACTGTGTTTCCCACCGAGTACGATTTACAGCGATTCAAGACCAACGTAAATTGCCTTTTCCGCATATACGCCACTCCTGTAGCCCTTTCGGAATTTCTTGGCAGCATGTGTGCCATGTCCATAAAAAAATTCATCGTTAAATGTTACATTGTTCAAGGGACCGTTATTGTTCTAGTAATAATATCAAATATTTTGATTGTAAAATTATCTGGAATCAAAATTTCGGCGTCCAAAAACTAACACTACAAAAACTTACTATTAATAAAAGTATAGCAGTAGTATTGTCAAGAATGAGGAAATTTCGATAATGCAAACTGAGTTTTTTTTACGTTGATGGCTCTAGGCCACTATAGTTTTTTATTTCCTTTGAAATAATTAAACCAATATAATTGTGTTAATCTAAAATGTAAACACTTTCGATCAAATAACTAAATTATTCGGGTAAACTAAGGAAGACTCGGTGGAGTGCAAAGAAATGTTTAACTGTTGAAGGGAGAGCAAATGATCGTCTGCGTGTATGCCGGTCAGACTACACGGTGTAAGTATTTTTTTTTATTTTTAAAATCGTCACTTAGAAGTCACATAGATCGAATGAAGCATGCATGCTAGGTTAGATATTTAGGTTTATGTTGTAGAATTCATAATAAATATATGTAATTGTAAGCATTTTTAAAGAAAATATCCCTTTTTATTCTTCGTCTTATCCCGTTATAGATCTTAGATTAACCCGACTAAGCAAAGCCTGAGAAGTTTTGAGTTTATGTTTTTGAAAACCTTTTAATTCGTCAATTGTCTGAGGTTGCTTTTTGCTCGAAAGTGTTTGCATTTCAGAATTATATAATTGTGTTATTTTAATTTTTTCAAAGGAAATAATAAATTATCGTGGCCTAGACTCATCAAAAAAAGCTTAGTTTACTTCGTTGGAATTTTCTCATTTTTGGCAGTGACCTACGACGAAATGTATATGTCTGTATTAAAAGTTACCAAAAATAGCAAAAGTGTTTACGAAATTAATTAACAAATATGTAAATAAATGCAAAAACAGCGACTTTATTATTGAATTCATTGTGGATTACAGGTCAATATTTTTCCTTAAGTTGTTCTAGAATTTTTTATTGACTGTTAGACAGGTTAAACCTATACCTATTATATATTGAGATGAATTAATGCTGTTATATACATTTGTATCTTGAGATGTTTACATGTCAGTAACCTAAATAACTTAGCCTAGGTAATGGGTTTTATATAAATATGGTGAGAAGTAACTTAAGAGATTAGAACTTAAGATAGTTCATAAGTATAAACTTTAAGCTAATCCTGTGGTGAAGGGTCGAAGGGTCTTCGGTAATGAAATTTAGCATTGGGTAGAGGTCCATAGGCGTTTCTGACTGTCGGTTGGGGTGGTGATTGGCTTTATACAGAAATTCCAGCTAAGCATTGCATATGAATTTCCGAATTGTATGTATTCTCGATGAATCTGGGTGTTACGGACGAACCGTGGGGCTTTAGCGATGATTCAGAAGGCCTAGTTTTGATCGGACCGGAGAGTGGATATACAGGAGCGTGACATTTGATACCATGCCGGACTGGAATAGGTGAGGCTATCTCTGATGATTAATTTGTAAATTGTCAACTCGTTGCGTGTAGCCAATTTACTGAACTTGTTTAGAAGAGGGTATAACTTGCTGAGGAGTTGATTGGCTTTGGTGGTGGAGGTGGTGACCTGGTCCTATCATACTAGCCGCTTGTTGTAGTGGATGCCCAGGTACTTGATGCTGTTGGTCCATTAACTTCTGGTGCCTTGGAGAGTGAAGTTTGCGTACATGGTGTTGGAAAATGAATTGGGTGTTGGTTAGGTAGATCTGTATTCTCCAATGTTTAAATCAAGGGATTAACATATTCAGGTAGCTGATAATGATCCTGGTGGTCTTGATGGTAGCGGAGTTTGGTCGGACTTGAGAATGTCGGCCGTGAAGATGTTGAACAAGTGATGGGAGAGGATGGAACTGTTCGACAGGCATTTCGCGAGATTGCTGACGTTCGCAATACGCATTCTCCGTGAAGATTTATGTATGTCTATACCCGCATAAGGTACAGGTGGTGCAAGAATAAAAACTAATTTATACTGCTCAGAGGATCTTCATTAATTAATTGTACAAACGCAACATTTAGCAGTTATTCAGTATTGTCTGACATTTTATAAGCAAATGTTTCCTGTTGCAAAAATCAATTTTGCCTTAAGCTTACCTAGTATACTGTATATCTACTTTCAGATTAACTTTGACTTGATCCATTTGGCGATAAAATTCAGTTTTAACAGAACTACAATAATTTTTTAATAATTACTATTTTAAAACAATCTTAAACGCAGTTAAATAATTAGAATGAAGGAACTTTTTGAGAAAACGATCTTTATTTCGTTACAATATTTGTTATTTATAGAGACAATACTTAGTCAACTAATTATTACTTAATAAGTATTGCATAATGCATTGGTTTCAACTAACTGAAGATTCGTACCTACGAATCCATAATATATTTCGGTAAGACGACAACCTAGATCTGCGTAGTTAAGGTAAGTCCGGAGTAGTTGTCCATAAGGGGGAGATGGCCCGTCGAAATAATTTATAGAACCGTTGATTAGATGTTGTTAGTTACTGTTCAGTTCACTTCGCGTCGTGCGTGGAAGCTAAGGTAAAAAGTGAGTAAAATCCTTGTTTATTGTTTTGTCTAGTGTAAATATTTGTTAGAGGGTTCATGTTTTACATGGTTGTGATGTTAGTTTGTTAAAATAATGGTTATTTCTGTATTTGTTGCAAAGTATAAAAGCAACGTTTAGTTCTAACCTCAAAATTACGCGGGTGGTTTTTTTATATATGTTTATATTTTAGTTGGAGTCGGTGCGTGATGGCCATATGGCCATCATATACCGACGTTACATTAATGATGTATTATTAAAATAATTGATTTCTTCTCAAACTTGTTTTAGATGCCTAATAAGTACAAGAGAAACTTAGTAGCTCTGAGAGGAAATTGGTCTGAAGAGCACTAAAAGCAGCTATCAGTGCTGTGAAAAATGACGGATTACCTGTGCGTGGGGCAGCTATTCAGTACCAAATACCGAGAAAAACATTAGAAAGAAGATTAAAGAAGAATAATGACAAAAAAGGGCCTATGGGACCATCTTCTTTATTTGGAGAAGAAAATGAGAAGACGTTGGCTGATCATATCAAATCAACGCAAGCCAAAGGTTTTCCATTGACGATGGATGATGTTAGAAAAATAGCTTACGATTTTGCAGAGCAGTTAAAATTAAAACATAGATTTAACACAGAAACTCAGAAAGCAGGATATGACTGGTTGCAAATGTTCTGAAGTAGAAACACAGATATTGGACTAAGAAAGTCAGAAGGTGTATCCTTGTCAATTCCATGAATAAATCAGAAGTAAATGCATATTTTCAAGGTCTTGAAAGCGTCCTTATGCAAGACAATGAGGTTTTAGCACCAAATTGCGTATTCAACATGGATGAGTCAGGTTTGCAGTTAAACAGTCGTCCAGGTCACGTGTTCGCTGAAAAAGGTTCTAAAACGATTTCCACAGTAACATCGACTGAAAAAGGGGAGACGATAATCATTATAGCTTGCTGCAATGCTGAAGGTACTTTTTTGCCACCTGCTTGTTTCATGAAGGGGAAAAATAAAAAACCCGAGTTTAAAGATGGGACGCCTCCAGGAACAAAACTGTTCATATCTCAAAAATCAGCTTATATAACTTCAGAGATATTCTTAGAATGGTTAAAAAGACATTTATTCCAAGAAAACCAGCCGGAAAAATTGTTCTTCTGCTCGACGACCACTCAACACATTGCAATTCAGTGGAAATGTTAGAATACGCTAATCAGATCAACATTATTTTGATATCAATGCCGAGTCACACATCTCATTATCTCCAGCCCTTAGATCGTGCGGTATTTAAATCATTAAAAACTCACTTCTATGAACAGTGTAGACTTTGGTTAAAACAGCACCCAGGACATCCTATATCAAGACTCTTTCGGAGATTTACTTAACAAGGGTTGGGGAAAAGCAGCAACAGCGGAAAATGCTATTTCTGGTTTTAAAGCAACGGGAGTGTATCCTTTCAATCCAGTAGCGGTGCCAGACTACGCGTTTATTCAAGAATCCGTAGGTATCTCGTTTAATACTTCTATTGAGCAAAGAAGAAATACAGATTATAGCCCTGAAATCGTTTCCAAAAAATCGAAAACCTCATTGAACACTGCCACTGTGTCTAATGTTTCAGAACCAAGCATTCCGAAAGAACTTCCATCTAATAACGTTCCAAATCTGGAAGAAGTGTAATCACACCCCCTCGCGGATTCTACAGGAAATATCTCCTATTCCACACAAACTTATTGAAGTTCGTAAACGAGCAAAGCAAGTTGGTACACTATTAACATCTGAAGAACATATCAAAGCCAGAAAATTTGCTGCAGAAAAAAGTGTAAAAAAGGAGAACATAAAAAAAGCCGAAAAAATCAAAGAAGAAAAAGGAAGAAGAGCCAAAAAAAAGTACTGTTCGATGTGCAAACAAAAGAAAAGTTATCCGAAGACTATCTGATAGTAGTGACGATGCCCCATTAATAACGTTAGCGGATAAATATAAGAAAAAAAAAGGGAAACGAAAAGGACAACTGTCGCGGGTGTGGAGAAAACTACTACGAAACAATTCTCATCGAAGACTGGCTTCAATGTACAATATGCCAGTTTTGGGCACATGAAAATTGTACAGAATTTGATGACATGTGTTTCAAATGTGATTGAGAGAAAGAAAGAGAGTTAAAAAATAGAAAATAAAACCAAAAAATTATTTTAAAGCTAGAATTAAGTTATGGCCATCTTTCCTCTAATGTCATGGCCATCACATCCGGAGACCTCGGGACAGATGGCCAATTGTGATTTTAAAAAAAATTTTCTTAAGGACGATCTCATTAGAAATTGTTACTATTTTATTTTATATCCTAAAGTTAATTGTTTAAAGTTTAATTACAAATAAAGACTTTTATAGTAATGTGTAAGTTTTTTTTAACAGCGTTTAAAAAAAATATGGCCAGCTACCCCGGACTTACCCTAGAGTTTTCTAGGATTGAGCTGTAACATAACTTATGTCATTTTCTATTTAAAATATGAGAAAAATAAAGAGTTAATGAAAAATGTGGATTCGCTCGCATGGATTTCATAACGTAGTTGATTATTTGGATATAAGATACGTAAGTATGAGGATGGTATTTGGTATTTAAATAAGTAATATCTGTTTAGCGTTATCTTAGGTATCATCTTATTTCCGGCAATGAGAGAAATAAATTATTAATAATAAAAAAAGTTCAAACATTCTGTTTCCTTTATTTACACCTGTGATAGAAAAAATATAAGATGTGTGTTGCCTTAATCGAATTAAACACACAAAGGATCATTTTATAGAGCAGTGTAATCCATTTCATTTTAGTGTGAACAACTTAAAGGTCAACGAAATACTAGTTAAATACTAATTAACAAAATGACATCTTTTTCTTTTTTTGATGGACCATTACCTAAGAAAAATAATTTAGAAATATATATTTTTTTAAATTACTGTCAAACTAGTTGAGGAAAGATAGAATTAAGTTATTCTAGATAAACAAAATATGTTAAACTTTCTAGCATTAAATTGGAAAAACAACGTAAAGCTTTTCAAATCTCTTTCTCGAGTGCACTCTGAGACGTCATATTCGAAAATATCAACGAGTTGTGTTTTCCCCACTAACTTCTAAACTAATTACCGGGCTTTTTATCTTTGAAAGATTTTATTATGGCGAAATCAAAGATTTGGAGCAGTTATCGGTGTAATGTGGTCTCAGCTATTAAATGGAAGAATGGTGACTAATGTCCATCTTTATTCTCTCCCTTCTTCTTCCCTTTTTCTGTGGAAACTTTTTAATCTGGTTATTTTTGTTATTACTAAATTTGAAACGTGAAGAATTTACTTAATTTATTAAACGCTTATATTTAATTACACATCTTAAAATCACTACCTCGAATTTGCGTGTATGAATGTGTAGAAATGATTTATCATACATAATCATATTTAAACTAAATAGCTAAACTTAAAGTGAAGAAAAATTAAGTCAAAATTACTAAATCATAACTACAATAAAAGTGAAATTAAAGAGAAATTCTTAAATTTAGAATAATTCTATAACACAAAAAGTGTTTTATGAAAAGATTTTTTGAACAAAATGTTTGAAATCGGACATTTCGTTTAGAATTTAGAACTTAGTTGGATATTAACACCTGTCATTATTAATTTATTTTTATAGTAAAGTATGCTAACTGAACAAGTAACTGAGTTGACTATAAGTTAGTAATTACTTGCCCACTTAATCGGCGGAGATATGACATTTGTGTTTAATATTGTTTTTACATCGTATGCAGTACAAAGCCAAATGATGCATTAATTACTTACTGTAGATAAGCGTTTTGTATTTTAATAACTAAACTTTTTAGTAGTTCTAGCTGGAAAGTTTGTAAATATTGGATCTCATGTCTATTCTACAGCTTGTATTGACTTTATAGCTTTTGCAGGTTCCACAAGAAAATACGTATATAGATTTTAAGAAGTTAAGTTAAATAGGATGAAAAAAGCTACTTTTATAACGTCAAATTCGTTATTTTACTTTGAAAAAAAAATGGCAGTTTACTATATTTCACACTACTTTCATTTTATAAACATTGTTTTTTTGATTGACAAATAACTTTTAAAGCTTTGTCACAAGAAATATCATTCCATGCAAAATCATTTGGACCGTTTAAAAACACCTGCAGACAAAGTTCAGTTCCGCCGGCATTGTCTGGTTGGTTTGCAGCGAATTTCCGGTAAAATACTGGTTTTCCTGTTGTAAGCCAAACAAAATCAGTTCCTAAGGCACCATGTCTAGTTCCAGACATCCAATAACCCTCGTAAGGACCACCTGTAAAAAATAAGTGACGAAATAATGACAAATTAATTTAAAAAACTAATTGTTGAAATTATCAAATTCTGATTATCTTCTTTTTAATGATACGATATTTCTGAAACTTGACGTGATAAAGCTAAAATCCTTTGACAGTAACTTTTTCAGCTTGAAAAAATCTTTTATCGAGTCAGAAAATTGAAGAAAAGTATTCATTGGCTTAATAAAGCCTATCTAAAACATAATAAAGTAAGGTTGAACTGTCACTTGGAATACAGCAACTAAATTAAATTTTTTTGGTAATATCTTCTCGATGCATATATCAAAAAATCTTAGATTATGAAAATACTGCTAACACAAGCTTTTAATTTTTTCTTTAGGACGATGAGAAGAAGATACGATACCTACATTTGAAGGCTGTCTTCATAATATTATTTTATTTTAAAAGTTCATTTTAAAAAATGCAAAAAAACAAGTATACCTGAATCAGTTCTTTTTTGAACCGATGTGGGAAAAAGTCCTTTTTAGTGTTCCGTACGGAACACTTATAAGATCACTTCGGTGTCTGTCCATCTGTCTGTCCGTCTGTCCATCTGTCACACTCGATTTTCTCCTAATCTCGAAAAATACTTATCAAAAAAATTTTGAAAAAATTCTGGGATATTCTCCACGTGTAGATTGAACGAAAATTATCACGAGTGCATTACCTTTAATAATTTATCTGGTATATAAAAAAAACAAAAATTTCAAGGTCATCAGATTTTAGTAAAGATTGGAAACAAACTTTGTTGAAAACTCATTTGGGGTGTGTTTTGTGAAGTCACTGATCATTTTTATACCTAAGTAACAAAATTTTTTATTTGAAAAGCAATCAACGTACGGAACACTAATTGCGCAAGTTCAACTTGCACTTGACCGGTTATTTTATTTTATTTGTCATCAAATATGTTAAATGTACGAGACATTGTTATGTGTTTCGCAGGAACAAAATGAAACATGCTGCGATATTGCAATATACCAGAATTACTATTTAAACTGGATTGTCCTGACTCGAATAGTTTATATGACTATCCAACGAAAAATAATGGAAAAGGTGTGCGTGTGTGTTTTTTTAATATTACATATGAAAGTGGCTTACCTAGAGAGAGAATATTCCTGTATTTCTCTATTTTAGAGTTTATTAAATATCATTTGTTATGTAACTAAGGTAATTTAAAATCTGACGAGACTGATAGGTCTTTCTTGTTTTTAGCGTTTTTGAGCTTTGTCTATGCAAATTGTAACACTGAAAGTTTTCGAGACCACTTAGAATTGCAGCTTGTTAGAGACACGCTAAAATTCATATAAAAATGCCTTTAAGGAAAACAACCTAATTTGCTCCACGTGACGACAGTATTGTTTTCTTTATTAGTGTTAATTTAGGAGAAACTATAAATCCTATCCTCTATTTGTTTTTTACTTTTTATTTTTGTTTTATTATATTTTTCTAAATTACGTATGTCTAAATTACAATATTTCTGCTATATTTTTATTATATTTGGTCCACTAAGTTAGTCATTGTTTTACGCTGCTAATACTACTAAAAAATAATAGAACATTCTCCTTCTATGACAGTTACAAAAAAATAAAAAACCTTTCGAACTCCGATAATCACTCTGCCCGATCAAACTTAAAGAATCGAAGGCCGCCAGAAGTTGTTATCATCACATACTAAGTTTAACAAATACCTTTCTTTTTAGTTATATATGATTTTCCTTGTTGTTCTGAAAGTTTAACTAACAAAAAATGCTTGGAGTTTCCAATGTCCAATTCTTATTGACTGAAAATTGCCATCAGTTTTGCAGAAAATATTATTGATTGTCTTAGGACTGAACGGTCTCAGTAATTGTAAAATACAGATTGGACAAATTTGGTCGCCGATTCTTATCTATTTTTCCTATATTAACCTCAAAAACAACTTACCTTCAGAGTCAATTGTGGTAAGTATGAGACTAAAATAATATGTTTGTACGTCACCAAAAGTTGAGGTGAGATGGAAGGGGTAAATTTTTATGTACTTTATATTGTGTTAGGATTTTTTTGAGTTTTGGATATGTGGTTTGTACTAGATTCACAACACTAAATGATTTGGTAAAGGGAATCTGCATTGATATTTTATTCATTTGTATAAATTTGAACCATTTAGGTTTAGGTAAACTATACACTTACTTTTAGGATCAATAGTTCTTGTATAATTTTCTAAAGCAATTTCTTCTTCTCTTGAGTTCACACTGACCAATTCCATTCCCAATTGTGCACATAAAGTCATTGCTTGGAAGAAATTTACTTTTCCCGAACCATACAAATAATTAGTTTTTTTAGGTTCACTGCAGGTTCCATATTCTGAACACCCAACAGAAATTTGTACAGCTAAAAATAAAAATTTTAGATTTGATATTCGACATATACCTATCTCAGCTTTTATGAATATAATTGTTAATAATAAAGACAATTTAAAAACTTCATCACGAATATTAAATTTTTCCTTAACATTTCTAGTAGTATAAAGGATTTCTCCTATGTAGGTTGACAAAGTGCTGCTAGCTATTGAGAGCTTGTTCCGAGAATTGTCTTTCTCGAAATCTAGCGCGAAATTGAGTTAGTTCGAATTACACACGTCTTTTTGCATTAGTGGACCGGGATAGGGAGTGGGTGGGGCTTCATGGATGATCTGTTCCCAGATTGGTGAGAGATAAAGACCAGTGTCACGATTGAGGGTGTTGAGATATTTCGATGGACTTCCTAGGATAGAAAAATGAATTTCTTGCAAGAATCTTTGATTAGTCAAAGAGAATCTGGTGTCCTATTTCATGATGGAGTTTTGCTACTTTTTAATTCTAATATATATTTTTCAGCTAGTTTCCGCGATATAGGTTTTACCATAGCTACATTAAGCTGAAGAGTCCTGGGTGTTCAAAAGGTATCTTATTTTTAATAGATCGACGATGTTGTGAGAGTTTAGGGTACGTAGAGAAACGTGTTATTATTTTGTGTTTCCGCAGAATTTTCGAAATGCGATCTGACATTTTCAATATATGGAAGAACTACAATCCCAGGAGACTGATCTGCTTGACTTCTGAGGAGATGTATATTTTCAAATGGAGCATTTTGTATGTCGGTGCTGGAAACTGTTGATTAAAGAATGGAAGTAAAATGCTTTAGTTCTGATTGAAGAGATTGTGGCTGAGAAAGTGATACGGCTCTATGAATATGAAAGTTGACTAAGTATTTTTGGGAGAGATCATGATGTGAAGAAGCATTTAGATATCTAGTGTTATGAATAGACTAATTTTAAAGGTGATGTGGATAAGTGGATGTAAAGCGTTAAGCTGATCATGGAAACTTTGAAGGGATTTTTGACGGTGTAAAAAGTTGTTTTTCGAAGTGTTCCATAAACATGTTGGTAATAACTGGAGAAAGAGGGGGAATCTCTTGCTATGTAGGATATTTGCTTATATATTCTAATATTGCATAGAAAGTACGTCCATGAAAGGCATTTCCCAATTAGGGGTTTGCCAGATTTTTGACATGAAGGATATCTCTGATAATGATTAGAATATCGAGAAGGAGAACTTTGGAGAAAAGACATTCGACATTGAAGCTGAGTAAAATATCATTCGGATCGTCGTTTGATGTTTGATGTCCTTGAGTTGTTGTACGTTGTGCGAAGAGTTTAAGACAAAACTATTTCTTTTGCCGGTGAAAAGTCAGATACTTGACGAGAGAAGCCGTTGGAGAGCCAATTGTACTTGGGTGTAACGTTTTTTTTTTGTGTATTCTGCTTAATTGCTGCTTTGAACGAATATTCCATTGAAGGAGTTGAATCTTTCTTTAGTGGTCGATATAGGCCTTTCAATAGCATTTCTTGAATTTTACTGTGATATTCTGCTGAATCAATGACAACTGTAAAGTTAGCCTTTAAAATGATTAATTTCGGGTCCGACTTGAGGAATTTTAATGCAACGAATTCTGATTTAGAAATGTTTATGGCTAGTGGCTGTGCCATCTTGAGAATTTTGGCTGTAAAAAGGCTAAGTTACCAGCTACAAAGATCTTTAAATCACAATCAATAGCATTAAAATTCCTCATGTCGGAATTGTAGTCCATCCATACACTAAGAGTATCAAATCATATAAAATTATAACACGTTTTGCTCTAAACTCATAACATCTTAGATAAGGTTCCCTACGAATACCCAGGGGTCTACGGTTACCCGTGAGGGTGTGAGACAGAATATCACCCCAGATACATTCTACCCGTCGTAAAAGGCGACTAAAAGAACAAGTTAGCTAGTTCTTCTTCTTCTTAAAGTGCCTATTCAGTCCGAATGTTGGCAACCATTCTGGCTATTATCACTTTATCCACTGCAGTTCTGAAAAGACCGGTAGTATTTGTTGAGAACCAATTTCGAAGATTGTTTAGCCAGGAGATACGTCTGCATCCTGGTCCCCTTTTTTCAAATACCTGTCCTTGGACTATTTGCTGTAATAATCCACATCTGTGGGGATTTGTAACTATTTGTCCTAAATACTCCAATTTTTCTGCTTTAACAGTTTCCATAATTTCCAGTTTCTTGTTCATGCGACGTAAGACATCTTCGTTGGTAATATGGTCAGTATAAGAAATTTTTTAAATTCTGCGGTATAAGCATACTTCATATGCCTCAAGTTTCTCAGAAGTGGCTTCAGTCAGCGTGCAAGATTCCACACCATGAAGAAGGACACTGAAGACATAACATCTTAGGAGTCTCATTTTCGTGCTTAATTTTATTGCTGAGCTTTTGAAAAGTGGTGTCATTTTGAGGAACACGGCTCTAACTTTTTCAATACGGCAACGAATTTCCTGCGAATGATCCCATTGTTCATTTATCGTGGTGCCTAGATATGAATATTGTGGAATTCTTTGTATTTGTTGATTGTTAAACATCAACAAGGTAGCAGGAACCGCAGACTTGTTGATTACCATATACTTTGTTTTGCTGATATTAAGTTCGAGGCCGTAATGATTCCTGACTTCGTTTATTTTTGTCATAAGACGTTGTAGAACCTTTAAGTTATCAGCCATAAACACCGTGTCGTCAGCATAACGAATATTATTTATTTGCTCCCCATTAAGCAGTATTCTTTCATCAATCTCTTCCAGTGCCTCTCTGTAGATTTGCTCAGAGTATATATTAAACAATAGTGGAGACAAAACACGGTTATGCCTTACTTCACGCTCAATCGATATTGCTACTGAGCGTTCCCCTTTTGCTTTAATAAATGCCATCTGGTTCCAGTAGAGGTTGCCAATAATCCGCAGATCCTTTCCATTTAGTCTAAGGTTTTTCAGAATTTCGACCATTTTGTGATGCTGGACTCTATCAAAGGCCTTTTGATAGTCGATCATGTACAAATATACGTCACAATTGACGTCTCTACATCGGTGAAATAAAACCTGCAACGGGTGGCAGCCCGTGATGTAGTACCTTGCTTACTGTGCAGAAGGTCAAGGGTTCAATCCGCAAATCGGTATACTTATTTATTAAATTATTTGTATATTTGGCTTGACCACGTACATAGGTAGTAGTTGTTTGCAGAAATGCAATAACGGCCGAGGCAGCATTACCGCGTTGTCTAAATAGGTGCTGTGAAATACAGAAATATATGTTTCGGCACTTGGACAACGTTGACTGGTATTACGACATCCTTGCCGATATCCTTAGGATATGAAATAGGGTAAAATTCCTACTCAGATGGGGAGGTGAACGCTAAAAAAAAAAGAAATAGAAAAGAAGGCCTCTCTGGTTTCCATCGCATCACGAAAACTGAATTGTGTAGCTGACATGTTTTCTTCACACAACTTGTGTATTCTTCTGTGAATGATTTTCAAAAATGTTTTTAAAAGATGGCTTATAAGGCTAACTGTTCGATATTCTCCGCATTTTTTAGCACCTGCATTTTTTGGGATCATTATAAACTCAGACCAAGCTTTCTGGTATATATCTAATTAGATGGTAGATGCCCACATCCCATCAGGTATCGCCCGGTGTGATACAATCGCCTCGGCTTAAATTGCGTGAAATTGCTTAAAATTTCGTGACTGTGGAAAAATAGCGCGATAAAGTTCTCAGGATCAAAAAATTCGGGAGGTAAAAGAGCCCCTGTTCGAGTCTCCGGGTGGGGCTGATTCGGGGGCGTCAACACCAGGAACACAATTTTAAAACAGATATTTGTAACATACGAGGCTTGAACTCAAACATGACTTTAGTACACCAATATCTCCAATGAAATGAGCCTTATGTACACGCTCTCTGTGAAACCAAGGTCAGTTCTCTCTCTTTCTCTATCCTGGGTACGACTTCTATTCCCGATTTAGGCGTAAATTTGAAATTTGTCTTTTTATCAGGAACGATCTCACTTGCCAATGAAAGGGGGCCTTGGAGCCCCGAAACACTGATATTACGTGATTAAAAATAACGACAAGATTTATCTGCGGCCTCTACTGAACGCCAAGTGATACTAACTTTAGAACATTTTTCGCTTCTCTTGCAGAGACCGTCGATCATTTACAGATTAATTAACCAAGTGCCGAAATTGCCATCTTGGGCCATTTTAAAATGTCCACAGCATTAACAGGCTTAAATGGCGAATAAGGTCGTAAAACTGAATCATTCTCAATTAGTTGTGGCTTTACTCAGCTTATCGATGAGCCAACACGGCTCCCTGATCGAGACGAAGATTTTGCCAGTCTTCTTGACCTGTTTTTAACCACCAATCCAGTGATTTAAACTGTCACCGTAAATCCGACGCTAGATTATTCCGACATCGAGTATCCTACCGATCAGTAACAGAGAGACGCCCAAACCACGCAAGATTTGGCACTACAGATCTGCTAAATGGGAAGAACACATCGAAGATTTTCCAACTTTCTCTTGGTTAGACATTTGTTTTAGATCCGACGACTCATCTGACTGCTCTAAGGACGCTTCCGATGTTATTTTGGATGATATGAAAGCCTACATTTCTTTTTCAACGAAATGCACTTCCAACGGCAAACCTTGGTTCTATCGGTAATGCAAAGAAGCTGTTGCTTCTAAAGATCTTGCCATCCTAACGTCATAAATCGTAATATGTTTGTTCATACCCGGAATAGATGCAAAGAAATTATCGACCAAGGAGCCACACAATCAAAGAATTAAAAACAAAATTCTTGCCTCCCCCAAAAATTCCAGGTCCTTTTGGTTACTAAGGCCATTAGTCCAAATTTTACTAAATCCGCTATACCACCATTTACAGGACTAGATATATATATATATATATATATATATATATATATATATATATATATATATATATATATATATATATATATATATATATATATATATATATATATATATATATATATATTATATATTATATTTCAAGAAAAAAACACAATCACCTATTCCTATAGTGCAGTCAAGGATGCCTGATTTTGTCTTCAGAAAGCATATCATTAAACATATCTTAATGAAGGTCAAAAAAGCTTCTGATGCTGACGGAATACCTGCCATAGTACTCAAAAAATGCGCAAATGAACCAGTCTCACTGCTTTCGATAATATTTTAAGTCATGGCTTTCGTAAGCAAAAATCAACAGGAGATCTAATTTATTTAACACATGTTTGGAACAACGCAAACAAAAAGTTCTCGAAGAGGTCAAATAAATCCAGCTGATCTGACCAATAACGATATTAAGGTTGGCAAATTACAATATATAGAGGTTCACTCCCAGTCTTTATCTTCCTTATTTGTTGGTACAGATGTAAAAATTACCAGCTATAAGTTAAAAAAGATGAATTGTTTTTTATGCTAATTTGAAGGACAAAACCGATACTTTACAAGGATCTAATATTATTTATGGCATCCCATGCCAATGTGGTTTGGTCTATTTCGGACAAACGACACAAAAACTCTCTAAAAGACTAGCTCTACATAAAAGTGGTAGCACACATAAACCCAAGGCAACAAATTTAAGTTTATATGTCAACTCTCTTGCCAACGAGAAGAGAATCTGGAGCCCCTAAACTTTGAAGTTATGTGGTTAAAAATAACGACTCTATCGACCACCAAGTGATACTAACTTTAGAACACTTTTCGTTTCCCTTGCAGACACCATCGATCATTTACAAATTAACTATCCAAATTCCGAAATTGCCATCCTGGGCGACTTTAATGTCCACAACATCAACTGGCTTAAATATTCAAATACTACTGATGAACAAGGTCGTGAAGCCGAATTATTTTCAATCAGTTGTGGCTTAACTCAGCTTATTGACGAACCAACACGGATCTCTGATCGAGACGGAGAGTTTGCCAGTCTTCTTGATCTCTTTTTAACCACCAATCCGGAGATTTACACAGTCAGCGTAAATCCGCCGTTAGGTTCTTCCGACCATAAACTACTTTCGACATCGAGTATTCTACCAATCAATGACAGAGAGGCGCCTAAACCGCGCAAGATTTGGCACTACAAGTCTGCTAAATGGGAAGATCTCATGGAATATTTTCGAACTTTCCTTGGTTGGACGTTTGTTTTCGATCCGACGACCCATCTGACTGCGCCAGGGAGGTTTCCGATGTTATTTTGGCCGGTATGGAGGCTTACATCCCTTTTTCGAAGAAATGCCCTTCCAACGGCAAGCCTTGGTTTGACCGAAAATGCAAAGAAGCTGTTGCTTCTAAACATCTTGCATACCAACAATGGCGCGAAAATCCTAACACCATAAATCGTAACACATTTGTTCGTGCCAGGAACAGATGCAAAGAAATTATCGACGAAACCAAGGAGGTACACAATCAACGGATTAGAAACAAACTTCTCGCCTGTCCCGGCAATTCAAGGTCCTTTTGGTCGGTCGCTAAGGCAGTTAGTCAAAATTTCACCAAATCCACCATACCACCACTCACACGGCCAGATAATTCTATTGCAACGACACCTGTTGAGAAAGCGAACTTGTTGGCTGAACTCTTTGCTTCACATTCTACTGTCGATTTCCAAGGAAAAACACCACCTACTATTCCCATAGTGCAGTCAAGGATGCCCGATGTTGTCTTCAGACAGCGTATTATAAAGCGTATTCTGATGAAGCTAGACACCAAAAAGGCTTCTGGCGCTGACGGAATACCTGCCATAGTTTTTAAAATCTGTGCGAGGGAACTAACACCAGACTTTTTTTCTGTATTTCCTTCCTGCTGGAAATGCGCTACAGTTCAGCCGATACCTAAAAAAGGCAAGAAGACCTTACCAAATAACTACCGACCAATCGCACTGCTTTCAATAATATCGAAAGTCATGGAAAAGGCTATCAATCAGCATCTTCTAAAATATCTTGAAGGATTTAACATTATTAGCGATCACCAATAGGCTTTCGTAAAAATAGATCAACAGGAGATCTTCTGACTTATGTAACACATGTTTGGAACAATGCAATTGAACACTTTGGAGAATCTCGAGCGGTTGCTCTGGACATATCCAAGGCATTCGACCGTGTTTGGCACGATGGGCTGTTGGCTAAGCTACGTTCTTATGGTATGTCGGAAAAGTTCTATTTGTGGCTCTCATGTTTCCTCAGAGAGCGTTCTTTACGAGTGGCAATCGACGGATTTCTTTCTAACACCTTCACTATTAACGCCGGTGTACCTCAAGGCTCCATACTGTCTCCTACTCTTTTTCTCATTTACATTAACGATCTGCTGGAAAAAGACGAGAATCCAATCTACAGCTTTGTAGTTGACAGTACACTTATCTCTTCATTCACTTTGAACGCTCGGACATCGGCTACTCAGACGAATATCCGCAGACAGCAGGAAGTCGTTCAACTTAACAAAGAGCTGGAAGAAATTCTATCTTGGGGTGATAGTAACCAAGTGGAATTTAACGCTACAAAAACCCAGGCGGCAGTTTTTTCTAAAAAAAGTTAACGTTGCTGAACCCGAAATAGTTATGTCGGGGCACTCCATTCCTCTAACATCGTCACTCAATTTGTTGGGCGTTAATTTGGGAGCAAATATGTCCTGGCATGAGCATGTTGTAGGCATAGCAAGGAGAGCTTCTCAAAAGTTGGGAATATTATTTCGAACCAGAAAGCTTTACACTCCACAACAACTGTTAATTCTTTACAAAGCTCAAATTCGACCAACTATGGAATACTGCTCCCATTGCTCGCTCCCAAACATACACTGCATTTGTTGGATTCTATTCAGAGAAGAGCTGTTCGTCTGATTGGAGACCCGGAACTGACCGTCGGCCTTGATTCGCTGGAACATCGAAGAATGGTTGGCGACTTGAACCTATTCTACAAGTACTTTCATGGAAAGTGTTCGAAGGATGTGGCCCGCTTAATTCCTCCCAGAGCAGTGCATGTTAGAAGTACACGTCGCGCTAATTCTTCACATCCGTATGGGGTTCAGCTTGTTACTCCCCGTACAACACTTTTCAAGCAGTCTTTTATATGGAGAACATCATCCCTTTGGAATAATTTGCCAGGACTGTGTTTCCCACCGAGTACAATCTACAGCGATTCAAGAACAACGTGAATCGCCTTCTCCGCACACGTGTCGCTCCTGTAGCGCTTTAGGGACTTCCCTGTAGCACGTGTGCTAGACCATAAAAAAAAAAAAAACAGTACAGATCACACACAAAACTGTTACAATTTTATAAGTATACTATAAATACATAAACTTATATATATTATACGTACTGGCGACCATCTTAATTTACTTTCTGTCGTTTGCTTGCATTTCGTTATCCAGAAAAAGCCACCAATTAGGAAGCGAAAGCTTGATTAAAAAAATGAAACTAGAGCCTAAAGCTCTTTGATTGCTTCATCTCTATTTCCTCACAAGGGCGTATATATATATATATATATATATATATATATATATATATATATATATATATATATATATATATATATATATATGCTCAAGTCACGCTACCTACTAGGTGTGTTGGATTCTGAAATATTTCGTAGAAATATGAACAAATGAAATATACATACCTGGACATGGACATGGATTGTTTAACGTTTGTGCTTGTGTTTCTTGTGCTGCAACAGTAATAAATCAAAAAATCGAGAAAGTAGTTTCAAAGGAACTAGTTTACTCCAATCTGTAGGATATCGAATTAAAGCGTAAGCACTTTAAATAAAAATGAATAAAATAAAGCTGTTAATTAAGTCACGACCACGTCATTGTTTACATTCACGGCCTCAACAATTTAAAATATTCTACGATGGTTAAAATAAAAGTGTCTACTACAGGAAAAATAACTAAAATCTTAAATTAAACAATTTAAATACCTTAAATTAAACTGAAAATATGGAGGAAAATAATAAACTATATTATTATGTTTATTTAAGTTGTTCCAAACAATTTCAATTTTATGTTATATTTTGTCATAGTAAAAGAAATACTATACTAAGCGATTAATAAAATATATACGTGTATGATAGTATAATAGAAAAATAAAATTTTAAGAGTTCCTAATAGCGGTGTAGCATTTAATCTGAAAATACAGTGTTGGTTTAGTTTTTAATAATAGAAGAAACTCGTTAAAATAATAAAAGCAGCATAAATTGACAATTTTTTAAAGTAGGCATAATAAAAATATGCAAGATAAAGTTGATTTCTATTCCAGATACTATAGTTATGATAGTCTTTGTGAATCAGAAAACTATTTTGTTGGTGGAAGAATTTTTATACTTATTACTGTGAGCAGTTTTAGTTCTGTGAAAAAAATCCATAATATTAAATATAATTTAAATAATATGTTTCAGAAAAAAAATGCGCTCGATATTACTACTCTCTTTTAGAGAGAACAGAAGGCGTCAGTGCATGTGTAATCATGATTTCATATTTATTTAAAAGAAATGTATTTTTTGTTATCTTAAATAAATCGATTCAATATTTACTGCCAAAATTAATTGAGAGTCAATAATATTAAACAATAACTATTGAAATAATGTGCGTGTATTTTGGCTTGGAATAAATATACCATGGAAACGAGTATACACTTAAAGTTGACATATTTTCCCAAAATAAATAACCGCTGTAACATATTTTACACATACATCAAGAAAATTAGCGATATTGTTGCACTAAGCTAATCGAATAATTTAATTACAACCTTATTCGTAACAAAAATTTCGGCGTTCAAAAATTGGCAACTCAAGAACTTACTACTAGTAAAAATATAGTTGTGACATTATTGGCAAAGAGTTAATACTACTTTTTGTAACTAAATTTACCACAAAGTATATTTTTCTTTATTAAAACTTACCCAAAATAGCAGAAGTATTCACAAAACTACTTAATAAACAAGCAACTATATACAATGGCAATAACTTTTTTACAGGACTCATTATGGTTTCAGGGTAAATATTCTTCTGTTCGTTGTTCCTTAGGCAACTTCTTTTTATAAGTGTGAAGAGATAAAGAAGCTTGCTGACAAAAATACAGTATTAATAAAATGAAAAAATAGATTTTGTATAGGAATCTTACTCACATCTTAACATTTACTGAAGAAACGATAGCTGTTACTAAGTTATACAAAATGTTTTTTACGAACCACATATATTTTTTTGAGCAAAAATATTTTTTATTGCTTCAATAATGAAAAATATTTATCAAAAGAGGAAATAAACACTGCTATTTAAATGCTTTCATTGTATGTATCACGTATGAAGATATATACGGTTAATTATCGTGCTCGGGTAGCAGAAACTCCCTATATCGGGTTCATGATAATAAGAACAAATACAATAAAGCGTGTATTTCCCCATGTTGATGAAGAAACTAAAATACCGTTAATAAGGTTGAATATCGTCTAAAATATTTACAATATTTTGTTACTGTAATTTACTTTTTCTGTGTCGGTTTAATCAGTAATTTGTAAATTACTTATTACATAATATTTATAGTTGTAAAAATTATAAAAAAAAACCAAAGAATATTGAAAAACCTTCTCTAGAATATTTCGGTTAAAACTCTCTAATAGAAGTTTATATTTAAAGTAATCTGCAAATGAAATTTTGATTTTCACAGTATTAGTTCAAGATTACAGGTAACCTTGAAAACAAAACACTTTAATTCTCAGTTAGATTACAACAAATTGTATCTCTGATGAAAACTTAAACTTTAAAAGCATACCTTCCCCGTCTAGGGGTTTTAAGGCCACAAACTGAAGAGGACTGTCCAGCTAAGCTGGCAACAATTAGCGCCAAGCAGCGCGATCGTCTATTAAAAATGAACAAAGTCAATATTTCAGCAGTGAACCACGATTCTCTTATCTGTCAATTCATGTCGGGCCTCTTATCAGAGCTTATCAGCCAAGCTAGGATTGGCAAAAGAGAGAATAACATTTTCAGTACTTATTATAGTATTAGCGTAACATGGCGGTTAGTTCAAATTATATCTCTGGCAGATGAAAGCCTTCAGCATATTTGAACTTCATCGGGGGCTTCTAACGGCACTGATCGACAGAGAATTATTCAGCTAGGATGGCAACAATTATCACCAGGTAGAGCGATCGTCAGAGTTCTACCCTACGTGTATGAAAATCAATGTAAACTACTTAAAATGAACGAAGTCCATATTTCAGCAGTGACCCACAGTTCTCTTATTTGTTAACCTAGGATTCCAAGGTAGACTGACAAATAAGAGAGGCGATGTAGTGGCGTAAATTTGCCCATGCCTACAATGCGTTTTGCGTTAAGATTTATATTACAAAATATAGCCGGTACAAAAATCAACGTCAACTTATAGCGCTCAGAGACTGAACTTGATTAATCAAATTTTTAAAAGCTTTTCAGCATTTACAGCAATAATTGAGTATGGTCTACTGATATTTAGAAAGCAAATGTAGTACTACGGTAATTTCCTCTTTAGAAAATCAGTTTTCTTTAGAGCTCTGCTAACATACTTTATGACTTTAATCCATTTTTCTACTAAATTTAGTTTTAACAGACCAACATTGATTTTTTCATAATACATTTAAATTTTAAAACTATCTCAAATTGCAATTTCAATTAACCTTAATTTTTGACATCTTGGTAAAAATATTTTATACGCCATGTTTATTACTAAGATTTGAAAAAAAGAACAAAACGGTAATAATAAGCTTGCACGGGTACTTTAATTTGTACAGTACAGAGTCTGTCCGGAAAGTAATGTCACCGATTTTATTGTGAAGCGCTTATATATCGCAGCGGGGATCGATGGAGGGGGAAGTCAGCTACCGAGCCAGTGCTTACTCGGTTGTCTTCGAGCTCTCGGAAGGTAAGGACGGGTGATTTCGTAAACCTCTGTTTCGTCTCATGTATATGTCGCGATGCATCGCTCACTGTAATACAGTTATGCGATAAAGTTTTGTGTGAAACTCGGCAAGTCAGTAGTGGAAACTTTTCCAGTGGTCCAGTTGGTCTGCGAGGATGGGTCTTTATCACAAAAGCTAGTCTACAGATGGCACAAAATTTTTTTTAAAAGGCTGTGAAGAGGTCGACGACGAAGCCCGCTTGGGTCGCCCGTCAACCTCCTCAAACGAAGAAAATGTGACTCGTGTGAAAGAACTTTTGCAAACGATTGTCGAATGAGTGTTCGTTTAGTTAGCTGACATGTTAAATTTTCCAAAGACTATCGTTCACAAGACTGGGTTCAATGATTTGCACATGAGAAAAGTGTGCACAAAGCTTGTCCACAGAATTGACCGATGACCAGCTATCTGGCCAGATCTAACGTGGCAAAGTTGCCCCACCCATCCTACAGTCTCGACGTGGCTTCCCCAGACTTATTTTTGTTTCTCCGCTTGAAGTTCGCCCTGAAAGGACATCATTTCAGAATAATTGAAGACAGAAAGCAGCTTATACAACGGTTTATAAAGCAATTCCTGAACAGGCCTTCCAGGACACCATCGCAGTTTGGAAATCGCACTGGCAAAAATGTATCGATCTAGGAGGAGACTATTTTGACGAATTTTAAAGTATTATACCGATTTTGTCACTAATTTGTTTTAATCGACTTGGTGGTATTACTTTCCGGGCAGACCATGTATATTTTAATCACAAGTATATATTTTCTTTTACAAAGTTCAACTCAGTTTGATGTAAATATTAAACAACTTTGTTATCTGCTATGTAATAATAATAATATACAAAATTAACAAATACAAACAACTTGATTAAAAGTGCTCCAGATATTCGAACATCAAATTCGATACAAGTTGAAAATTGGAAAGAAATTTATAGAAACTTAATATTCGCTTAAACAGGATTGGACTTTTGTTTAGGCGTAATTGTTACTATTACGTCTTATAACAATCATAAAGGTATATGTAAAATTTTATGTAAGCAAATAATTTCTAATTAAATACATTCGTTTACTAGAAACCGTTTTAAACGGGGGTGTATGGCAATTATCATTTTATTTATAACTTGGAGTTTAATTTAAATTCAAAATTATTTTATATTTGTCGATCTGATAAGGAAATTAATAAAATTTTGAAATAGTTTTGGCTAAAATAGATATGTTTGTGTCTGGCGTGCGAAATAATACTTTAGTGGTGATACAGTTATTGTAGAACACCAAAAGGGTTTCGAGCATGAGTTGCACACAATATTTTTTCTACAACCACTTTTAATAGAAATACCATAAAAAAAGGTTCATTCTTTTCAAACCAGAGGTAAATTTTTATTTTAAATCCAAAAAAATATTATAATAACCATAGAAATGTTGATGTTAATTAATTTTGGATATAAATATTAAGCTAAAAATAGTATCGTTTGGAAACAGGAAAGTGACATGTGCTGCACTTCACGAATTTAGTGTCAGATATTTTTGATTGTGAAATATTAAAAATTGTTAAGAGTGATCATTAGTTTAGCAGACTACCTCAAATATAACAGATATAGGAGAATTGGTCATTTTAAACCTTCTATCAGACAAATCCAGACGCAATATGAAAATACATAATACCAAATCAAAAAATCGTGTGATGTAAATAAAACAAAGAAAGTGTGTATGTTTTAATAGCATATTTTGCGGAAAAGTACAAGGAAGCTTAATCTATATTATGGTCAGTATAGATTATGCTAACTCAATAGTTCATGTTAAGGGAAATAATAGAAGAATTATCAAATTGGGTCCATATTTGAAACTATCTATATTATGGTTAGTATATTCTATGTTAAAATCAATACCTCATGTTAAGGTAAACGTGCGTAGTTTTATCAAATTAATTCCAAATTAAATAACCCCTCAGAGGCTGGTTAAATCTTAGTATTTAGCCAGTACGGGGACTGATACCCCCGAGGTTCCCGAGTCCCGTTGTGTTCATCCTGTTTCGTCTAGTATATGTGTTCTTGGTAATCTTAAAGTGTACAGACACCGTGTTGATAAGATGCATGGCTCAGCCAAAAGTGAGTCACTAAGGGTTCCTGTCGGACACCGGGCGCCCTCTGGCACTAATTGGCCTTACTGCGGCGCCCAGGCTCTGCCGCAGCTGACCGTCATACCTAGGCTTCTCGTGGGAACAATATGTCTCAAAAAATTAAAAAAAAAAAAAAACTTTCCTCCTTTAAGCGGGCAAAAAGGCCCAGAATTGATTCAAACCCAAGCTCTCCAATACCATTCGATTACGACAGATTCTTTAAGATCAGTCCGAACTCAGGATTTTTTAAAACCACTTCTCCTTTCTGATAAATAAATATTTATCTTCTCACTTTGGAACTTTAGCCGACATCAGGAAGCAGTCCGATGGCTCTCTCCTGATTGAAGTTTCTAATGAGCAGCAGTCCTTGCTTCCTCTAAATTTTACCAACCTTCACATCTATGAAGTTACCACGTCACCACACAAATCTCTGAACTCAGTCAGAGAGCTGATTACCTGTTCGGATCTAGCAAAGTGCAGCGATGAAGAGATTTTAGAAAACCTGAAAAAAAACCAAGCCGTTACTAGTTTATATAGATTTCCTCCCAAAAAAGGTTCTGAACTTCCCTCAAATATGTTTATTATTTCATTCAAGCTTCAGAGAGAAATAAAGGCTGGCTTCTACTCCCTAAGAGTCAGACAATATTACCCGACTCCTATGCGTTGCTCCAACTGCCAACGCTCTAGTCACACAGCTACCAGATGCTCAAACCAAGCCATATGTCCATCTTGTGGTCATCCTAAACACACAGATTCTCCATGCCTCTCCCCCTCTAAATGTGTTAATTGCAGTGAAAATCACTCTCCTGGATACAAAGGATTTAGTGCTTTTAAAAAAGAGTTCGAAAGCTGGTTAAAATGATTTCTTCCAAACCTCCAACACCTTCCCTTTCCAAAAAACCCTCCACTAATAATTCCACAAATTCACGGAAAACTTATCACTCCCAAAAGGATTCTCCTAAGAAAAAACCAAATAATTCTGGGAAATCTACTCCCGCCACTTCCAGTGAGTCAATTCTCGAATTGACCACAACTGATTTCATGGTGATAGATCCTAAGAAGGATAACAACAAAACTAAGACAAAGTAAACCACTCGCTTCAAAATTCCATCCAATCATCCAATGGAACTTGAATGGGTTTTCTCCTCGCATAGAAGATCTATCTCTTCTCATAAATAACTTCAAACCATCCATCTTACTCTTCAAGAGACTAATTTTAAAAATCAGGCATACTACAAAATAAAAAATTATAACCTAATATTCTTCAACAGAACAAATCAGACCAGAGCTTCTGGCGGCGATACAATTTAAATCTACAAATCTTATGACTTTGAACCCATCTGCTTACATTCTTCACTAGAAGTCGTGGCTATGAAAACTCACTTATCTACTCTCACCTCCATATGCTGCATTTATCTTCCGTCCTCTGACCCCATATCTCTTCAATCATTGCAATCTTTGATCGCTCAACTCCCCCACCATACCTACTGTTGGGAGACTTTAATGCACATAATACTGTGTGGGGATCTAATCACATATCCACAGGAGGCTCCATCATTGAAGATCTAATCACATTCTTCCACCTGACTCTCCTAAATCATCCTGTCCCAACTTATATAAGCTCATCTTCTGGCTCGATGATCAACATTGATCTATCTATCAGTAGCTCCAGTATCTCCACTAACTTTAAATGGGACATCTCTTCTGAAACTCATGGCAGTGATCATTTCCCCATAATCATTCGTTCCTCTCTTTCGCCTCCCTCCATCCGCTACTCACTGCGAAGATGGAATCTTGGTAGAGCTAACTGGTCTAAATTTTCTCCAATCATTCAGTCCTCCCGTATCCTCAATACAGTGGACAGATGAATTCATCGAAGAATTCTCACAATCTATTATCAATGCAGCTAAAGCATCCATCCGCACATTCATTCCCAACCAATAGAAAAAACTAGTCACATGATGGACAAACGATTGTGCAATGGTCATCAAAAACAGGAAGAAGGCACTAAATCTTTTCAAAAGTCACCCTTCCCCCACTAATCTCATAATTTTAAAAAAAATGAAAGCCTTGGCCAAGAAAACCATGAAAAAGGCCAAAATGGACCCTTGGCAAGAATTCGTATCCTCCATAAATCATACTATTTCGTCGGTTTACTTTGGAAGTCAATAAGGAAAATGAAGGGAACTAACTATCATCAAATCAACTCCATAATTGACAATAACATCCTCATTACTGACCCTGCAGCAATAAGTAATTTGTTAGCTCAACATTATCAACGCAAAACATTAAATCTCTCTTACACTCTAAGTGTGATTACTCTTCAACATTTTTTACAGAAACAAAACATCAACACAATGATCCTTTTTCCCCCACAGAACTCTCCATAGCTTTACACCAATCTAAAAATTCAGCCCCAGGTCGTGACCGCATTCATCTAAAAATGATTCTTGAACTACCAGCAAACTCTCTCTTCTTCCCTCTTAGGCTATTATAATTATCTTTGGTCCAACGTCAAATTTCCAAACTCTTTGCTAAATTCAATCATTGTACCGATTCGCAATATGGGAAAACCTAGATTGCTGACTAGTAGTTATCGTTCCATTTCCCTGACCAATCACACCTGCAAGATAATGGAAAGAATGATTAATAACCTACTGTCATGGTTTCTTGAAATCAAAGAAAAAATTATCTCCCTTCCAATACGGTTTCCGTAAACATTACTCAGCTCTTAATCATTTAGCCTCCTTATGCCAAGATATGCATCCTCGATTCACCGAAAACGGTACACTGGCTTATTTTCCTTGGATCTCACAAATGCATTCGACGTCATTGTCAAGAATTTGATACTATACGATTGAAGGAAATGGGTCTCGAGGGTAACCTTTCTATCTCCATTCTCATTTTTTTAAGTTACCGTAATATCCAGGTCAAAGCAAACGGTCATATCTCAAATTCCTACTCCCTGAAACGAGGAATCCCTCACGGATCCGTTCTCAGCCCAACCTTATTTAACATTGCTAGGACCTCACTAATCGAACACATTCCTCAGTCTATCAATATAAATTGTTCGCTGACGATATTATACTATATCGCTCTTCTCCCTCAAATGAAGACGCTTCCTCCTCTCTTCAAGTCGCTCAACAAGCCCTTGAAACATGGGCTAAAAAGAATCCTCCTCCATTCACTTCTGTCATTCCATATCATGTCCTAAAACAAATGCTCTCTCCATTTATAACTCTCCTATTCCCAACACGAATTCCAACATATTGGGGCTAACCTTTGACTCCAGATTGAACTGGGCTTCACACATGAAATATATAAGGGCAAGAACCTCTCAGAACCTCAACTTAATACGCGCCCTTTCTAATACTTCTTGAGGATCTGTTTTCTCATCCTTATCCTCCATCTATAAGGCTTTGGATTTATCAACACTAAAATACGGCGACTTCATCTACGATTCTGCCCCTCCATCAAGAAACAATTGGATCCAATTCAAAACCAAGCTTTAAGATCCATTACTGGTGCATTCAGAACTACCCCCCCGATCACGAGTCTACAATGTATCTCCTCCTTCCCACCTCTCTCCTTTGTCAGACAACAATCCCTGCTGAGATATTAGATATCTATTCTTTATCGTCCTCACCTCAAATCCTCTATCAACTTAACAAATGCACATCGCAATTGAACTTTCCCGAAAAATTCCATTCAACAAAAAATTAGATCTCTACTTCTTATACACAGTCTTACCTACTCAATCTATGCTTACCCTTTACTAACCACTAGTCCTCCCTGGCGTTCTTCAACACCTCACATCGACTTCTCCCTGAGATATCTCAAGTCTTCTGAGCACAATAACCTACTAATTAATACCGAATTTCAATCAATAGAAGACAGCTGAAGAAGAATAGAATCTCGAGCGGTTGCTCTTGACATATCCAAGGCATTCGACCGTGTTTGGCACAATGGACTGTTGGCTAAGCTACGCTCTTGTGGTATGTCTGAAAAGTTCTGTTTGTGGCTCTCATGTTTCCTCCGAGAGCGTTCTTTATGAGTGGCGGTCGACGTATTTCTTTCTAATATCTTCACTATCAACGCCGGTGTGCCCCAAGGCTCCATACTGTCTCCTACTCTCTTTCTCATTTACATTAACAATCTTCTGGAAAAGATCGGAAATCCAATCTACAGCTTTACCGATGACAGTACGCTTGTATCTTCATTCACTTTGAACGCTCGGACATCGGCTGTTCAGGCGAATATCCGCAGACAGCAGGAGGTCGTTCAACTTAACAAAAACCTGGAAGAAATTCTATCTTAGGATGACAGTAACCAAGTAGAATTTAACGCTACAAAAACCCAGGCGGCAGTTTTTTCTAAAAAAGTTAACGTTGCTGAACCCGACGTATTTATGTCGGGGCACTCCATTCCCCTAGCATCGTCGCTCAATTTGTTGGGCGTTAGTTTGGGAGCAAATATGTCCTAGCATGAACATGTTGCAGGCATAACAAGGAAAGCTTCTCAAAAGTTGGGAATATTATTTCGAACCAGAAAGCTTTACACTCCACAACAACTGTTAATTCTTTACAAAGCTCAGATTCGACCTACTATGGAATACCGCTCCCATGTTTGGGGCTTTGCTCCCAAACATACACTACATTTGTTGCATTCTGTTCAGAGAAGAGCTATTCGTCTGATTGGAGATCCGGAACTGACCGGCGGCCTTGATTCGCTGGAACATCGAAGAACGGTTGGCGACTTGAGTCTGTTCTACAAGTATTTTCATAGAAAGTGTTCGAAGGATGTAGCTCGCTTAATTCCTCCCAAAGCGGTGCATGTTAGAAATACACGTCGCGCTGGTGCTTCACATCCGTATGAAGTTTAGCTTGTTACTCCGCGTACAACGCTATTCAAGCAGTCTTTTATATGGAGAACATCATCCCTTTGGAATAATTTGCCCAGCGCTGTGTTTCTCACCGAGTACAATTTACATGGCGATTCAAGAACAACGTGAATCGTTTTTTTTTTTTTTTTTTCCGCACACATGCCGCTCCTGGAGCGCTTTAGGGTCTTCCGTGCAGCACGTGTACTAGACTAAGTATATAAGATTTCCTACACTGATGGATTGAAATCAGATGTGGGTGTGGGTGCATCCTTCATTATAGACAACCTCATCAAAACCTTCAAGCTTCCTTCCTACTGGATTTATCGTACATAGATGATTCCAGAAACATTTAAATCGTTTTCCATTGGATACAGAATCATTCAGGTATAATAGGCAACGATTTAGCCGATATTCATACCAAACGAGCAGTTACAACTGGCCAATCTACTAACGGTGTAAACCATCCAAATGACTATTTCAAACTCCTTAAAGAAACTTTTAACAAAATTTTACAACTCCACTGAGACCTGGAGGAAAACCCAAACAAACTCTGGGAGGTGAAACCTTTTGTGTTTCCCCATTCCACAATCTCGCGATGAGCAGAAAGAAAGCAGAAGGAAAATACAATCTAAAGATGGCTTGCTGTGGGGCACACCTACCTCACTCATATTCACTATATAAAACATATATTTGAATCACTGACATCTACCAAATCAAATCCAATTAAGGAGCCTCATCAACTAAGTCAAGTTCTCTCACCTAAACAAATTGAAGCTAATATCAATAAAATCATTTCATTTCTCAAGGAAATAAATATATATAACATGATTTAAGAAATATCCTGCATGGCGTGCAAAATGACCTCTGCACTCGATGCCCCATGAATCTCTATACTACTACTACTACCAAATTAAATAACCGGTGGAGTGCAAGTTGGACTTGCGCAATTAGTGTTCTTTATGTTGATTGCTTTTACAATAAAAAATTTTTGTTACGGAGGTATAAAATGATCAATGACTTCACAAAACACACTTCAACTGAGTTTTCAACAAAGTTTTTTTTCGATTTTTACTGAAAGAAACCTTGAAATTTTTTGTTTTTTATATATTAGATAAATTATTAAAGATAGTGACAATTTTCGTTTAATATACACCCTGAGGAGAATATTCAAGATTTTTTAAAAATTTTTTGATTAGTACTTTTCGAGATAAAGCAGAGATTATTGCGATTTTTTAAAAATAATACAAAGAAAAGTGTGTGCAAGTATTACATGATATATATTTTTGAACTCGTGTTTTTATAAGCTTTCATTTGACACCCCATTCGATGACCTGGTAAAAAAAAAATTTTTCACTTCTGATTTCACCCCCCAAAACTAACCCCTTAAGTCAAAATTTAACTTTCAAAACTACACGACTTGGATGAAGCCATCAATTCCTATATTAGTACCAAATTTCAACTTTTCGGAGAAAATCGAATGTAACAGACAGACAGACGGACAGACACCGAAGTGATCTTATAAGTGTTCCGTATGAAACACTAAAAATGGTCAGTTGAATATTGTGTTATGAAGTATAAGGATTAAACACGAGCACAAATTAATCAGTTTATAACAGTAGCAGATACTAAATTCTATTTAACGATTAAAGTAAAATTTTTAGTTACTGTTATACATTCCTGGACAAAATTAACGCAACAATCTGAAAATTAATTTATCTTTTTCTTATGTCAGTTTTAAAGTTTATCGAGTATTTGAATAGTAGGCTATGTTTCGTTGTTCATGACCGAAATCAAAACAATTCGTTTAGATTTACAGTTTTAAAGAATTTTTTAGAAGATAAACAGTTCTCTGTAATAATGCGATATAGATTTTCTTTAAAAGTAAGCTTATAAATTGTTCCCTTTTTCAAAGTAATACGTTTTTGTGGTAGACTGTTTTATTTTTGACCCCGAAGAATTAGAAAAATGAATCGAACAAGGAATTTAACTGAACACGAAGTAGTGCGAGCCTCAGTTTTATTGGACGAGGGATATTGTCAGAGTTATGTTGCCAATTTGTTAAGCAAACATCGTTCCACAATAAGTCGTATGGTAAGACGCTTGAATGAAGTAGGAACTTATTCTAGAAGGCTAGGGCAAGGGCGAAAACGATGCACTAGCGACCTAGATGAACGTTTTATAAGACAATATGCTTTAAGAAACAGGACTGTCACTAGTTCTATAAAAAGAAACCAACTCGAAGCTGTTCGCAATATCACAATTTCTTCTAAAACAGTTAGAAGACGGTTAAATGAAGCTGGATTAAACAGTAGGAGACCAGCCACTGCGCCCTTGCTTACTAGAGAGAGCAGAGTTGCCAGGTTACGTTTTGCTCGAAATCACGAAAACTGGTCTGTGGATGATTGGAAACAAGTTTTCTTCACAGATGAAACTAGGGTTAGTCTAAAACATCCAGATGGTCGTGAGTAAGTATGGCGAAGACCAGGAGAGAGGTTTGCTCCTTGCAATATCTCTGCAAGGATTCCATTCGGTGGTGGCTCTGTTATGTTCTGGGGTGGCATCTGCTTTGATGCTCGCACAGAGTTAGTTCCTGTCCGCATGAGATCCATGAATGCTGATTACTATCTTGAGAATATTGTAATAGAACATGTGATGCCTTTCGATCATTTTGTGGGGCCCAATTTCCTGTTTATGCAAGACAACGCTCGACCTCACGTGGCTAGGGAGGTACTCGATTATCTTAATCAAGTTGATATACTGGTTATGCAATGGCCACCAAAAAGCCCGAATCTGAATTCGATAGAACATGTATGGGATCACCTTAAGAAAAATGTGAAACGTCATATACCTGCACCTAGAAACCTGAGGGAACTTGAAAATGCAGTTATCACAGAATGGGAGCAAATTCCTCAAGCTTTTATCCAAATTTTAATTAGAAGCATGCCTAGGCGCATAAACGCTGTCATCCGAAGTAGAGGAGGCAACACACGTTACTAGTGTCCCAGTTACACCATTAATTTTGCTACTAGTGTCCCAGTTTATTTTTTTCATTATTACATAATTTCTACGATTTTGTTATTAGGTCTTAAGAATAATTTTAATTCGAATCTTATAGAGAAATTTGGTAGCTAATTCACTTTTAAAGTATTCGAATAAGTTTTTTTCTAACTTTCAGTGTAACCAATGTTCATAAAAAATTATTAAAATTAATTCATTATAGAGATTTGTATGATATATTGTTGCGTTAATTTTGTCCAGGAGTGTATAAGTTACTATTTTATAAGTAAATACATTAAGATTCATGTTAACTGTTTTAGTGACAGGTATGTCGTGTGATGTCACCGTAAATAACTATCGTTGACATAAAAGACAAACGCTCTATTTTAGTTGTGAAAGATCTAACATATAATGTATTTTTACAATTTCTAAATTAAGTTGTATGGAGCATTATCGAAACTAGGTGACTCTCTATCCAAGCTATACGACTCACTTTCATTTGTTATTGGAAAATTAAAACAAAAATGCGTACACTAATTTGTTAGAATTAACCTAATTGTAATAATATCTAGGGTAACAGTGAAGTACCCAACACTACTAAATTCCGAGGCCTATAATGATCATTTCTTTCGAAGAACATTGACCATTTCATTAAAGGGGACGACACATATAATTTGAGAACCACGAGAAACATTGCCGTTGGAGAATTCAATTAATAGTAAAATTAAAAACAAAGAATTGTTTAATTTTTATATCTCGAGCAACACCAATGAATTAAGAAATAAATATTTTTTCAACGTCCTCGATTCTAACATATAACAGGTTTAACACCTATGAACATATTTTTGTTATTATTCATTGAAAATTAGCTTTTAAGATTTTGATAAACCAAATCTAGCTTGTTAATTTGTCTTAGGTAAAAGTAAGGAAGGACAAGAAGGGAAAAAAGTAAAATGTATAATCTGCTTGAACATTTCCACATAAAAAAATCTTTAGACAATTTAAATTTGCTGTTTTCATTTGAATTGATATGCGTTTGTGATTAGTGGAGTTACTATCACTTTATTTTGTAATATTTAAAATTTTTTAATTTGCACTGATGCTGCACCATGAAGGGCCGCCAAGAGTTAAACTGATCTTTAAAAATTGTGTATAAATTCACTTTGTTTTAGTACGTTTAGAAAAATAAGGTATTGTAATCGTGAAATAATCACCTTCCACGATTGTTACTTTTTTCAGATTTTACTAGTTCCTAGATAACGAAAAACATTATTCTTTTCTGATGAATGAAATAAGATATCAAATTGAAGCAAGGTATATATAAAATATCTAAGGAGAGGATGATATCTATAGTTTTTGGGCAATACTTAGTCAGAGAAAGAGGGTGAGTATCGATAAATTTTGAAGAAGATTTTAATAGTAATATGGTAACTTTTCCTATTTTTTTGTTGAAATAATAAACAAATATCATATTCAAATATTTTTAGTAAAACATATAAGATGCTGAAGGGGCAGGGAAGGAAATTAGAGAGGCTGTTTTAGATATATCGTGTTATATAACCTTTTCATAATTTTTGAAGACGCAAAATCCAATAATTAGTTTAAATTTTCATTATTTTCAATTTTAACACTGGAAGAGGAGGCGATGGGTGGGAGGTTGTTAAATATTTTATAGCTTGCTGCTATAGTATTATGAAAATTTTTTCAGGCTTTTTAGTTCATTTATTAAACAAACTCATAAAACATCATTTATAGTAAAATAAATTAGGGAATAAGAGGTTGCTTTGTATATATCGTGTTAAACATACAGTCTGTCCAAAAAGTCTCCATACACCACCTGCTTTCGATACCATTTTTCTGTCATGTTTCACTAATTAATTGGAACTATGAGAAAACGTGTTTAAATTAATATTTAAAAATTAACCAACTAGGATTAGTATTAAAAACTACTACGGAACATTTTACTTAGAAGTTACATCATTGTTATAAAAATGTAAACAAAATTAATGTCAAAAAAGTCTCGATACACTTAACAAGTACCAATAATGGTTTGACGGAGTTTAATGGAAAATAACAACTTCGTTTAAACTAATATTTAGTAGGACAACTTTCTAGTAACTTCTGCTGGCATGTTCTCCCATTCGTTCAATATTCTGTTTTTTACTTTTTCTCTATTTGAAACATTATGTTTTCGAACGCGCCGTTTAAGTTCCTCCCATAAATGCTCGATGGGGTTAACATCGGGTGATTATGGAGGTGTATAAAGCTGCTGTCGCACATTATGCATCGTCCATTCTCGCACCAAGTTTGTGGTATGTTTCGGATCATTGTCCTGTTGGATAATGTATCTTTTTTCGAGTGCTAATTTTTGGACACTTTCTCTTAAATTGTCTCTCAATTTTTTTCGATAAAATGGTACTATTAATAAAATGTAAATTTCCAACACCGCCAGGGACATGCATCCAGCAGAACACTGTCACCTCCTTGTTTTACCGTGGAACAAAGGTTTTGAATATCAAATGCGATATTTTTCTTTCTCCAAACTTTAGTTCTGCCATTAGATCCAAAAAGATTAATTTTAGTTTCATCACTAAAGACTACGGATTCCCAAAATTCAGAAGGTTTAGTAACGTATTCCCTAGCAAAAGCTAACCGCTTTTTGCGACTAGCTTCGGAAATTAACAGCTTCTTCCTGGCTGCACACCCCTTATAGCCTGCCCTGTGTAAACAATTTCTCACTGTTTGTAAACATTTTTCGAAAAGAGTTACCGTACTTCTTCTTTTGATTTTTGTGCACTTTTCTTGTAATATAATTATTTATATAACAATACTGGCCTCTTCAGGTGAAGTCAATTTCTTGGGACGACCGGAACGTGGTCGAATTTTACAGGAACCCGTTGGTTTACAATGTATTGAAGCGACTATTTAACAAATTTTCCTATATTTCTGTACGATTTTCCATTTTTCCACAAATCAGTTATGATCTTTCAAACTTGAAATGGAATTTCACAATTTCTCTCGCTCCCTTTTAATACTACTTTGATATCTTACTGCAAAATTACTAGCAACAAGTGACAGATTATAAAGTGTGGCCGAAAATTATTCATGTGTTTGCAGTTTAGCGAGCGATAGATAGCCTGATAAAATGCGGCTGATTATAACCTGTTTTTTTTCAATGCAGTTCTTGAGTGTATGGAGACTTTTTGACATTAATTTTGTTTACATTTTTATAACAATGATATAACTTCTAAATTCTATAGTTGTGTTTAATATTAATCCTCGTTGGTTAAGTTTCAAATATTAATTTAAACATGTTTTCTTATAGTTCCAATTAATTAGTTACAACATAAGAGAAAAATAGTATAAAAAGCAGGTGGCGTATGTAAATGCTTTTTATCCTTTTCCTGAAGTCGAGGAATTTGAAAATTAAGTTATTTTTCCATTTCTTTCAATTTTAACACGGAAGAAAGTAAAAGGATTTCGGATCGTTAAATATTGTATAGGTTCAATAGTAATATGATAATTTTTTTGGGTTTTTTGATATATTTGTAATAAACAAATTTTAAGCTTATTACGTACGGTAAAATATATAAATAGGTTAAAAGAGTGGGGTAGGAGGTTAGAAACGGGTTACTTCGTATATATTCTATATGTATTTTTTAGGATTTTTGGAGTCAAGTGATCTGACTATTACTTCTCTACTTTGAATTTCAAGGGATCGAGATGCATGGGAGTCGTTAATTATTGTATAGTTTAAATAATATAAAATTTTTTCTAGGTTTTTGTTTCTGATGATGGACAATTTTTTTCATTAATATCTCATTATACAGGAGTTTATGTGTAAAATACTGAGTTGTTATGCTTGAATTACGCTATTATTTAGTGTGTTAGAAAGTCAGATCCGGCACTTATTTTAGACCTGCGTGCTTGTGAGGAAAGTGCTGGTTAATTACAGTTACCGTTACCATGTTAAAGGGAAATATTGTATTCGCGAAAAATCACCTCAAGAGGTTTTTGTTTTTCATAACCTTTTAGGATTCCTAGATCACGAAAAGCATAGTTACTAATTTCCAGCTCTCTGTCAGTTGATCTGTCGGGCTGTTTGCATGATAACTCTCAAAAGAAATGAGATATAAATTTCAAACTTGGCATATATAAAACCTAATTTTTTATGGTTTCAATATTAATATAGTAATTTTTCCAGTTTTTTGCGATATGAAAGAAATATTATGCATAAATATTTAAAGTAAAACATGAAAGGGGTAGAGGAGATTAAAGAAGTTGTTTTCATATATATATATATATATATATATATATATATATATATATATATATATATATATATATATATATATATATATATATATAGCCTCAAGTGTCCTTTTTAAGGTGTTTAGAATCGAGAAATATGCAAATTGGATTATATTTTTTCCTTACTCATTAAATATGGTATAGTTCAACAGTATTTTGAGAATTTTTCTTTTTTTTTTGGTGGATATATTTGACAAATTTTAAGCAAATTATTTATAGTAAAAGATATATGGGATTAATGGGATGGCATAGGGGGTTGAGAACTTGCTTCATATATATCTTGATACATGTTCTTTCCAGGATTTTTGGACTGCAGAAATATGAAAGTTAACTTTTGTTCATTACATTCATAAGGGCCGAAAGGAGTGGAGGAGCGAGGTAGAAAAGTGACTTCATATTTATTATGTTACAGATCTTTTTTCGGGTTTTTTTTTCAGGAATCGAACTATTACCAATTTTTTTACTTTTTTGTTAACATGGGAGAACGGTGAACGGGCTAAGGGTAACTGTATGTAGTAGTATTACGAGAACTTTTTATGAGTCTTGATTAAAATGTTGGATATTTATTATAAAATAAATTTTTATCGATATCGACTCAAACTATTTGGCTTCATTTAACAAGGATTCTAGAATTTAGTAGTCACATATTTTTATGGATTCTAGTATCATTTGAAAGCCCATTCTATTCTCTTTCTTATGATATCAAATTTCATAGCATACCTCATGTTTTCTACTAATTAAAATGATTGAAAATTGAAACAAGGAGAATAAGGATTGAAAATAGGGGTAAGAGAAAGGAAAAATTCAACAAATTTTAAGTTTAACAGTTAAATTTATTGATAGAAACCAAAATCAATATTTTGTATCGTCCCCCTTAGACTTTATTGCTGCTTCCAGCTAGTTTTTTTTCATGGAGTGGTTGAGCTTTTTCACCATTGTTTGCAGGATTCTTCCCCACTCTTCCACATCGCAACCTTTAAGACCTTCAACGATGCAGGGGCTGGATTTCTGGCTCGAGCCCTTCTTTTGAGCTAATCTCACATGTGCTCGACTAGATTGAGGTCAGGACTCCGCACAGGCCAGTCTAATGTGGATATTCCTACTTCCACCAGGTATTGCCGCACCGACGCAGCAACATGTGGCCTGCATTGGCGTGCATTAGCACGAAGCAGTCGCAACAAACCCAGCGTAAGGAACGAAGTGTTCCTGCAAGATTTCCTGGATGCACCGGTGAGTAGTTACTCCACCGCTACGAGTCGCATCAGTCACGAAAACCGAATCGGTTTTCGCATCCAGTGAGATGCCTCCCCACACTGTGACAGAACCTTCTCCGTAATCGACCGTTTCAGTAATGCAGCACGGCGCATAGTGCTCCCCAGGCCAACTATAGATTCGTCTTCTTCCATCAATGTCATGTAGGCACATTTGGAACTTCGTCGGAGAATAAAATAGAGGGTCATTGCTCTAAGGTCCAGTCGATATGTTCTTGGGCAAATCTGAGTCGCACTTTTCGATGGGCTGCTCTCAATTTGGGTCCGTTAGCTGGTCTCTCCGGAGTTAGGTTCTTTAAGTTTTTTTCTGACTGTCCAATAACTTAGAGCCCGACCACGAACTTATCGGAGCTCGTACTGGATCTCAACGCCGATCAAGTGACAATTTCTTACAGAGTTGTATTGACAATGAAGCGGTCGTCTCGCTTCAAGGTACACCTTCTTCTTCCTCATCCTGGTCCTCGTGTAAAGGCGCCAGTCTCTTGGTAACGTCTGTTGACTCTGGAGATAGCTGACTGGCTCAGGTGCAGTTGCGCAGCGACTACACGTTGGCTTTGCCCTTCTTGCAATGGAGCCGTTTTTTCTGGGGTGGTAGCCATTTTCTAATAACATAATTAGTGAGCAGGTATAGCAGAGATGTTAATGGTTCAAGTTTCGATAAACAAATGACAGGAAAATGCAGTTACATGTGTAGTGTATGCATAGGGATGAATAGTGCGCAACGAGTATATTATTGAGTGAGCAAAAACGGTTCTGTGGAGTAAAACCGTTTTAATTAGTAATACTTTTTAGAAATCCAAATGTTTTTGGTACTATTGTAAAGAGTAGAAAATCAGCATTCTAACGATACCAGAAATAATACCACCATTTGAAAATTAAATTCAAGGATCGGTGTTAAATGAAGCAAAATCGTTTGAGTCGATTTTCTTGCTCACCAGTGTATGTATATCGTAATATAATTTTATTTCAGTGTTTTTGTTTTTCATAATTTAAAATATTAACAGAAATATTATATATACGTAGAAGAGACTGAGATCTGATAAAAGAGTAACCTAGAAAAATGTCAACGTTGAATATAGAATACAACAGCTGTGTTGGCAGAAACTATCCTCCGAAAGGTTGGCTTTTCTTCTTGTCTTAAGGGTTTTAGATCACGAAAAACATATTTTTTTTTTTCCATTTTTTTTTTCGTTCTGTCTGTCTGACTATCGGCCTGGTGGCATGATGATTCTCGAACGAGGTGATAATATAATACTTGCAGTATGGACGAAACCTATAATTATTAAATGATATCGTTTCAAAGGAAAGGGATGAAAGAGGTACGAATTTATTTACTCCTTACTTGAGAAAATCTAATTCAATACCTGTTTTAGGACTACGTGTTTCCAAGAGGCAAATCATTTTATTTATTATATATTAAAATAGAACGTAAGAACTTGTTAAAGTAGTTAAAGCTTTTGTGATTTCTTTACCGTAAAACGAAACTTTTTTGTCACTAAAAACCTCAAAGTATTCTCCTGCGACTTCAGATCTATTGCAAAAGACCAGTCTTCTAAAAATACTACCGGTAATATATCGGCAATTTACCTTTTCTTCCGCTTTGGGGTTTATACCGGTTCAATTTGTACTAGACCGGAAAGTCTTAACAAATGAGGTAATAAAAAAGATATTCTTAAAAATTTTCTACTATTAGAAATTTAGTATTTTTTTGACTCGTCGCTGAGTTAAAAAATTTTAAATTTTTTACTGTAAATTTTGTTACTTTTGATTGTCCCAGTCGAGAATCAAGAGAAACAACCAATTTTCTCGTTTACAAAAAATTATTATTTAATTTTATTGTTTATTATTGCTAAATAAATATTACATAATTAAATGAAGGAAACAAATACCTTTTATCTCTTAGCTTATAATTAACAAACAAGGA
Organism: Pachyrhynchus sulphureomaculatus; assembly: GCA_019049505.1. Classification (NCBI taxonomy): domain Eukaryota; kingdom Metazoa; phylum Arthropoda; class Insecta; order Coleoptera; family Curculionidae; genus Pachyrhynchus; species Pachyrhynchus sulphureomaculatus. The sequence goes on along the minus strand of CM032447.1, from coordinate 164,111,059 downwards.
ATAAACCTAAAATATGTAGAAAAACAGAAAAAGAGTTCCAATCCCTATTATTTTCCAAGATTTATTTATTACTTTTATTTGGAATGAAATCTAATAATGCTATATGATATTTATGTTATGATTAGAATAAACTTTTCAATCCAAAGAACATATACTTAACCGTGATAGATAAGGTTAACGATCTGTAGATTTCTACTTTTGGTCTAATTAGAGTTGATTAGTCGAAAAATACTTCCTATATTTAAAAATATTAAATATAATAGGAGGCATAGTAACAGTTCGAATAATATTTCAATAATTTATTACTTAGTAAATTGACTTTTGTCATAAAAATGAAGATAATAAAATTATTTACAAAATTTTTAGAAAATGGCTGCTGTACTATTTCTAAGAGTATTTTGTAATTACCCTATGCGGTTCACGGTCAGTCATGTAAGAAAATATCTTCAGCTGTTATTAAATAGATCTGCTTTTTTATGTTGCTCTCAGATCGACTGATATAAATTGGTAACGTAATTGCCAATGGTATTAAAACCATAGATTTGTAATCAACAATTAACAGGTGTAAACTATTTAAAAACATAGTACTGCAAAAGTTAAGCATTTGGTTTAATGCTGTCACTCTTGCTTACGTTTTTTGGTAGTTTTTTAAATATACTTTAAGAACTTCAAACTACCTTGAGAGACAGAATATATAGCTACCTCTAATTCCCTTCCAACGTTCTTGCCTTTTCATACTCTTCAATTTTAACAAAAATAGTATATAGAAGGGATTGATATCTGATTACCCCCGTCCTCCTCAGTCCTATTACTCTAGCAAGAAGTTCATGGCGTTATGTTATGATTGCAAGGATCGAGCCTTTACATGAATCATGGTACTGTGCGGCATGAATGGCTTCGTGCATGAGTGACTTCACTTAGTCTACCCATCGATTAAGGCATCTTCTTCTTGGGCGTTTCCCATTTATTTTTCCTCGACCATAAATTGTTCTAGATCGTTTCGTCTGGAGATATGCTCAAAATATCGCAAGTACGATTGGTTTATTTTGGTGTAGGGACGTTTTTGATATTTAGTTGATTTAGCATGAAGACATTGATTCGGTGCTGTATACAGGATATCCTCAACATTATTCTATATACTCATGTTTTAAAGGCGTCAATATCTATCGTCCTCCGAAGAGTAGGTAGCTAAGGTTTAGTGCCATTTTAAGATATTGCTGAGTCCTTCCAAATTTTGGACAGTCTAGTTACTGATCTGATAACACAGTTACCTAAAAATTTTGAGTTGAATATAGAACAAGTTTTAGAAATATGAACGGTTAAATGGATGGAAACATACTTATAAAACAGCAGGTAAATTGTTGTATTACTTCTCCTCCTCACGCGAATATTACCCTCAGAAATTTTTGCTCGTCTTCACGTCTTAGAGATTTACATCATAAAAAACGCATTTTCCCATTTTCGTCGGTCTGACTGTCGGCCTGTAGATGTTGGCATAATAACTCTAGAACAAGATGATAATATAATACTTGAAGTATGGATGAAACCTATAGTTCTTAACTGATATCGTCTCAAAGGAAGGGGGTGAAGTGGGTGAGAATTTACTTACTATTTCTTAAGAAAGTAAAATTCAGTTCTTATTTTAGAACTACGTGTTTGCAAGGAAGGTAGTGTGTAAATCATTTTTTTTTTTCCATTTTTTTTTCTTTATCGATGTATATATATACAACTTGAGGTTAACTGAGAGCTTTAATAATCAATTTGTTTGTGTGTTATTTTTCCAATTTAATCGTTATCAAAATGAAGTCCCAAATATTTAATTTCGGATGACCGATGATGCTTGTATACCCTGACTTTTGAGTGTGGGAATGGGGAGAATCGCTTTGCTAAAGTACATTGCCTTAGTTTTATGAGGGCTGAATTAATCTTCCAATTACTCAACAGGAACTCAAGTCCACTGATACTTTGTTATGATTTCTTTATTACAATTCTTGGCACTTTTATTGCGTGTTATAGCTGTATCATCAGCAAATAAGTGCAAAAGGTTTTGAGTTGGACTATTTTCATAAAATTTAGGAATGTCTGTTGTCAATAGATTAAATAGCGGGGAATCTTGCGGAATGCCTGCTCTTATTTTTCTATTAATGGAATTTGTATGTGTATCGACTAAACCTTAGAGTTTTTGGTCTTCTAAAAAGAATTTTATGAGGCAAATGAAGAAATTGGCTGTACTCATACTGATTAATTTTATGAAAAATCCGTTATGCTAGACCTTATCGAAGGCCTTGCATATATCAAAGAAAGTTGCTCCAGTGCTAAATTTTGCATCGAAGTTCATTATTAGGAACTGATATGGTTGGACGAACTGTAGAATGCTTTAGATATAACTCAAATTGTTTATTCGGAAAAATTTTTGTTTCTCAAACAAAATTATAAATTGGAGAGAGGATTACTTTTTCTATGATCTTACCCAGGTTGAACAGATGGTTGAAAGGGCGATATGCGATCATCAGCCATCTGTCCAAACCTGGCTTATGAATTAATATAATTTTTGTAGTGTTCCATTCACTTGAAAAATAGTTGTCGAATCCACTCGCTATAGACAGATTAGTTATGTCTATAACTGTTTAATCTGGAAGAGTTTTAGTAGTTTGATATTTAAATTTTTTATGATGTTTTTAATTTCTATTACATTTACATTTAAATTTTGAGGTTATCCAAAATCCATATTTTTATAAATTGTCATAACTTTTTTAGTCTTGCTTTCTTTAGTAATGTTAGTTGTTGGATTTTCATTTTCATCTTTCATACAAGATATATTTTGAGTCCCGATTTTTCTGCCTAATTTACTGTTCGATTTCGCAATTTAAGATTCTAAATTTTGAAAAAGGTACTGTTTTAGTAAGTGAAGACCTGGAAAATGCTAAGTTCAGATTGTTTGTGATTGTGGTTACTGCCGTTTCTAAATCTTCATTGTTGTAAATAGTAGATAGAGATTCGTTTTATTCTAACAAAGTCATAAATATTAAAAAATTGGTTTGTGTTTTTGATACAAATCCATGCTTCTTATTCGCAATATTCCAGTACTTTATTATTATAGGTCGATGGTACGACCTAAGATCATGTAGTATCCACTGGTTAGGACTACTTATCTATATTTTTGGATATAGGTATATCCAAAAAAATCTGGTGGACCAAAATGTATTTTGGCAAATCAGGAGATAAGATATGATAACTATGTGGAATGTTTGTAAAGGCATAATTTACGTTAATTATTGCAATTGTAACTTTATCCTAAATTCTTTTAATTCAGGTCACCGCCTATCAAAATTTATTTATCTGCACTGAAAATTCTTGCCAAACAATTGGTTTTATTATTATGCAATTCTGTCGTATGGTCTAGATATGTTAAATTAAATAATACGAATAATAATAACTCGTATATTTGCTTATTTTCGACATATTTGTTGGTTTATTTTTCAATTTTTATCTGTTTGTTATTCAATAATAAAATAAAATTAATCCTTTAAATATCTCCCCTCAGGGGCCAGGGTAGTTTCAGACATCCCTGGTACGGGATTGACAACCCCGAGGTACCCGAGTCCCGTTATGTTCGTCTGTGTCCGTCTTGCTTGTTCTGTTTCATGTTCATATATGTCACGTCGGAACCCCAAGATGTGAGACACCGTGTTGATGGGATGAATGGCTCCACGGAAGTGAGTCATTAACGGTTCCCTCCGGACACCAGGCGACATCCGGTTGTATATAGCCTTACCGTGGTAACCGGGCTCTGCTACGGCTGACATTTATATCCCAAGATACTCGTGGGAATCATATAGCATTCCAAAAAACTTTGACAAGCAGTCTGAAACTGCCGCCAAGCTAAACAAACTCCATGATTTCGATGTAACTGTTTCCGCGCACAAAACCTTAAGTACTGTTAAAGGAATAATCTCTTGCGAGGACCTTGCTAACTGCACAAATGAGGAGATCCTCGAAAATCTGAAGAATCAGGGGGGTTACAGAAATATATAGACTTCCTCAGAAAAAAGAAATTAGCAAGCCATCTCACACTTTCGTTATATCTTTCAAACTGCACCAATACATATAGTGTGAGACCCTACATCCCGCCTCCCATGAAGTGTTTCAACTGTCAACGCTTTGGACATATGGCAGCGATGTTCCCATGATCCTCTCTGTCCCTCGTGTGGGCACAACAATCACACAGATTCATCTTGTATAGATACTCCTACATGCATTAACTGTTCTGAGAATCACTCGCCCAGATACAAGGGCTGCTCCAAATTTCGCCAAGAGTTCGAAATTCAAAAATTGGAAAAACTATCTTACTTCGAGGCAAAGAAGTTTTTTTGCTTCCCAAACACCTTTCTCCACTTCCTTTAGCATGGTAGCTAGAGGAAATAAACCAAGGCTTGTGTCTACAGCCATTCAGTGTTATATGCCTATCATAACTTCACCATCATCTAACTTCCTCCTCATCAAACCTCTTCCCTCACACATCCACATCCCCCTTCCCTCTCAAAACTTCCCAAACCCCCATTTCTCCAATTGATCCCAATCTCAAGAAGACTGTAACGTCTGACTTCAGAGTCCTATCAGTAACCAAACCTGCTCTCTCCAAACCCCTTCCTAACCGTACAAACACCCTCACTATATCAAACAAAGATACCCACAAAAAGAAATCCGGTAGATCCAACAAATCTACCCCCTCCTCGTCTAGTGAGTCCATACTAGACATTACAACTCCAGACAACTTAATGGAATTTGATCCTATTGTACCGAATAGTAAGCAATTAAAGAAAAAGTAACCCCTCTATCATTACATTCCATCCCATCATCCAGTGGAATGTTAATGGATTATTACCCAGAAAAGAGGATCTTTCCATATTAATCAACCTTCACCTACCATGAATCCTTGCTATTCGAGAGACTAGCACACACATATCCCCATAAAAAATTATATCATCCTTCACAAGAATAGATCTGACCAAACAAGAGCCTCTGGAGGCGTTGCCCTCTATATACATAAATCACATGACTTTCAGCACATTCTCATTAATACACCATCGGAAGCAATTGCAGCACGAATAACCTTTCATACACAAATAACCATATGTAACCTATATTTACCCCCCTCCCGCCATATAACCCTTCTCACACTGACCGCCTTACTCGCACAACTTCCGTCACCCACAATCATAGTAGGGAATTTCACTGCCCATAGCATCGCATGGGGTTCCGATGCGACTAACTCCAGGGGAGGAGTCATCGAGAACTTCATCTCTCAAAACAATTTGATTCTACTTAACCAACCTTCCCCTACCTATCTCAGCTCTTCGACTGGCACACGCTCAGTCGTCGATCTTTCGATATGTAATCCAGCTCTAGTACCGTCCCTCGAATAGGACATTTCATCAGAACCTTTTGGAAGCGATCATTTCCCTATTATATTACGTTTTCCCGCTACGTTCCCCCTCTTCCCAAGTTACAAACTAAATGGAACTTTAACAAAGCTGATTGGCAAAAATTCCAATCACTAGCAATATCATCCCCACTGCCCATTCTTGACATCAATTCCTACCTATTGGACTACACCACCGCTATTAATGTCGCTGCAGACAAATCTATCCCTATCATATCCCTCACACCCATCAATCTCCAGTACCCTGGTGGACTAATGCATGTGCTAAAGCTATTCAAAGAAGGAAGAAAGCTCTGAATGTATTTAAACGCAATCCTTCGGTTGAAAACTTCATAAGCAATAAGGGAACAAAAGCTTTGGGATGCCAAATCCCAATCTTGGAGAAACTTCGTCTCCTCTTTTAATAGCTCTCTATCAACAGGATCTTTGTGGCGCTCGGTCAGAAGGATGAGAGGGCATCCCGCCAGAACCATTTCGATCCTTACCATCAATAACACTCATATACACTCCAATGAATTTGCAGCCTATTACAAAAGAAAAGCTAACAACCAATCTCAAATCCCAATGGATCTTTTTGTTTCTGACTCTTTTAACACCGACTCTAATATCAATTAAAATTTTCCATTCACATTTCAAGATCTTCAACATGCTATACGTACTTCCAAACGAACTTCGTCAGGTCTAGACAATGTTCACATAGATATGATTCATAATTTACCGTTTGACATGCTTCAAGCACTGTTAAACATTTATATTCATGTTTGGTTAATCTCATCATTTCCAAACTCTTAGCTTAATTCCATATTCATTCCTATCCATAAACCCGGCAAACCTAGATCCTCCCTAGACAGTTACCGCCCCATCTCACTCACCAATCAACTCTGTAAAATTCTTGAACGCATGGTGCTGTATAGACTATCCTGGATCCTTGAAACAAGAACACTTCTCTCTCCTTTTTAGTATGGTTTTCGAAGGTTTCATTCAGCCATGGATTACCTCGCTTCCTTGGACACCGATATTAGGAAAGCTTTCCATCATACACATCACCTACTCTTGACTTCTCCGGACTTATTCTATTCCTTTGATAAAACCGACAAAAATATTATACTT
>CM032447.1:164077006-164099506 GCA_019049505.1 Pachyrhynchus sulphureomaculatus | reverse complement strand
TTCAAGTTGCTGGTTTTCCTTTCCTATCGTTATTATTTGACCCAGATAGATGTATGTGTTTACTTTTTCTATTGTTGAATGTTCAATCACTATATTTTCATCATTGGTGTATTCGTTACTCATGTACTTTGTCTTGGAGAAATTTATGTCAAGTCCCACTTTTCTTGCTTGGTGGTGGAGATCAGTGATCATCTGGATCATTTCATTCTTATTGTTTGCTATAATTACAATGTCATCTGCGAATCTCAGGTTGTTTAGCCGATCACCAGCTATCAGAAGGCCATTTTCGTCCCAATTCAGTTCTTTGAATACATCTTCTAAGATCATTGTAAATAACTTAGGCGATATTACATCGCCCTGCCTTACTCCTCTGTTCACTGGGACCTTGTTTGTCAGTTCTTGGTTTACCATAACTTTGAGTGTTGCTCGTTCATATATTCTGGCTATCAGTTCGCTGTATCTGTGGTCTATACGAGCATTTCTAAGAGCTCTTACAAGCGCCCATTTTTCCACTGTGTCAAAAGCCTTGCGAAAATCTACAAATGTGAGCCACATTGGTATATTATATTCGGTGGCCTTCTCGATTAGTATTCTCAATGTATTCTCAATATATATATATATATATATATATTTCCTTTTCTCTTTTCTCTTTTCTCAGCCGTCTCCGGTCCATTCCTGGACATAGGCCTCCCTCATGCTTCGCCACCCGCTTCTGTTTCTAGCTTCACCCTTCAGTTGAGTCCCCGCTGTTTGTTTAAGATCGTTCGTCCAGCGAATCGGCGGACGTCCTTTAGATCTTTTCCCCAAATAAGGGCGCCACTTCAGTATGTTGTTAGACCATCTTTCATCTGGGTGCTTGGCAACATGGCCGGCATAGTTCCACTTTAACTCAGCTATCACCTCAGCAATATCCTGAAATTTAGTTTAGGAGTGAATCCAAATATTTTTTTACGGTTTTTCAGCGATATACACAACATTTGTGTCTCCATGGCTGAGTCACTTGAAGCTTTTCCATGGGCTGCCTTGTTAACGTCCATGTTTGAAAACCATACCCTAGCATTGGAGTGACACACTGCTCGAACATTTCATTACGTAATCTGATGGCGATGTTTTGATTTTTCAAAGTCCGGCTCAGCGTACCAAAAGAGGCCCATACCAATCTTCTTCGTCTGTTTATCTCTATAGTTCATGTGTCCCAGATAAACATATCTGTCAACGTTTTCGTGTTCTTGTCGAACTGTAATACGTGGATTGTTTCGGTTTTTTGTATATTCATTTTCATATCGATTTTGGATGATTCTCTTTATACTTCTGTTGTCATTGTTTGAAGTTCTTCGACGTTTTCGGCGATTAAGACAATATCATCGGCATATCTCAAATGGTTTAGTCTTCTGCCGTTCACCAGAACGCCTTTGTTTTCCCTTTGGTGACAGAGTGTCGCCTTGCCGTATACCCCTTTGTATTTTGATAGGTTGGATTGTGTCATGGAGTTGTACTATAGATGTTGTGTATTGGTATATATATTCTATAAGTTGTATGTATCCGTGGTCTATTTTAACGTTGTTAAGGGAGTTTACAGTAGCCCAGTGCTCCAGGGAATCGAAAGATTTTTCGAAGTTCACAAGAGCCGAGTAAAGGTCAAGGTTGTATTCCACTGTTTTCTCCGGAAGTGTTCTCATTGTAAGCAAGTATTCCTGTACGGAAGCCAGTCTGTTTTGCAGGCTGGTAATTATCCATTTTGTTAGTCAACCGATTTGTCAGGATCTTTGTGAATATCTTAAATACTTCTGATATTAAACTGATAGATCTATAGTTATTCAGGTTACTTAATAATAAAATGAATAAATCTGAAGCAGAAGAGAAGTAGATTGATAACGCATAAAAAGATAAAGACACTAACAGAAATAATAAAGAAAAACACAGACGAATATCGACAAGCACTGGAAAATCATATAAAACACATAAACTACCAAACAGAACCTGATGAACTAAACGCACAAATAACCAGTAGGCTACTTATAGCTACAAAACAAGTAGCAACATCGAAAAAAGAAAAAACACAAAAATTAAGTAAAGAGACAAAATCTCATAAAACAGAGACGACTATTGACAAATTGCAGATTAGAATTGACAGAAATAGATAATAAAAAAAAGAAAAAATCAAAGAAGAGGTCAGACAGTACAGAAACTCGAAAATACAAAAAACTTTGAAAGAGGGGAAAGTTTGAAACACCTAGACAAACAAATGAATGAAGGGAGATATTAAACAATAAAACTTATAAATAACGATTACCAAGAGATCGCACAAATCAAAGAGATAAAGGAAGCTACAGAGAAATATTATCAAACACTGTATGACACGAAAATATCACCACCGCCCTAGAGAGAAGAAGGAAATAGAATGATAGTAAGAAATGTGGGATCTGAAGAAATTTCCGATGTAACATCGGATGAAAATAATGAACGCCCTATCATATATGCACAAAAATAAAAAACCAGAGGACGATGAAATAACTATAGAAATGGTAAGGTATGGAGGGGCATCGATAATGCAATCTCTTTAATCTCTCTATGTTGGGAATGTAGAATTTTTGGCATAATGACACTACTCAGTATATATCACCACTACACCAAACACTTTATTTTTGCACTCGGCGCGTGTTTCACTAACCATGTTAACTTCATCAGGAGCGATGATTGATCATCGCTCCTTATGAAACCTAACATGGTTAGCGAAACGCGCGTCGAGTGCAAAAATAAAGTGTTTTATGTAGTGGTGATATATACTGAGTTGTACCATTGTGCCAAAGATTCCACATTCCCAACTTAGTTAACGAGGATTAGTATTAAAAACAACTACGGAACATCTTATTTAGAAGTTACATCATTACTATAAAAATGTAAATAAAATTAATATCAAAACACTGTTTCTTTTTTGTTTTTCGGAGGTAATCTCTGAAACTAAAAATCCAATTTAAAAAAAAAAGATTTACTGGTATGTCAGGGGGTAACGGAGCGGGCGATGCTGCTTTTAGGGTGAACATATTTTATAAGGTTGTAACAAAAGGGAGCTAACGTGGTGGAAAAAGAAACTTACTACGAGCGAGCGCAGGTTGGTTGATGGCATGGTGAGAGATTTCTGAATTTTCTCCAAGTTTAGTGACACGAAGAGTTGATGTTATGTTATTGAAGAGAAGAAGAAGACGAGAAGGTTTGTTGTTTTGTTATTCGTAGTTTTAAGATTCTTTCTTTCTTTTTGTAGGCATAATGTAAGTACTTTGTTGGTGTCGGTAGGTACTATAAATAACAATAAAATTTATTTATTCATTGTCATTAGTATATTTTCGTTCAGTAAATACCTAATAGTGTGTGATTTATTTAGGTAACAAAAATATTATTTTAGTAATCTTCCTTAATTTAGGGATGCCTACCTACTTCATTTAGTTTTGAGTTCACTGCTATTTAGTAAGCATATTCTGAAATATCTACTAAAAATTGTGTACAATTATTGCATTTCCTTTCACAATTATTACGTAGTTAACTTCAGTTTGAGGTGTATAATGCAATTGTTTAATTATTATTAGGTCAGTTTTTTAGTGTTCTCTACGAAACACTTATGGGATTACTTCGGTGTCCGTCCATCTGTCTGACACACCCGATTTTCTCCGAAATTATTTGACATAAAAAGTTGAAATTTCGAACAAGTATAAGAATTGATGGTCCAAGAATATTGTAGTTTTGAAAGTTAAATTTTGACTTAAGGGGTATATTATATATATATATATATATATATATATACATATATCAATATATATATATATATATATATATATATATATATATATATATATATGTATATATATGGAATGGCAGCTTTCACTGTCTTGGTTAGTTGAGAAATTGCGGTTCTTGGTATTACACCGTGTCAAATTAGAGCTTCTTTTACACATTTTGCCAACGATTGTACAATGCATCTTCAGGGATCTTTACTCTTCGAGTCATTTTCAAATACAAAAGTGAATATATATATATATATATATATATATATATATATATATATATACGTATATATGTATATATGTATATATATATATATATATATATATATATATATATATATATATATATATATATATATATATATACGTATATATGTATATATATATATATATATATATATTTATATATATATATTATATATATATAAAATATAATACCAGATGTACAAGTATGAAATGCGGATTTCAAACAACAGATGGTGCACCAATGCAGTTTGTGCTATAAAGATTTGACACTGCGCCATTTTGTTGTGTCATCAACAAGTGTCAGACGCGCACGAGTGATAAATTGGAAAAGTGTGTGCATAGTGTTGTGTTGTTGTGCTCAATATGTCGAAATTTATACTGAACAAAGAGCATTCGCTGACAGTATTAATTTTTTGTTTTCATTTGAAGAAAACTGCTGTTGAATTATACCTATTACTCCGAGAAGCTTATGGTGAACATGCTCCATCGCAAGATACGTGTGAACGATGCTTTCGGCGTTTCAAAAGTGATGACTTTGATATTGCAGACAAAAAATGTAGAAAACCGCCAAAAAATACGAAGATATGGAATTGCAAGCATTTTTGGACGAAGATGATTCGCAAACACAAAAACAACTCGCCGGGCAATTGGGCGTTAGTCAACAATCTGTTTCCAATCGGCTACGAGAGATAAGAAAGATTCAAAGGACCGGTAGATGGGTACCACATGAGTTAAATGACAGGCAAATGGAAAAGCACAAAAACAAGTGTGACATTTTGCTCGCTCGGTACAAAAGGAAGTCGTTTTTGCATCGTATAGGTACAGGGGATAAAAAGTGGATTTATTTTGAGAATCCCAAGCGCAAAAAATACATGGGTAGACCCAGGCGCACCATCCACATCGACCGCAAGACCGAATCGCTTTGGCAGAAAGACGATGCTCTGTGTTTGGTGGGACCAGAGGGGCGTGGTCTATTATGAGCTGTTAAAACCTGGGGGAACGGTTAATACTAAACGTTACCAACAACAATTGACCGATTTGAACCGTTCGCTGCTTGAAAAAAAGCCAGAATACCGAAAGAGGCAACACAAAGTCATTTTTCTTCATGACAATGCTCCATCACATACGGCAAAATCAGTTCGTGACAGGTTGGAAGCACTCAGCTGGGAAGTTCTACCCCAAGCAGCTTACTCACCAGACTTGGATCCTTCCGATTACCACTTGTTTGCATCGATGGGTCACGCACTTGCTGAGCAGCGCTTTGGTTCGTACGAAGATGTGAAAAAATGGCTCGATGAATGGTTCGCAGCAAAAGGGGAAGATTTTTACTGACGTGGTATTCACAAATTGCCCGAAAGATGGGAAAAATGTATAACAAGCATACTTTGAATAAAGCACGTTTTTATCATTCTTCCGAATTTAACATGTTTTTTTAGAAAAAAAATCCGCATTTCATACTTGTACACTTGATATATATATATATATATATATATATATATATATATATATATATATATATATATAATCAACTCCTTATCAGTAAAGGACAAAATAACTGATTTAAGAAAAAAAGAACTGAGTTGATTAGTTAATTGACTCGAGGATTTTGAAGACATACCATATTATAAATACAAAGAGTAGATGTATACATGTTCCTTTAGAAAAGTTACCAACACAGAACTTTTCAAAGAAATTTAATACAACAGTATTAGTTGAATTCATTTTATGCTGTTTAGAGAGTGCTGAAAAGTTATATAATTGTTTACAAGATTCCATAACACCTTCTTTATAAATTAGACCAAATGGTCAGTGTTCATAAACTTCTAAATGAAAAGTAATCAACGTAAATCCTATTTTTCGTAAAGTTCTAGAGCTAGAACTAGCCGAAATATGACATATTTTTAAAGTTTTGGAGCATTCAACTCATATCTAGCAAAATTACAACATTTATGCATAAATCAAGCATTTAGCATAGTGATGATACTTGTTGAGTAGTCTTATTGTGTCAAACATTTTAAAATTCCAACATATTATCTATTATACGAGTAGACCAAAATAAATGGTTGGTTTTGATGATTTTTAATGTTTCGTACGGAACACTTATAAGATCACTTCTGTGTCTGTCCGTCGGTCACTCCCGATTTTCTCCGAAATTATTTGACATAGAAAGTTGAAATTTGGTACTAATATGGGAGTTGATGGCCTCATCAGATCCGTGTAGTTTTGAAAGTTAAATGTTAACTTATGGAGTTAATTTTCGGAGGTGAAATCGGAAGTGAAAAAAGTTTTTTTTACTAGGTCATCGAGTGGGGTGTCAAATGAAAGCTTGTAAAAACACAAGTTCAAATATATACATAATGTAATACTTACGCGCACTTTTCTTAGTATTATTTTTAAAAAATCGCGAAAAATCGCTGCACTTGACCAGTTATTTATATCTGCAATCAAGAGCTCTTTATAAAACATTCATAAAAATATATGATCAAAATATTTTCAGTCTTCCATATTAATTGAACATATACTAAATTCTCATAAAGGTACAAAAATTAAGTAAGAACTTACCATTATTATTACACGAGCTGTTAGTAAAACCTAATGAACAATTTTGAATTAATTAAAGCTTAACGAACTCTACAACTTTCGTGTTTACTTTTAAAATGATACTTGCTTGTTACTAAGAATTTTCACGGACTTTCCTGATGGTAAGAGAGATAGTGAAGTACTCTGAATTTTTTCAATTGTCATAACATCACTTTATTAAACCTTACATTGTAATTTTTTTAGTATACTTACAAAAAGTTTTTGTGCCACTACGGCTCTCATCTAACAGAATTCTTGAGCAGATATATTTTTAACAATTGAATTGATGTGGTAGACTAGTGGACATATTTTCGATGTTGAATATTTTTGAGAATTGTTTACTAAAGATCTGTTTATTTGATATACAGCAATATACAGTAGACAACGCGTTTAAAAATATATATCTAAAATTAAAGCCAATTATACAAAATTATACTTTTTATTAAACAGCACATTTTGAACATCAAAAATTAAAGTACTTTCGTAAGTATGAAAAAAAAACATAAACATAATACAACCTTTAAGAATTTTGGTTTTAAATTAAATTAACTCTTATTACTTAACATATATTTTAAATTTGGGCAGTATTCTATGGGAAGATTACAAAGCCTAAAAATATTAAAATTTTCACAAAAGGGCTTGGAACATTGCAAGCAAATTGGTTTAGAACAAACTCAGCACATGTACTTTGCTTGTGGCTTTAGTTTAGTAGGACAAATATGTCACAGTTTCTTTTCACTTGTTGTCATCGAGCGAATTTTCGGAGGTGGATTGGCAGATCTTTTTCCAAAACTCCTGACGGTTATGCGTAATTGGCAATCTCTCGTTATATGCGCGTGCCTTCATGTGGTCTAACACCAATTCTCTTGCCATATTTAGCAAAAATATCCCTCTTCTTATTTTGGAATCGCCATTTGCTCACGCCTGGTACAATAGGAAACAATTGATACGTCCCTGATTGACGCCGAGATGCAAATCAAGAAGATACTCTGCACACGGGTTACGTAATTTAAATAGTAAAGGCGCGGGACATGATTTTTTAAGTTGCGGTGTCTGTGGAACTACCACCACATGAAAATTCTGGTTTATTAAGCAAAAAATTTCAATATGTAGTATTCAGCAAATCAGGGTTTTTAACAGCTATTACGCAGACATGACTGCGTCTTTATTTTTCTTATCTTAGGAAATATTAAGGAGGTTAACGCGTTAAATGTAAAAGATGAAAATTATTTTGTATAGATTTATTTCGATAGATTAATTAGTTTAGAAATTTGCTATGAAAAATTAAGGTCTTTAGAAAACTTATTTAAATAAAAATCGAAATTAACAATACATATAGTCTTATGGAGAATACATCAATTTGATATAAAAATGACACATTTTTTGTTATAACAAATGAAAAAAAATTCCATCAATAGGAAATTTAACTATAGAAGACATTGAAAGTTCGCGATTATTTAAAAAAAAAAAATTAAATTTAATTAGAAAGCTTTAACTTTATGACCCCTCAGGGGCTAGAGTGGTATATTCGCTCTAGTACGGGGAGCGACGACCTCGAGGTACCCGAGTCACGTTGTGTCGTCCAGTGCTGTCCCAATTCGTTTGTCCAGTCTAATCATGTATAACCATAATCCTACTGTGTAAACACACCATGCGAATAGGATGGTGTGAGCGCTGAATTGAGTCGTTAACAGTTCCGTCAGATACCGGGCGCCCTCTGATGTATCTTAGCCTTACCCCAGTATCCGGGCTCTGCTGGGGCAGACCAACCCTTTCTCAGGCTACTCGTGGGACCAAACATGTCTTACACAAATACCAAACATAACTTTCCCCCCCTTACCGGTCTCAAACGACCGAGAATTGATATTGAAACAAATCACACAAATGTCCAAGTATATGATAGAGTCTTCAAAATATCCTTAGAAGATAGTTCTTTTAAAACAACCTCTTCTTTTCTTTTACATAAGGCACTCCAAGCCACCTTTGGTACTCTTTCTGACATAAAAAAAAACAAGCAGATCGCTCGATTCTAATTGAGGCAAAACGATGAAAAGCAATCCGAAATTGCAAAAAATTTATCTAAACTACATGACTTCAACGTAAACTTTATTGCCCACAAATCCCTTAACACTGTCAAAGGCGTAATCACATGTTCCGACCTACAACATTGTTCAAACGAGGAAATCATTGAAAATATCCGCGACCAAGGAGTTTCCGATATCTATAGAATACCAAACAGGAAGGACAGCACAAAACCTTCGTACACCTTCGTCATTTCTTTTAAGTTACACCAGCTCCCAGCAAAACTCCTCGCCGGCCGGTATTCCATCAGAGTGAGATATTACATCCCAGCACCGATGAGATGCTACAATTGTCAAAAATTCGGTAATACCGCTGCAAAATGCACGCAAGAAACTATATGTTCATCATGCGGTCATGATAGTCACACAGAAGGCTCCTGCTCTCAACCTCCAAAAATGCCCAAATTGTGATGAGTCTCACTCCCCCAGATACAAGGGCTGCTTCAAATATAAAACCGAATTTGAAATACCAAAGCTGAGGACAACCGAGGCTAAACGCAAATACAATTCTCTACACTCCAATAAACCCATTTATCAAATTCCATCCAACGTGGAACGTAAATGGTTTTAACCCTAGATTAGAGGCTCTCTCTCCTAATACAAATAATATACAAACCTTCTATCCTTGCATTACAAGAAACCAACTGCAAAGCTAATAACACTTACTCACTGAAGAACTATAGTCTAATCCACTAGAATAGGGTTGATCATTTTAGAGCATCTGGCGGTGTAGCGCTGTATTTACACCGAACATTAGACCATGTACCTATTCCCCTCAACATCTCACTGGAAGCAGTTGTCGTCAGACTCAAGCACCAATTTCCACTAACCATCTGCAACATATACCTCCCACCATCTCTCCACATTTCCCTAAACTCTCTCTCAGACCTCCTCACTCAACTTTCACCTCCCTCCATCCTACTGGGTAATTTCAATGCTCATAACCTCATGTGGGGATCACGGGTAACTCCCTGAGGGGCATTATAATTTCTGACTTAATTACCCAGCACAACCCCTCCGTTCTAAATTATCAGGCTCCCATTTTTGTAAGCTCTTCGCCGGGCTCCTTCTCATCTATTGATCTAACTATATGCAGTTCCACACTCTCCACCCTTGGAATGGGACATAGCCTCGGATACATTCAGCAGTGATCAGTTCCCCATCATTATCCGTTTTCGACAATCTCATCATGACTGCATACAAACACCTCCACTAAACAGATGGGACATACATAAAGCCGAGTGGCTCAAATTCTCCACCTCATTCTCTCCTCCTACTTCCACTATCCTTGACATCAATCCAGCATTATCCCAATTCACACAATCAATCATAAATGCTGCACCTAAATCAATTCCCACTACAATCTCTAACACCAACAACTCTCCCGTACTCTGGTGGTCTGTAGAATGCTCTAAAGCCATACAAAGCCGCAAGAAAGCACTTAATGCCTACAAACATCACCCATCAACAGATAACTTTATAACTTACAAGAATATGAGATCCAAAGCCAGAAGAATACTCAAACAGGCCAAGCTTGATTCCTGGAATAGATTCGTTTCCAATATAAAGTCCCCAATTTCCTCCAGCTCTCTATGGAGATCAGTGAAAAAAATGACAAACTATATACCAATCCTTCTCTCATATAACAGCTACAAAACCAACTCAACTGATATAACCAACAGCATGGCCCACTACTACATGCATATATCATTTAATCCCAATACTAATTATACTCCTCCTTTTTATACCACAATTTTCAATACAAATCTCATTCTCCCCTACAACTCTCCATTCTTTCTTCAAGAACTGACTCTCGCTTTACAAAACTCTAAACGAACTACCCCAGGCCTGGACACAACCCATCTTGAAATGCTACAGGGCCTCCTCACCTTTATGATAAACCACATGTTATCCATATACAATCACATCTGGCTTCAGTCCACTTTCCAAAGGACTGACTAAAATCTATCATCTATCATTCCCATTCATAAACCTGGCAAACCTAGTTCCTCTCCAAAAAGCTACCGACCAATCTCTTTAACTAATCACCTATGCAAAATCCTGGAAAGGATAATTTGGCCTAAAAGGTGCGCTTGCAATGTTTATCTACCATTTTCTCCAACCAAGATATCATCAAGTTAAAGCTAATAATACACCATCAGACCCGTATACAAATTCCCTAGGTGTCCCACAAGGCTCGGTCATAAGCCCAATGCTCTTTAATATAGCAATGCCCGCCCTCATCGACCATATCCCACGTTCCATTAAATACAAAATCTTTGTGGATGACATCGTCCTATTCTTCTCTTCATCATTCTCCAGCATGTGTACTGAGCGACTACAGAGCGCAATATCGTCTCTAAACTCTTGGGCTTTAGAGAACGGTCTCTCCTTCTTTCCTTCTAAATCCACAACTATACATTTTTGTAAATTAAAGAGCTGTCCTAAACTTAATCCTCTTCACACTCTCTGACAGTCTAACCTGGAAAACCCATATTAAATTACTCAAAGCAAGAACCTCTACTGATCTCAACCCTCTCAGAATCCTTTCCATACAACATGGGGCGCTGACCTTTCATCCTTACATACCATATATAAATCCCTCAATTACTCAAAACTCGCTTATGGAGACTTCATATATGACGCTGCATACCAATCAGGTAAAAAACAGCTGGACACTATCCAAAATCAAGCCCAGCGCTCAATCACTGGGGTTTTTCGCACGTCACCTATCCCTAGTTTACAATGCATATCCTTTACCCCTCCTGTCAATCTTGCCAGACAACACTCACTTCTAAAATTCTATTCCACCTCACTATACCGCCCAAACATCAAACATTCCTTGAATCTATTCTATGCACACCGTTCAAACCATGTCTTCCCGAAAAACTTCATACCCAGCAGAATATCTACACTGCTATCTCTGCACAATGTTCACCCACCACTTTATAATTATCCTCTTCTAACCATATTTCCTCCATAGCTCTCCCCTACCCTACCTATAGACTTCTACATGCATTCCTACAAGAAATCTGAGTACTCTAACATCCAGCTAAATAAATTATTCCTGGAGAGAATCTCTAACAACTATCCAAACCACACCCTCATTTACACATACGGCTCAAAAACTAACAATGGAGTAGGAGCTTCATTTATAGCCCCAACCACCATCAAAATGTTCAAACTTCCTACCTACACTTCCATCTTTTCAGCTGAACTCGTTGCTATCAAGGACGCCATGCGGTATGCACTTTCACTCAACCATACATCACTATCTCTGTTACACAGCAAAATTGAAAAAGTCGCCATATCTCACTCCTCTGTCATTTTGGCATCAGAGGCAACGATAAAGCTGATCTGTATGCTAAACGAGCCATAACAAGAGGCATTCCAGGACTGGGAGAGAACTACCCAAAAGATTTCAACAACTACCTCAACACTTATATCCCTCATTGTTCCAACTTAGCTGGGATCTAACTAATCCGGAAAACAAACTGTGGTCGATCAGTCCTCTTGTGAACCCTGCCCTGAACTGCATAACATAATAAGAAGGGAAAACGTACTCATGCGGAGACTTGCAATCGGACATACATACAGTACCCATTGTCATTTACTAAAGAATGAACAACCTCCCACGTGTTCCATCTGCGAATCTCTCCTAACAGTGGCTAACCTAATAGAGGCAATACATTTTAAACCTACTAGAGACGAGCATAATCCATCCAGCTTGAGAACAACTATAGATACATTCGAAACAATAAAAATAGGTCTTATCAACTACCTGAGAGGAGCTAACTTTACAGTTTAATTTTCCAATCATATAACAGGGGCCCTAAATGACCTAGCTGTTGATGCGCCCAAACCACTTAATGTATATATATATTTTAAATTTTGTAGTACAAGTTTATATAATTAAAACATATGGTGTAAGTAAATAATATTAAGTTTAACTAATAATAGATTTGCAATGGGTATTAGTTTTTATAAATAAAATAAATAATTTAAAGCATTTCTTTTAATTATTTAATTAATTTACTTGTTTAACTTATAATTACCTAGTGCAGCTTCAGTGTTGACATTATAATGTCCCTTATTGTCCTTCGATATAAGTGTACTGTCTGTTAGACATTTATCACACTTTATGGTTAGTATTGATGCTAGACCACAGCGTTTTTCATTAATAATATAACATAATGAAAGTGTTTTATTATATGAAGGACATTTGAAGTTTTCTCCAAGTGATCGCATGTCAACAATTCGACGACCATTGTCACAGAGGTTAGGAGACACTTGATTTTCTGTTCCGTTTATCAACAGTTTGTAGGCTTAATCTTTGATTGTATACAGCCCCAGTAACGAGTTTTCGCTTCAACATAATTTTTTTTACCGTTTTTATCAATCTTTGTTGATTTTTTATTATTATCCATTTTTTTTTACTTGTTTACACCAGCTGATCAAACCATAAAATTCAATAAATCTACTCGTATATACAAGCATATCAGTGGAGCCATTAGTAAATTACTGTACAGCGTTGCCGCTTCGAGACAGCGGAATTTTAAGATTCTTAATTATCATTTTTTATTAATTTCCTATTTTTTTAAATATTAAAATAATTTTTTATTATTCTTTTATTTTTTTCATATTATTTGCTTTGATAATTTTTTAAAAATTACAAAATATAATTAATTTTAATTTTCCATATTTTTTCTCTGTAAGTTTGTACAAAACATCCAAAAAATTAAATAAACAATATATAAGACTTAAAATCTAGCGATAATGAATTTATTATCATAATAATAACCATCGTTAGTCTTAAAATTGTTTTTAATTATTTAATACAAAGCATTTCTAAATGACAAAATTCAAAACTTTTAGTTGGGACTATCCCACCTCAACCTCCTTAATAAGCTCATAAATGAACTTCAGCAGCAGAACAATGGGCGCTATAAAGGAAGAATAATTTTTCGGCTTTGGTTTTCAGGTAGTTACCCTTATTTATGTGTATTAAGAAAGCAAACTTTCTTTATAAAAGCAAAATCAGTACCAGTACTTCGCAGGTAATGTTGGAATTTAGAATTAAAAAACTTTGATTTTTAGTGAAAGCTGTGTAACTCTTAAATCACAGTTATTTTCATATTCAATTTCGTATTTATCATATTTCACTTTCAACCCTGTATCTCTAACCATACTTATACTTTCACCACACTTACATAAATCCCACTACTTAGTCTAAGGTATTTAGGTTCCTGACATGTAAATATCTTAAGACATAAACTTATACTCATGTGTAGGTCATTTCATGTCTAGCCGTTGCAGACTTAGACCCTACTTAATTAGTGAATAAATAATTCTAAATTCCAGCTGAAACCTGTACATATATTTTTCCCCAAAAAAATGGTTGTATTTTTTTATCCGGCACCACTAATTATTTAAAAATTGTTTCTTTTAAATTTGGAAACGCGTCAACTATACTTTATATTTCAATTTAATTAATTTCAAGAAGCCTTATAACTTCAAAACTGCATTAAGGTAGGTGAAAAAATATTCATTATAAAATAGCCGTCTGTAATCCAGTAACCGTTGAAAAAATGTTGATGAATAATCATCAGCCATAATAATCAATTATGATCAATCAAGTATAAAGCTACAGTCTCAAATTCCCTCTAATTTTGATTGGGATTGACTGTCAAATAACAAATACAAACACATTGATGAAATTAAGATATTATTTATATACGATATGTCTCAAATATAATTTAAATATAATATTATTTACATTATAATATACATAAAATATACATTTAATACAGTAAGTATAAAAATTACATAAATTTTCTCAAAGTGTATTAGATATTTAATTGTGTAGTGCTTGTAATTCAAATTATAATCCACGGTATATCAATCAGTTTTTACACCATTGTCAAAAAAGAATAACCCTAGAAAGTGCAAGGAATACCAGAATATAAGTCTAATGAACCACATCTTGAAACTCTTCCTTAAAATAATCCACCAAAGAGTATACAAAAAAACTAGATAAACGTACTGGACAAACGGCTTTAGGAACGGACTAGGAACGCTATTCTACATCCTCGATACGATTGAGAGATGTAGGGATATTAACTCAGATGTTTATTTGTGCTTCATAGATTTCCAAAAAAAACCCTTTAATATGGTGAATCATGAGAAAAATGATGGAAACACTACAATCGTGTAACCTTGATGACAGGGACTTACAAGTAATATCATGTTTATACTAAAACCAGACTGCCGAAATAAAAGTCGAGAATCGCATATCCAAAGAAACAAAATTGGGTTGTATTTTGTCACCCATGTTATTCAATGTCTATTCGGAGGAAATCTTCAATAAAGCACTTTCTGATAAAAAAGATGGAATTACAATTATGGTGTAAATAACCTCCGCTACGCTGATGATACTGTCATTCTAGCGGACAGTAAAGAAGGCCTATCTCACGAATAAAATTGTTGATGCATGTGAGGAATATGGAATGAAACTGAATACGATCAAAACAAAAACAATGGTGGTCAGTAAGAATCCTAATACAAACATAAATATTAAAGTACATCAACAAATACTTGAAAGGGTAACAAAAATAAAGTACTTAAGAAGCGTAATTAGGGAAGACTGGGACCACTCTATTGAAATACGGTCAAGAATTGAAAAGGCACAAAGCTCCTTTAATAAAATGTGCAGCATACTCTGTAACTGCCAACTAAACTTAAAAAGAAGGACAGGAGTGCTAAAATGCTACGTGTTCTAGGTCATATTATACGGTATAGAAACTGCAACAATCATAAAGACAACACAACAAAGAATGGAGTCATTCGAGATGTGGTGCTATCGCCGAACGCTGCGTGTTCTTTGGACAGCGCATACTGCAAACGTAGAAATACTTGATCGCATGGGAAAAGAACGAGAGTTGATTCCAGTTGTTAAAGAAAGAAAAAGCACTTACTTTGGCCATATTATGAGAAGCCAAAAATATGAGCTCCTCCAAGTTATAATTGAAGGAAAAATAAACGATAGGCGAGGACCAGGAAGGCGCCGCAACTCCTGGTTGAAAAACTTACCAGAGTGGACAAGCATAACATCTACCGAACTGGTTAGAGCGGCAATAGATAAAATCAGACGGGCAAATGTGATCGCCAACGTCCTTAGAAGATAAGGCACACTAAGAAGAAGGAGCCATATTATATCCGATTACTGCCAAATATGTACTACATACATCTAGACTAAGAGAGCGACCCAAATTTTGACTTGTCTAACCATTTGCCTAGTTGTTCAAACTATCGAGGAGAAGAATAAAAGTCCTGTTTCTGGCTTCGTCCTTCGATATTGGCGGCGTCTGCCTCTTGCAGATTCCCTCTTATTTTTATCAAGAATATTATTGATTTTATATGGTTAAATGACAGTCCATTTTTGGATAGAGGTTTTTTGGACCCTAAAGCTGGGTAAGGTCTTGGCTGCGTCTGCCTTTTGGAGCGCTCGACTTTTTAGTGTCAACAAATGCTATGGTACTTGATTCAAGTAGTTAAACGACAGTCCATTTTTGGAGGTAGCAATTTGGGCGTTCCAGGGCATGGGAGCCGCAAAATCAACGTTAAGGACTTTTATTCGCCTCGCCCGATAGACTGAACAACTAGGCAGACGGTTAGTTAGAAAGTAGGCTATCGATGGTTTTTTTTTTTAAATATGTGACTGCGCGCGCCCTTATATTACTTTATTGGGTGAATCGGGCCTATTCGGCATCGTCCGGAAGGATTGTCTTTTTCTAGCGTTAGCTATATATTCTCTGACAGCGTGTTTCAGAGAGACTTATGGGTAAAAATGGTCAGTATCTCATGAGAAAACCGTTAAACTGGTATTATGATGACAGTTAAAAATCTAAGTACAATTTCCCAAGCAAGTTGAAAATTTGATTGAAAATACTTGATAAAGAATATCAGCTAGAAACATTTTTACGCATTTGCAGGCCAGTGAGTAAGCCCATTCGAATTGTGCACGTTGCGAAAATTAATAATTATAATGTTTCATATACGTAATAAGAGGGTGTTTTCCGATATTTTTTAGTGTTTGCCAAGCCAAAAATCACAAATGGGAAAGTAAACGCTACACACAACTTTATAATTTACAGTGCAGTAATGTCAGCATGCCAGGTTAACTTAAAAGATAACTTTTTAAGGGTAAAACGTTGCGTTCCATTTGCAGCAGCATAATGTTAACACTGGAGTTTTTTTTTAAATTAGAAATAAATATTTCCCAGGTAAGATAAACTTTTTAAATCATTCTGTAACGTCTTATTATGTTTTTAACAGGTAACTTAACTACATGCTTCAATCACGCAGAAACGCAGTTATTCACTAGATTTATCGTATAGCCTAGTGCTTGCCGTAACTTGCGTATTCCTCTTTTCTATCAACCCAAAGTTTTTCCTGGAACAAATATGCCTTTACTGTAAAGTTTCATTAGCAAAATTTTAGAATCAAATATCAAAATTTTAGATGTTTATCTCGGTAAATAATAGAATTGGAAGATCGACAGTGACCTGTTGAAACATTTTAGACTTTATGCGGGAGTAAGAAATTGTAAAATTCTATATCAATAGAAATTGGAAAATAAACAACCTTGTAACTGTTGTAAATAGCTTTATTTTGAAAATGACATACAGCGGTTCTGGAAAATTGTATAAAATAATGTTAATTCAGAATTTTTTTTCGTTTTATACACATCTTCTCGTTGATTGGCATATGAATCTGAAAGCTAGGGTACAAGGAGCATCATTCCAAGCATAAACATTTGAACTGGGTAAGTACACCTCCAAACAATTTTCATTATTGCGAGAATTATCTGGCTGAGGTGGCACAAACTTCTGGTAAACAACAGGTTTTCCAGTTGTAAGCCAAACAAACTGAGTACTTAAGGCACCATATCTACTTCCAGCAATCCAATAACCTTCGTAAAAACCAACTGTAAAAAGAATAACAGAGAACAAAGTTAATATTGTATGATTACCTTTTTAAGTATTGCCAGATATGTATAAGTTCTGGAAACATGTTGTATTTTTGATAATCCTGTTGGAATTTGGGTTAATATGTTTCGAATAAACTGAAGCTTCTTTTACACTAAGGCGTTGGTACGGCATTCTATCCACTTACCCTGTGGCCCAATAGTTCCAATGAAAGTTTCCAAAGCTAATTCTTCTTGAAGTGAATTTACACTGGCTAATTCCATTCCTAACTGCTCACATAAAACCATTGCTTGAAAGAAATCCACTTTTTGTGAACCATACAAATAGGTCTTGTTCTTAGGACAGCAGCAGTAGTTACAATCTAAACGACAAGTGGAAGCAAGAGCTGCTAAAAGTAAAAGCTCCTGATATTATTTTTATAACATATTAATTGTGATATTTTTTTATTCGACTTTTCAAGAGAACATTTGATGACAACACTTAAAGAACCAAATAGTAATCAATTTTAATAGCTAATGGTATGAGAAGACTATTTACATGCAATGATTTGTCACTCCGCCTAAAAGTTAGATTAGCTAAATGCTACATATTCCCTGTTTTGCTACACGGTGTAGACGGAAACACTAATAAAAATAACCGGTCAAGTGCAAGTTGAACTTGCACAATTAGTGTTCCGTACGTTGATTGCTTTTAAAATAAAAAATGTTGTTACGGTGGTATAAAATGATCAGTGACTTCACAAAACACACCCCAAATGAGTTTTCAACAAAGTTTGTTTCCAATCTTTACTGAAAATTGATGATCTTGAAATTTTTGTTTTTTTTTATATACCAGATAAATTATTAAAGGTAATGCACTCGTGATAATTTTCGTTCAATCTACACCCCCTGGGGAATATTCCAGAATTTTTTCAAAATTTTTTGATCAGTACTTTTCGAGATAAGGGGGGGGGGGACAATTTTTACAAATTCTAATTACTCAAAATACAAACTTTAAATAACTGTAGCATTAAAACGGTTAATTTGAAACATGTGACGCTATCCACAGGCAGTTTTTTGTCAGCTAACTGATTTTAAAGAAATAAAAAAAAGAAAGGAATATCTCTTAAGTTATGTATTAACCACTCATATTAGCGATCATCCTAAATCTATATATATTTCTTTGAACGTAATTTTTATAAGATTACGGTTTATTGAAAAAAAAACAATTCGGTGTACAACGTTGCATCGTATTTTAGGGAACTTTTTAATAATTGTAATTGACTTTTTCAAAATTATTTAGGAGATAAAAAAACTACCATTAACTTTCTAAATGCGAGAAATTTGATCCCGTAAAATATGAAAATTGTCATTAAAATTATTTTAATTATATATTTAGAATTATTACAAGAAATGATTTTTAGGACTATTGTAAAACGTGAAAAATCTAAAGGTATAAAATATATTATATATATATATATATATATATATATATATATATATATATATATATATATATATATACATATATATATTATATATATAGTATATATATATATATATATATATATATATATATATAAATAGGATTAGGTGTAGTCGTAGCAGTTTATCATATATATCAATATCATCCATAAATAAATAATAAATTATTTTCATCTGTTAACAATTTTTTACTAATATTTTACTAATTTAATGATACCTTTTAACCTTTGGTATTGTGTGTTTGGTTTAGCTGTGATATTTTTTCTAGATCAGCTTTCCTTATAGTGTAGAAAAGCCAAATGCTGTATTAAACATTTGTGTAACATACCTATATTCGCGCTGTTGGTCCGTGATGGGATTGCTGTTTTAGGTTGTTAAGATTTGAAAGAAATATTAATAAAATATGGAATTCTCTGTAGAAAATATATTAATTACCATGTATAAGATACTAGAATTGCAGCCTATTTTGGGTAAAATTAGATAATACATGGGGTGTAAAAAGACATTTTACGTCATCCAATGCTTAATTAACGTATATATATTATCTTATGCTTATTGCTCTGGTAATTCCTTCTGTTCAGGTCTTTTTAGGTTTTTCTAGATTTCCTGCCTTTTAGTGGCACCCGCTTCAAGCCTTTACGGCATTCTTTTTTTTTTTTCATTTCGTGGATATTATATTTTAATTTCTTCCCTTCTCATGGTTATTCATTTAGGCAGACGATTACTTTTTTTGTGTATTATTCTTGTGTTAGCTTTTTATCAAATATACATTTTTTACGGACGTCTACTCCTAAGCAGATAGAATTAGTATTGTTATTCATCTATTTTTTTGATCGGATGTTTACTGATTCTGCTCCTAAGGATAGCAATTTTGTTTTTTTTGATTCTTGAATTCTCGTGGTATATATCCCTGATCTTCCTTACCACTGGCCGAAATAACTTGGTCATCGGTAAACGGGGGGGGGGGGATAAATAAACATATTTTTTCTACGTACTTCTCTTTTACATTACAGATTTTGAAGAGTGTAGGTGACATGTAACATCCATATCTTAAACTCTTGTTAAATATAAACTCGTGGAATGCTCTGTTGCAAATTTTTCTTCTAAATATTTACTTATTGACTTTCAAGAGTATTTATAAGGGTGAAGATACCACCGGTTTCCTGCACCGCTTTCCATAGTTTCAACAGTAGCATAGGCTTTACAAACATGTTGTCTGTAAATGCTCGTTCAGCTTGGAGCTTATACTGTTTTTCTTCCCCTTGTTCTTTATATTCTATCGCAACTAACTCTCCAAGACTACCTCTATATAGGCAGCTTGGAGTACTGGATACTGATATACCTTTGTTGTTCATTTCTTCTTTTAAGTATAGATGAGATGAATTTGTATTTGTCTCGTATTTAGATATTGATTCATGAAACATGTTAGCCTTTTAAATAATTTTGTTGTGCTACATTTGACTGGTTCTGCCAGAGTCTTTGACGTTTCCATATATTAATCCGTTTACTCACGAGTTATTACCAGAAATTCATCATACTATTGGTAAGTTGAATGTAAAAACAGGATACGTTTGGAAATATGGAAACAAATGCATTATTTTGTCGATGGTATATGAAAGCATATCATAGTAAGTATTGGAATTAACTCGAGTGAAAAACTGCAGCACTGTTTAAGCTTGATGTGCATTTTCCACGCAAGTATTTATGGAAGGAAAATAAGGGTTTCTTGTAAGTTGCGAGCCGAGTTCAACTATAATAAATACATGATAGTACACAATCGAAAGCTGAATTTGAACCTTGTGGTATCTACATATATCTTGAGCAAATAATATTTCAACATTTCAAGAATGTTTCTGGTCTATATCTCTAAGTGACGATGTTAGTGGAATAGAGTGCCGCTAGAAAACTACTTTGAGTTTTTTAACGTTAACATTTTTTAGAAAAAAGATTCAGTAAGGGTTCTTGTACCATTAAATTCTAACTTTGTTGCTGTTATAGAATTTTATGTTTGTTAAGTTGTGAGACAATTTGATATTAGAGTGTCTCAATAAAATTACGACACAACATATGCTGTAATCCGCAAAGCTATAGATTTTTTGTCTTTTTCAGCACCACAGTGGTCACTATAGTGGTGATTAGTATTAATTCTTTTTCTTTGCGTTATCTGTAGTAAATACGCGATTTCCGGAAAAATCCAAGTACATTTTAACAAGTTATAGAGTATAATAATTTAATAAAAAAAAATTGGCCAAGTGCAAGTTGGACTTGCACAATTAGTGTTCCGTACCGTGATTGTATTCTATGTATTCTAAGTATTCTATGAAATTCAGTCATACATTTATCATCGATATAAGAATTACCAAGAATATATAAAAAGCGAGATATCTTTGTAGTAAAAGTTTAAAACAAATATTTACTAACTAAATATCTGGTTAGTTAAAACAAATAAAGTAAAATTATTTTGTCTATGTACCCCTCCCTTGGTTACCAGTCATCATGGAAATTTACTTTCTCTATGATTTGCCAAATGCTTAAAACCGTAATGTACTGAACAGAATACGCGCATATTACTGATTGCACCGAATACGTGTTGATATTTCGTAGCTCTTAGTCCTGGTTAAATTCACAACTTTCCAAGGCAAAATATATCCACCATATTGTCAAGTCAAATAGTTCTTTTTATACCAGATAAATGATCAAACGTAGTGTACTCGTGACAATTTTCTCTCAGTTTGCACTTTAAGGAGAATATTCCAGAATTTTTTCGAAATTTTTTGATCAGTACTCTTAGAGATAGGGTGAGAGGACAGCGACATTTAGCCATTTTTTTGAAATAATATAAAAATGATCTTTCTAAACTTTTTTTTTTCACTTCCGATTTGACCCCCAAAAACTAACCCCTTAAGTCAAAATTTAACTTTCAGAACCATGCGGCTCTAATTGGGCTATAAATTCCTATATTTATGCCAATTTTCAATCTCCTATGTCTAACAGTTTCGGACAGATTCGACTGTGAGAGATAGACCGACACCGACGTTACCCCATAAGTGTTCCATACGGAACACTAACTAAAGGGAATATATAAATGTTGCAGCCGACAATATAATTTGTATAGTATGTCTCTGTTCCCGTTCTGGTAACACCCCAAGCAAAAGTTGTTACACACAACTACCTGGTGGGACAATATTAATTGATTTTTTTCTACTGTCTAACCGTTTATTCTAACTACACTTCTCACGTATTATTAAATAGGTCTTGAACCCTAATAGGCTCTGCAATAGGAAGTAAGTAGCAGTCGAAGCTGTCGAAGATAAAAAATTTATGAATTAAAAATACATACCCAATTTTATATGTGATTAATTTA
>CM032447.1:163887006-164072006 GCA_019049505.1 Pachyrhynchus sulphureomaculatus | reverse complement strand
GTTCTATTTAAATCAATATACAGTTCGTCCTACAACCATATCAGCTCCTAATAATGAACTTCAATGGAAAATTGAGCACTGGAGCAACTTTCTTTGATATAAGCAAGGCCTTCGATAAGGTCTAGCATAACGGATTTTTCATAAAATTAAACAGTATGGGTACAGCCAATTTCTTCATCTACCTCATAAAATCCTTTTTAGAAAACCAAAAACTCTAAGTTTTAGTCGATACACACACAAATTTCAGTAATCGATAAATAAGAGCAGGAAATCCGTAGGGTTCCCCGCTAATGCCTCCTTATTTAATCTATTGACACTAGACATTCCTAAGTTTTATGAAAATAGTCCAACTCCAAACTGTTTGTACTTATTTGCTGATGATACAGCTATAACATGCAATAAAAGTGCCAAGAATTGTAGTAACAATCGGAACAAAGTATCAACGGACTTGAGTTGCTGATGAGATGGAGAGATGGAGATGGAAGATTAATTGAACCCTCATAAAACTAAGGCAATATACTTTAGCAAAGTGATTATCCCATTCCTGC
Organism: Pachyrhynchus sulphureomaculatus; assembly: GCA_019049505.1. Taxonomy (NCBI): domain Eukaryota; kingdom Metazoa; phylum Arthropoda; class Insecta; order Coleoptera; family Curculionidae; genus Pachyrhynchus; species Pachyrhynchus sulphureomaculatus. Next base: position 164,071,458 of record CM032447.1, on the reverse strand, counting down.
ACTCAAAAGTCAGGATATATAAGCATCATTGGTCATCCGAAATTAAATATTTGGGATTTCATTTTGATAACGATTAAATTGGAAAAATAACACACAACAAATCGATTATTAAAGCTCTCAGTCAACTTCATGCTAACACGTAGGCTGAGAAGTTTTTGGTCTGACACATAGATGCCACCCTTTTCAAAAAATCCATATGAGTTTTGGGAAGTACCAACCTTCAAATGATAGGGGTCAAAATTTCATGACATTTCGATAATAAGTTTACAGTGGTTTTAGTGACGGTACTCTTGAGATTTTCAAAACAACGGAAAAAATCGAATTTTGTGTGTTGATTAAACACTGTTTTCTGATGGGAAAAAATATCGTTGAAGCAAAACAGGGACTCTGCTCCACTCTTCATTTACTGGTATGCTGAATTTAAACTCGTTCGTACAGACACAGATGATGCTGAACGCTCTGGACGCCCAAATGAGGTGGTTATACCGGAAAAGGTAAAAAAAAAAACACAAAACTGTTTTGGATGACCGTAAAGTGAAATTGCGTGAGATAGCTGACACCCTATAGATATCAAAAGAATGTGTTAGTCATATTTTGCATGAACATTTGGGCATGAGAAAGCTCTATTCGAAATGGGTACCGCGTTTGCTCACAGTGGACCAAAAACAATAACGTGTTGATGATTCTGAGCGGTGTTTGGACCTATTTAACCGTAATAAACAGGATTTTTTCATGCGACATGTGACAATGGATAAAACATGGATCCACTACTACACACCGGAATCAAATCGGCAGTCAGCTGAGTGAAAGCCGCCCGAAGCGACCAAAGGCACAACAGTCGGCTGGGAAGGTTTTGGCCTCTGTATTTTGGAATGCGCACGGAATAATTTTCATTGACTATGCTGAAAAGAGAAAAACCATCAATAACAAATATTATATAAAGTTATTGATGCGTTTGAAGACAGAAATCGCAAAGAAACGGCCCCAGATGAACAAAAAAAAGTGCTCTTTCATCAAGGCAATGCACCGTGTCACAAGTCAATGGTTACGAAGACAAAATGGCATGGATTGAAGTTCGAATTGCTTCCTCATCCACATGCTTATTCTCCAGATTTTGCCCCCAGCGCCTATTAACTACTCGCAGACATCAAAGAAATACTCGCGGGAAAGAGATTTGGCTCCAGTGAAAAAGTTATCGTCGAAACTGAGGCCTATTTTGAAGGCAAAGACAAATTCTTCTTCAAGAAAGGTATAGAAATGTTAGAAAAGGTTTGGACTGATTGCATCGCTCTTGAAGGAGATTACATTGATGAATAAAACCAAATTTTGCAAAAAAATATGTTTTAACTAGCTAGACCAAAAACTTTTCATCCTATGTGTTATATATGTATATGTATATATATATATATATATATATATATATATATATATATATATATATATATATATATATATATATATATACATCGATAAAGAAAAAATTGGAAAAGTGATTTATACACCACCTTCCTTGCAAACACGTAGTTCTAAAATAAGTACTGAATTTGAAGCAATATTTCAAAATGTTAAACTAAAGTTTGTTAATGCACTAATCTTTCCCATAGCTATCGACTCGTCGTAGGACGATAGATATTGTGGCTCAAAGAAAAATTGATGCCTTTGAAACATGGGTATATATATTCAGTGTCTTAAGGTAGTTTGGAGTTCTTAAAGCTTATTTAAAGAACTGGCAAAAAACGTAAGCGAGAATGACAGCATTAAACCAAATGCTTAATTTTTACAATACTGTGTTTTTAAATGGTCTACACTTGTTAATTGTTGATTACAACTCTACAGTTTTAATACGATCGACAAATACGTGATAATACCAATTTACATCAGTCGATCTGAGAGGAACATAAAACAGCAGGTCTGTTTAACAACAACTGAAGATGTTTTCTTTCATGACTGACCGTGAACAGCAAAAGGTAATTACAGAATACTCTTACAAATAGTACAGCAGCCATTTTCTATAAATTTTACAAATAACTTTTATTACCTCCATTTTTATTACAAAAGTCAATTTACTTAGTAATAAATTACTGAATGATTATTCAAAGTGTTTTGTCTCATATTATATTTAATATTTTTAAATATAGGAAGTATAGTCTGTTCGACTAATCAACTCTAACAAGACTAAAAGTAGAAATCTACCGGTCGTTAACCTTATCTATCACGGTTAAGTATGTATTCTTTGGACTGAAAAGTCTCTTAATAAAGTTTATTCTAATCATAACATAAATATCATATAACATTATTAGATTTCATTCCAAATAAAAGTAATAAATAAATCTTGGAAAATAACCGGGATTGGACCTCTTTTTCTACATATTTTAGCTAAGTTGGGAATGTGGAATCTTTGGCACAATGATACTACTCAGTATATATCACCACTACACCAAACACTTTATTTTTGCACTCGACGCGCGTTTCGCTAACCATGTTAGCTTCATCAGGAGCGATGATTGACTAAAGCTAAACTACCAAATCTACCCTATTTATACTTAGCCTAACCCTTGAATTACTCAAGCGGAACTAATGACATAGGCAAGGCTATCAGTTCCGGTCAAGTAACCAGTAGAGGGGACTATAAGGAATAGGCCCTCTGTCTTTGTTTAAACTACTTTTACATTTTATGATTTCCATACTTTCGTATGCGTTCAACAATCTCCTATCAGATACATTTTTTATTAATCTTAGATTATCTAATGTTACAGTATGATCAGCTTCAAGAGCATGTTCGGCAATGCTAGACTTTTCTGTTCTGTTGTATTTTAAGTGTGCTAAATGTTCTTTAAATCGTGTTCTAATTGACCTTTTAGTTAGCCCAACATACTTTTTGTCACAATCATTACAACTAATTTCATAAATTCCACTTTTCTCACAATTAGGAATCTTATCCTTGGGATTTCCTAAGATATTCCTCAGATTGTCTGATGACTTATAGACTAAGGTGAGGCCTACCTTATTAAATACCTTATTGAGTCCCTTGCTATATTTCGGATTATATGGTATGGAGACATACTTGGTGTTATTTTCATTGTCATAACCATTAACTCTAGTTATATTTCTAATACGATTCCTTTCTTTATTAAAGTTTACTCTATTCAGAGGGAAAGTGACCAAATAATAATAAAAAAAGGAATCGTATTAGAAATATAACTAGAGTTAATGGTTATGACGATGACTTAGTAAATAAGCTAATAAATAGGCATAAGTTTAGGTTTAATATTCAGAATTCCACCTTTTTTACACGCGAAAAAAAAATGTTGAACGCATACGAAAGTATGGAAATCATAAAATGTAAAAGTAGTTTAAACAAAGATAGAGGGCCTATTCCTTATAGTCCCCTCTACTGGTTACTTGACCGGAACTGATAGCCTTGCCTATGTCATTAGTTCCGCTTGAGTAATTCAAGGGTTAGGCTAAGTATAAATAGGGTAGATTTGGTAGTTTAGCTTTAGTCAATCATCGCTCCTGATGAAGCTAACATGGTTAGCGAAACGCGCGTCAAGTGCAAAAATAAAGTGTTTGGTGTAGTGGTGATACTGAGTAGTACATATTTTAGGTTTATTCCTTGTTTGTTAATTATAAGCTAAGAGATGAGAGGTTAATCGCACTTGTTTCCTTCATTTGATTATATAATATTTATTTAGCGATAATAAATAATAAAATTAAATAACAACTTTTTGTAAAGGAAGAAACTGGTTGTTTCAAATGGATCATCTTGATTCTAGACTGGGCTAGTCAAAAGTAACAAAACTTATAGTAAAAAATTTGAAAATTTTTAATAAAGAGTTAAAAAATACTCAATTTTTAATAGTAAAAAATTATTAAGAATATTTTCTTTATATCTCGTTTGTGAAGACTTCCCGGTCCAGTGTAAATTGTACCGGTATAATACCAAAAGCGAAAGAAAAGGTGAATTGCCGATATGTTACCAGTAGTATTCTTAGAAGACTGGTCCTTTGCAATGGATTTGAAGTCACAAGAGAATACTTTTAGGCTTTTAGTGACAAAAAAGTTTCGTTTCACTGTAAAGAAATCACCCCCGTGGGAGAGCGGGATAGAATATCTCCCCCGGTACGTTCTACCTGTCGTAAAAGGCGACTCAAAGAACAACTTAGATGGTAGATGGTCAGATTCCACCAGGCATCGCCCGGTGTGATACCATCGCATCGGCTTAGGCTGCATGAAGTTGCTTAACGTTTCGTGGCTGTACCGATGCCCCGGACTGTGGGACCAAATAGCATGATGAGGCACCGGGATACAAAAAATTCTGGAGGTAAATTAGCCCCCCGTTCAGATCTCCGGATAGGAGCTGATTCAGGGGCATCGACATCCAGAGATCATAATTTTGGAATAGATTTTTGCAACATACGAGGTTTAAACTCGAATATAAATTCAGTGCACCAACACCTGCAATCAAATAAACCTCATGTGCTCGCTTTCTGTGAAACAAAGGTCAGTTCGACGACCTACACAGTCAACTATCTTTATCCTGGGTATGACTTCTATTCCCGATTTAGGCGTGACTTTGGGATCCGTCCCACGCCGCCAGAAGCGACGTCTCTTGCCAACGAGAAGAGGTTCTTGAGCCCCCAAACTTTGATGTTTTGTGGTTAAAAATAACGACTCAACAAACTACAAGGCTCATCTGTATCCTCTATCGACCACCAAGAACACTTTTCGCATCTCTTGCAGACACTATCAGTCATTTACAAATTAACTATCCAAATGCCGAAATTGCCAACTTTAATGTCCACCACATCAGCTGGATTAAGTATTTAAATACTACCGACGAACAACGTCGTAAAGCTAAATCATTCTCAATCAGTTGTAGCTTAACTCAGCTTATTGACGAACCAAAATGGATTTCTGATCGAGACAGGAAGTTCGACAGTCTTCTTGATCTATTTTTAACTACCAATCCGGAGATTTATATGGTCACCGTAAATCCGCCGCGCCGTCAGGTTGGTCCGACCATAAAGTGCTTTCGACATCGAGTATCCTAATAAACAGTGACAGAGAGGCGCCTAAACCGCGCAGGATTTGATACTACAAATCTGCTAAATAGGAATGGAATATTTTCGAACTTTCCCGTGGTTAAACGTTTGTTTTCGATCCGACGACCCATCTGACTGCGTCAGGGAGGTTTCCGATGTTATTTTGGCTGGTATGGAAGCGTACATCCCTTTTTCGAAGAAAAGCCCTTGGTTTGACCGAAAATGCAAAAATAATCTTGCCTACCGACAATGACGTAAAAATCCTAATGCCATAAATCGTAACACCTTTGTTTCGTGCCCGGAACAGATGCAAAGAAATTATCGACGAAACCAAGGAGGCACACAATCAACGAATTAGAAACAAACTTCTCGCTTGTTCCAACAATTCGAGGTCCTTTTGGTTAGTCGCTAAGGCAGTTAGTCAAAATTTCACCAAATCCACCATACCACCACTCATACGGCCAGATAATTCTATTGCAAGAACACCTGTTGAGAAAGCGAACTTGATGGCTGAACTCTTTACTTCACATTCTACTGTCGATTTCCAAGGGAAAACACCGGGAAAGGGAATATTTCCTTCATGCTGGAAATGTGCCACAGTTCAGTCGGTACCTAAAAAAGGCAAAAAGACCTTGCAAAATAACTACTGACCAGTCGCACTGCTTTGAATAATATCCAAAGTCATGGAAAAGGCTATCAATCAGCATCTTCTAAAATATCTCGAAGGATTCAACATTATTACGGACCACCAATATGGCTCTCGTAAACATAGATCCACAGGAGGTCTTTTGACTTAGGTTGTTTAGAACAACGCAATTGAACACTTTAGAGAATCTCGAGCGGTTGCTCTTGATATATCAAGGCATTCGACCGTGTTTGGCACGATGGATTGCTGGCTAAACTACGCTCTTCTAGTATGCTGAAAAGTTATGTTGGTGGCTCTCATGTTTCCTCAGAGAGCGTTCTTTACGAGTGGCAGTCGACGGATTTCTTTCTGACACCTTCACCATCAACGCCGGTGTGCCTCAAGGCTTCGTACTGTCTCCTACTTTCTTTCTCATTTACATTAACGATCTGCTGGAAAAAACCGGGAATCCAATCTACAGCTTTGCAGATGACAGTACGCTTATCTCTTCGTTCATTTTGAACGCTGGGGCATCGGCTACTCAGACGAATATTCGCAGACAGCAGGAAGTTATTCAACTTAACAAAGACCTGGAAGAAATTCTATCTTGGGGTGACAGTAACCAAGTAGAATTTAAAGCTACAAAAACCCAGGCGGCAGTTTTTCTAAAAAGTTAACGTTGCTGAACCCGACATAGTTATGTCGGGGCACTCCATTCCTCTAACATCGTCACTGAATTTGTTGAGCGTTAAGTTGGGAGCAAATATGTTCTGGCATGAACATGTTACAGTCATATCAAGGAGAGCTTCTCAAAAGTTAGAAATAATGTTTCGAACTAGAAAGCTCTACACGCCACAACAACTGTTAATTCTTTACAACTATGGAATACTGCTCCCGTGTTTGTGACTCCGCTCCCAACCATACATTGCGTTTGTTGGATTTTATTCAGAGAAGAGCTGTTCGTCTGGTGGAACATCGAAAAAACGGTTGGCTACTTGAGTCTATTCTACAAGTATTTTCATGGAAAGTGTTGGAAGGATGTAGTCCGCTTAATTCCTTCCAGAGCGGTGCATATTAAAAATACACGTCGCGCTAATACTTCACATCCATATGAGATTTGAGATTTAGCTTGTTACTCCTCGTACAACGCTTTTCAAGCAGAACATCGTCCCCTTGGAATAATTTGCCCAGGACTGTGTTTCTCACCGAGTAAAATGTACAGCGATTCAAGAACAACGTGAATTGTTTTTTCCGAACATATATCGCTCCCGTAGCGCTTTAGAGATTTCCCTGCAGCACATGTGCTAGACCCATAAGAAAAAAAAAACAAAAGCTTTAACTATTTTACGTTTGAATGTTGAGGTTAGTTCAGGTTACTTGTATGTTTTATTTTAACATATAATAAATAAAATGATTTACCCAGTACTTTCCTTGCAAACACGTAGCCTTAAAACAGGTTTGAATTAGATTTTCTCAACTAAGGAGTAAATAAATTCCTACCTTTTTCATCCCCTCCCCTCTGAAATGGTATCATTTAATAATTATAGGTTTCGTCCATACTGCAACTATTATATTATCACCTCGTTCGAGAGTTATTATGCCAACAGATCTACAGGACAATTGTCAGACAGACAGCCCTAAGAAAATGGAAAAATATGTTTTTCGTGATATAAAACCCTTAAGACATGAAAAAAGCAAACCTTTCGGAGGGTAATGTTCTTACATTACGAATACAGTAGCACTCATTAGCAAGGCAAGGCAAGGCAAGGCAAATAAATACAATAATTTACTTGCTGTGCCGCAAGTACAATTCTGCCACCACAGCTGTTTGTTTTTCTAATATTTATTCTATATTCAACGTCAACATTTTTTAGGTTACTCTGTAATCAGATCTGAATCTCTTCTACCTATATATACTATTTCTGTTAATATTTGAAATTATGGAAAACAAAAACACTGAAATAGAAGTATATTGCGATATACATACACTGGTGAGCAAAAAAATCGACTCAAACGATTTTGTTTCATTTAACACCGATCATTGAATTTAATTTTCAAACAGTGGTATTATTTTTGATATCATTAGAATGCTGATTTTCTACTCTCTCCAATAATACCAAAAACATTCGGATTTCCAAAAAGTTTTACTAATTAAAACGGTTTTACTCACTAGAACGGTTTTCGCTGGCTCAGTAAAGTACTCGTTGGGCGCTATTCATCCCTATAAAAACACATGCAACTGCATTTTCCTTCGTTTTCAGAACTTCAACCATCAACATCTCTGCCTGCTCACTAATTATGTCAATGGATACCACCCCAGAAGAAACGGCCCTATTGCAAGAAGTGTATAACCAACGTGTAGTCGTTGCGCAACTGCACCTGAGCTAGTCAATTGTCTCTAGAGTCAACAGATGTTACCAAGAGACTGTCGCCTTTACACGGAGATCAGGATCGGGAAGAAGAAGGTAGAGCCAACACAGACACAGAGGTCCAGCAGGAGCTGTTCGGGCTGTCAGTTATTGGACACTCAGAAAAAGACTTAAAGAAGCTAACCTAACTCCGACAAGACCAGCTAACGGACCCAAATTGACAGCAGCTCATCGAAAAGCGCGACTCAGATTTACCCGAGAACATATCGACTGGACCTTAGAGCAATGGTGCTCCATTTTATTCTCCGGCGAGTCCCAAATGTGCCTACGTTGCAATAATGGAGGAAGATGAGTCTATAGTTGGCTTAGTAAGCGCTATGCGCAGTGCTGCATTATTGAAACGGTGGCCTACGGAGGAGATTCTGTCATATGGGGAGGCATCTCAGTGGATCCGAAAACCGATTTGGTTTTGGTGACTAATGAGACTCGTAGCGACAGAGTAACTGCTCACCGGTACATCGACGAGATCCTTCAGGAGCATTTCGTTCCTGACGCTGGGTTTGTTGGCTATAGCTTCGTGCTAATACACAATGCGAGGCTACATATTGCTGCATCGATGCGGCAATACCTGGCGAAAATAGGAATACCCACATTAGACTGGCCTGCGCGGAGTCCTGACCTAAATCCTATCGAGCACATGTGGAGTTTGAGTACTTTTCGAGATAAGGGGGGACAGCGATTTTTCGCACTTTTTTAAAAATAATTCAAAGAGAATTATGCGCAAGTATTAAATTATATATATTTTTGAACTCGTCTTTTTACAAGCTTTCATTTGACACCCCACTTCACTTTCGATTTCACCCCCCAAAACTAACCCCTTAAATCAAAATTTAACTTTCAAAACTATACGGTTCTGATGACGCCATTAATTGCTATATTAGTGCCAAATTTTAACTTTCTATGTCAAATAGTGTCAGAGAAAATCGGGTGTGACAGATTGACAATGGACAGACAGATACCGAGGTGATCTTATAAGTGTTCCGTACGGAACACTAAAAAAACTGGAAAAATTACCATATTACTATTGAAACCATACAAAATTAGGTTTAGATATGCCAAGTTTGAAATTGATATATCATTTCGTTTTAGAGTTATTGTGCTCACAGACCGACAGACCAACTGACAGACAGAACGCTGGAAATAAGTAACTATATTTTTCGTGATCTAGGAATCCTAAAACGTTAAGAAAGACAAAAACCTCAGGGGATGATTTTTCGCAAGGAAATTAAGATTGGTAACGGTAATTAATCAGTACCTTCCTCGCAAACAAGCAGGTCTAAAATAAGCACTGAATCTAACTCTCTCATACTAAATAATAGCGTAATCAAAGCACTATAACTCAGTATCTTATATAGAAACTATTGTATAGTGAGATAATAATGAAAAAAATTGTCTACCATCACAACCAAAAACCTGGAAAAATTTTCATATTATTGAAACTATAAAATAATTAATGACCCCCATGCATCTCAATCCTTTTCCCTGTTGAAATTAACTAGGTTGATGGTCAGATTCCTTGACTCCAAAACCCTAAAAAATACATATAATACAATACATACGAAGTAACCCCTTTCTAACTTCCTACCCCACTCTCTTAACTACTTACATATTTTGCTATACATAACATAATATGCTTAAAATTTGTTTATTACAAATTTATCAAAAAACCTGAAAAAATGATCATATTACTATTGAAACTATATAATATTTAACGATCCCAAATTATTTTAGCTCTTTCCATGTTAAAATTGAAAGAAATAGAAAAATAACTGAATTTTCAAATTCCTCTACTTCAAGAAAAGGATAAAAAGGATATATGTATAACACGATATATGCGAAGCAACCTCTTAACCCTTAATTTATTTTACTATAAATGATATTTTATGAGTTTGTTTATTACGTGAACTAAAAATCCTGGAAAAATTCTCATAATACTGACACAGTCATACACAATAGTTCATCCCACCCTTATACTCACAAAATGGCAGTTTTTAACTCTCTCATACATAGACTGTTATATATTCCTATGACTAAAAGTAATTTTAAGAAATAATTCAACATAATCAAACAAATAGCAATTAATAATGGATATGACCCTAGCATTATAGATAATATCTTGAATAAAAAATTGTTTAAACAAGCAATCTCTCTAATTTATCCCACTATTACTGACAAAAAAGGAAAATTTAGCACACTCACGTATACAGGGAAAATAACTAGAATAATTTCAAAACATTTAACAAAAAAGAACAATAAAATAGCATTTAAAATCAGTAATACCTTAGGGAATATAATTTTGAATAACAAAACCGAATCAAATAACTCCTTAAAATCAGGACTTTATTTAATAAATTGTGGATCTCGTACTAAAACCTACGTGGGGCAAACTGGTAGATCTTTTGAAACTCCCAGTAAAGAACATAAACATAATTATTTAAAAAACAAGAATAATTCACATTACGCAACCCATATAATAAACGAATCCCATAATTTTGATGACACATTCAAAATCTTACATGTAGAAAATAAACCTAAAAAAATAAATATGCTTGAATGTCTTAAAATTAACAAACGGAAAAAGTCTAATCTATTATTAAACAAATAGGTAGACTTAAACCATTCACCCTTATTTAATCTTTATTAGTTCTCTGAAATAGTACTACAGATTTGCATCTTTCAAATAATTTGTCGGTAAATAATACAACAAAACGATTAACATAATCTTATGTAATTAAGTATAGTTTTAAGCACTATATAACCAGTATTATTACCAAACATTTTTCTTTCTAGTTCACTTCTGAAGAAGTCATTGTATGGTTAAACAATTATCAAGTCATTTTAAATATACTAGAAATTAAAACATAGTGTTGTTTTTATATAATTTCCTTAATTGCGTTGCTTAAGATATAAAAATTAAACAATACTTTGTTTTTGAAGTAGATGGACAACATCTGGATTTAAAACTTCTGAGTTTAGAACTTAATTTGAAATTTTAATTTTACTATTGATTGAATCCTCCATATATCCTTCGGCAACGTGGCGCTTCAAATTATATGTATGTGTCACCCCATTCAATGAAATGGTCAACGTTCTTCGAAAGAAAATATTATTATAAGCCTCGGAATTTTGTAGTGTTGGGTACTTCACTGTTACCCTAGATATTATTACAATTAAGTTAATTCTAACAAATTAGTGTACGCATTTTTGTTTTCATTTTCCAATAACCAACATAAGTGAGTCGTATAGCTTGGATGGAGAGTCACGTAGTTTCGATAATGCTCCATATAACTTAATTTAGAAATTGTAAAATACATTATACGTTAGATTTTTCACAACTGAAACAGAGCGTTTTTCTTTTATCTCAACGATAGTTATGTACGGTGACATCACACGACATACTTGTCTCTAAAACAGTTAACATGAATTAACTAAAACAGTTTTCATTATCTGCTGCTGTTATAAACTAATTAATTTGTGCTCGTGTTTAATTCCTATACTTCATAACACAACATTCAACTGACCATTTTTAGTGTTTCCTACGGAACACTTATAAGATCACTTCGGTGTCTGTCCATTTGTCGGTCCGTCTGTCTGTCTGTCACACCTGATTTTCTCTGAAACTATTTGATACAGAAAGTTGAAATTTAGTACTAATATAGGAATTGGTGGCCTCATTCGAGCCGTGTGTTTTGAAAATTAAATTTTGGTTTAAGGGGTTAGTTTTGGGGGGTGAAATCAGAAGTCATCGAGTGGGGTTTCAAATGAAAGCTTGAAAAAACACGAGTTCAAAGATATATATAATGTAATACTTGCACACACTTTTCTTTGCATTATTTCGCTGTCCCCCCCCCTTATCTTGAAGATTACTGATCAAAAAATTCTAAAATATTCTGTGTGTGTACATTGAACGATAATTGTCATATAATTATAGTATAATATATATATATATATATATATATATATATATATATATATATATATATATATATATATAATAATATATATATATATATATATATATATATACAGGGTTACAGGGAAAGTCGTCCTAGATAATTAAGGACGTTATAGTTTAGGTCGTTTCTGACTAATTTGACTCTATGACATGATGTCCTAAACTTAACCGTTTTCGAGATATTGAAGTTTAAAGATTTTCTAAAAAAAAACATGTTTTTTTTGCTTTTATATCGATTTTTTTTTATTAGAGGTTCTCGAGTGCAATTTTTTGGTTATTTTTAGTTAGTCTGTATGTCAAGTATCAAAAATCATCAAAAAAATTTGAACTAGTTACTAACAGTTTCAAATGGCAGCTTGTTAATGTTTCTAAATTACGAATTTTTACCAAGTGTTTCCTACTTTAAATTAATAAAGAGAAAAAAAAATGTATGGAAGTTATTCTGCAAATTATTTTAAAAACTTTTACGTCTTTTTAGCTATCAAAAAAGGTATAATACTAGGAGGTTAATAGGAAAACTGTACACAGAATGACACCTAAAGCGGGCTCGAGTAGCAAAAGGTAAATTTTTAGTTCTAGGTGAACATACGAAAAATTCACAAATAAAACAAAAAAACCTTGCAATTTAATATTTTTTATTAATTATAATTCATGTTCTATATGGTCGCCCCTATTTCTAACACAAATTCTCATTCTTTTTCTTAAATTACTTTTCACAACGCTGGTTGTGAGGTGCCGCCTCATTTCGTCAGCCGTATCATTTCGTCAGCCGCATCAATTATTTTTTGTCTTAGGACATCCACGTTTTTGATAGGAGTCATCTGGTCGTATACGAGACTTTTCATGTGACCCCACACATAAAAATCCATCGGTGTTAGGTCTGGGCTTCTCTTCATTTGTTGGGATAATTGTCATTGAGCCATGCACGAACACTTCCTCTGTAGTGAGCTGGGCAGCCATCGTGTTGAAAGTACATGTTCACAAACAAGTTTCAGCTTAAATGTGTGGATGGGTATAATTTCAAATTATTTGGTTGGGCCATTCTTCCTGTCAGGTAATTTGAATGGCGAGGAATACGACAATTTTTTGCGGAACGATTTACCTAATTTGATGGAAGACCTACCTATTGGTTTGAGACAAAACATGTACTTTCAACACGATGGCTGCCCAGCTCACTACAGAGGGAAGTGTTCGTGCATGGCTCAATGACAATTATCCCAACAAATGGATTGGAAGAGACGGACCGATACCTTGGCCGGCGAGAAGCCCAGACCTAACACCGATGGATTTTTATGTGTGGGGTCACATGAAAAGTCTCGTATACGACCAGATGACTCCTATCGAAAACGTGGATGTCCTAAGACAAAAAATAATTGATGCGGCTGACGAAATGAGGCGGCACCTCACAACCAGCGTTGCGAAAAGTAATTTAAGAAAAAGAATGAGAATTTGTGTTAGAAATAGGGGCGACCATATAGAACATGAATTATAATTAATAAAAAATATTAAATTGCAAGGTTTTTTTTGTTTTATTTGTGTATTTTTCGTATTTTCACCTAGAACTAAAAATTTACCTTTTGCTACCCGAGCCCGCTTTAGGTATCATTCTGTGTACAGTTTTCCTATTAACCTCCTACTATTATACCTTTTTTGATAGCTAAAAAGACGTAAAAGTTTTTAAAATAATTTGCAGAATAACTTCCATACATTTTTTTTTTCTCTTTATTGATTTAAAGTAGGAAATACTTGGTAAAAATTCGTAATTTAGAAATATTAACAAGCCGCCATTTGAAACTGTTAGTAACTAGTTCAAATTTTTTTGATGATTTTTGATACTTGACATACAGACTAACTAAAAATAACCAAAAAAAATCGCACTCGAGAACCTGTAATAAAAAAAAAATCGATATAAAAGCAAAAAAAACATGTTTTTTTTTAGAAAATCTTTAAACTTTAATATCTCGAAAACGGTTAAGTTTAGGACATCATGTCATAGAGTCAAATCAGTCAGAAACGACCTAAACTATAACGTCCTTAATTATCTAGGACGACTTTCCCTGTAACCCTGTATATATATATATATATATATATATATATATATATATATATATATATATATATATATATATATATATATATATATATATATATATATATATATATATATATATTTATATTTATATATATATATATATATATATATATATATATATATATATATATATATATATATATATATAATACATATATAATATATATATATAAATATATAATTTATCTAATATATGAAAAAAACATAGCTTTGAGGTCATCAGTTTTCAGTAAAGATCAGAAAAAAACTTTGTTAAAAACTCATTTCGGGTATGTTTTGTGAAGTCATTGATCGTTTTATACTTCTGTAACAAAAAATTTTGTTTTAAAAGCAATTAACGTATGGAACACTAATTGCGCAAGTCGGACTTGCACTTAACCGGTTATTTAATCTAGAATCAATTTGATAAAACTACGTACATTTTCCTTAACATAAAGTATTGGTTTTAGCATGGACTAATATAGGAATCGATGGCCTCATTCGAGCCGTGTGTTTTGAAAATTAAATTTTGGTTTAAGGGGTTAGTTTTGGGGGGTGAAATCAGAAGTCATCGAGTGGGGTTTCAAATGAAAGCTTGTAAAAACAAGTTCAAAAATATATATAATGTAATACTTGCACACACTTTTCTTTGCATTATTTCGCTGTCCCCCCCCCTTATCTTGAAAAGTACTGATCAAAAAATTCTGAAATATTCTGTGTGTGTAATTGAACGATAATTGTCATATAATTATAATATAATATATATATATATATATATATATATATATATATATATATATATATATATATATATATATATATATATATATATATATATATATATATATATTATTTATATATATATATATATATATATATATATATATATATATATATATATATATATAATACATATATAATTTATCTAATATATGAAAAAAACATAGATTTGAGGTCATCAGTTTTCAGTAAAGATCAGAAAAAAAAACTTTGTTGAAAACTCATTTCGGGTATGTTTTGTGAAGTCATTGATCGTTTTATACTTCTGTAACAAAAAATTTTATTTTAAAAGCAATTAACGTATGGAACACTAATTGCGCAAGTCGGACTTGCACTTAACCGGTTATTTAATCTAGAATCAATTTGATAAAACTACGTACATTTTCCTTAACATAAAGTATTGGTTTTAGCATGGACTATACTGACCATAAAATAGAAGGTTTCAAATATGGACCCAATTTGATAATTTTTCTGTTATGTAAGTTTTCCTTAACATGAAGTATTGAGTAAGGATAAACTATACTGACCCTAATGTAGGTTAAGCTTCCTTGCACTATTCCGCAAAATATGCCATTAAAACATACTTAAACACTTGCCTTGCTTTATTCGCATCACACGATTCTTTGATTTGGTATTGTGTATTTTCATATTGCGCCTGGATTTGTCTGATAGAAGATTTAAAACGACTAGTTCTCCTATATCTGCTATATTTGACGTATGCTGCTAAACTAATGGTCACTCTTAACAATTTTTAAAATTTCACAATCAAAAATATCTGGAACTAAATTCGTAAAAACGCAGCACATGTTCTTAAACGAGGTTATTTTTAACTTCATTTTTATATCCAAAATTAAATAACTTTCCATCTCTGTGGTTATAATAATATTTTTTTGGATTCAAAAGAAAAATTTACCTCTGTTTTGAAATGAATGAACCCTTTTTTTATAATAATTATATTAAAAGTGGTTGTAGAAAAAATATTGTTTGCAACTCGCGAAATCCTCCTGGTATTCTCGAACGATTGTATCACTCGGCCACTAAAGTATTGTTTCACATACTAGATATAAACATATCTATTTTAGCCAAAACTTTTTCAAAATTTTTTAAATTTCCTTATCAATTCTACAAATACAAAATCATTTTTAATTTAATTTTAACTCTAAGGTATAAATAAAATACTTATTGTGCTACGCCCACATTTAAAATAGTTTCTAGTAAACGAATGCAGTTAATTATTTGCTTATATAAAAATTTTATATATAACTTTATGATTGTTATAAGACTTAATAGTAACAAATACATCTAAATAAAAGTTCAATCCTGTTTAAGCGAATATTTCTCTAAATTTCTTTCCAATTTTCAACTTGTGTCGAGTTTGATGTTCGAATATCTGGGGCACTTTTAGTCAAGTTGTATTTGTTAATTTTGTATAGTATTATTATTACATAGCAAATAACAAAATTGTTTAATATTTACAGCATAGTGAGTTAAACTTTGTAAAAAAAATTATCTCCTCGTGATTAAAACATACATGGTCTGCCCGGAAAGTAATGCCACCAAGTCGATTAAAAAAAATTATTGACGAGATCGGTATAATACATTAAAATTCTTCAAAATAGTCTCCTCTTGCGTAGATACATTTTTGTCAGCGCGATTTTCATGCGGCGAAGGCGTCCTGGAATGCCTGTTCAGGAACTGCTTTTAAAGCCGCTGTAGAAGCTTCTTTCCGTCGTCAATTGTTCTGAAATGATGTCCTTTCAGGAGGGATTTTAAGGGTGGAAGCAAAAAGAAGTCTGAGGGAGCCACGTTGGTACTGTAGGATGGCTGGAGCAACGTTCCCACGTTAGATCTGGCCAGCTTAGCGCACACTTTTCCCTTGTACAAATCGTTGGACCCAATCTCGTGGACGATAGTTTTTGGAATATTTAACATGTCATCTACTAAGCGAACGCTCACTCGATGGTCTGTTTGCAACAGTTCTTTCACACGAGTCATATTTTCTTCGTTCGAGGAAGTTGACAAGCGTCCGGAGCGGGCTTCGTCGTCGACCTTTTCACAGCCTTGTGCCATCTGTAGACTTGTCTTTGTGATAAACATCCATCCCCGCAGACCCATTGCGGACATGCCGAGTTTCACACAAAACTTTATCGCGTATCTTTATTCCAGTGAGCGATGCATCGCGACTTGTACAAGAGACGAAACAGATGTTTACGAAATCGCGCGTCCTTACCCTCTGAAAGCTTGGAAACAACTGAGCAAGCCTCGCTCGGTAGCTGACTTCCTTCATCATCGATTCCCGGTGGGTAGAGCGCGCTGCGACGTATAAGCGCTTCACATTACTTTCCGGACAGACTCGGTACCGATTCGGTAACGAAAACATGCCGAATTTCAATGAAACCTACCTGACTTGCTCCGCGCCCGCGCATCCCGTGCAATTCAGACACGGCGACAAATCAGGAAGCGGCCTAAAGTACCCGTGCAAGCTTATTATTATTGTTTCGTGCTTTTTTACAAATCTTAGTAATAAACATGGCATATAAAATATTTTTACCTAGATGTCAAAAATGAAGGTTAATTGAAACAATATAATTTGAGATAGCTTTAAAATTTAAATGTATTATAAAAAAATCAATGTCGGTATGTTAAAACTAAGTTTAGTAGAAAAATGGAATAAAGTAAACCTAAAAATAGTCAGAATATGTTAGCAGAGCTCTAAAGAAAACTGATTTTCCAAAGAGGAAATTAACGTAGTACTACATTTGCTTTCTAAATGTCAGTAGACCATACTCAATTATTGCTGTAAATGCTGAAAAGCTTTTAAAAATTTGATTTATCAAGTTCAGTCTCTGAGCGCTATAAGTTGACGTTGATTTTTGTACCGGCTATATCTTGTAATATAAATCTTAACGCAGAATCCATTGTAGGCATGGGCACATTTATGCAACGAAATCGTCTCTCTTATTTGTCAATCTACCTTGGAATCCTAGCTTAACAAATAAGAGAACTGTGGTCACTGCTGAAATATGGATTTCGTTCATTTTAAGTAGTTTACATTGACTTTCATATACGTAGGGTAGAACGATCGCGCTCCCTGGTGATAATTGTTGCCACCATAGCTGAACAATACTCTGTCGGTTTGTGGCGTTAGAAGCCCCTGATGAAGTTAAGATATGCTGAAGACTTTCATCTGCCAGAGATTCAAACTAAACCAACTGCTATGTAACGGTAATACTATAATAAGTACTGCAAATTTTATTTTCTCATTTGTCAATCCTAGCTCGGCTAATAAACTGTGATAAGGAGAAACGTGCTTCGAGATGAATTGACAAATATAAGAACGGTGGATCACTGCTGAAATATTGACTTTGTTCATTTTTAATAGACGAACGCGAGTTATACGTCGGACCGATGGAAGTTCTTTTTTAAAAAAACACTTTTTGTTTAATAAAAAATACTTTTATTCGAAACGTACAACGAATTTTGGGAGTTTTTGGAAAATCAGAATACAGCTCTCACAACAAATGAAAGAACAATAGTAATTAATCATCGTACTTTAGGGTTTTTATAACATTCCTTATCTTACTTATGACTAATGCTTACATTAGCAGTTTAAGTCTTATACGAGGGTCGTAACTCCTCCACCCTTAGAGGGGCATATAAACTTTTTGAGTTTCTATGACCTAAATGATTATTTCATTCGAATTATTTTCATTTAAGATATTTTTCTTTTTTAAATATATAGGTCGTAGATACTTTACAATAAAAATGAATATTGAAATACTTATTATTATGTACAGTAAAACTGTCCAAATACTCGTCTTGTTATAATATATTGGGTCGATTAGTAATTTTGAATTTTCGGATTTTTGTATATTGATTTGTTCTTGTAATTCACTTATTTTATTAAAGTTTATTTTATTCAAGTTGAACGGTTTTACTTTGTTATATACTGGTGTACGGTTAAATTAAGTTCAATTATTGGTAATGGAACATTTTGAAATGAACGTTTTGTGCTTTTATAAGACCTTGGGTTAATATCATTTATTTTTAAATTACAGGGGAATTGTAATTCTAGTAAATAGGTACCTTTTAGTAAAATATTATTTTGAGAGTTTTTACATTTCTCTATCCCTATTATTTCTTTAGTTGTTATCAGAATCCATTTATTCTCATCGATATTTTGTATTTGTAAATCATCGATTTTTATTAGTATCGGATTACAATTTGAAGTGTTATATTTTAAAAGTTGTACTTCACATGGTGTGTCCAGTGATACCTTTACAGGGTTGGTTAGTATATCCAAATTTATTATCATTTATCAATAGATATTCAAAATTGGGAATTATTACTTTATAAAAATCTTTATTTCGTGTAGGTAGGGGAAATAGTTGAAATATATTAAAATTTTCTTTTTCTACGAGGGGTATTTCGATAATAAATATTAATTCATTATTTTTTATATATCTTTTTATTTCCAATATTTCTTCTATTTTAAGAATATTTTCGAAAGTTGGTTCGAATGGGAGTTTCTCCATACCTAGTTGATTTTGTAATAATTTTAATTCTTCAAGAAATTCTTTATTGTTTACTATTGCGTTATGGAAAGTATTTAATTTTGCAAAAGTGATTGCTACTTCTAATTTTTCAAGAGTATCATATATATTTTGGTAAAAGTTTATTATTTGGGTAAGGACCATTTGAATACGAATGAATTCGACAAGATTGGTTTCTTGAATTTGGACATTATTAATAACTGTAATTACGTCATTGACTCGTTTTTCTAGTATTATTTGATTATGAGAGATATTTTTTGTAATCTCTTGAAAATTATTTATTGATTTACTTAGTAGAGTCATTTGCTTATCGAACGCTAATTGAATATTTTGATGGTTTTTTGTCTTAGAACATGGATATTTTCGTAAATTTTTCAGCGTCTTCCTGATCTAGATTGCCAGTTATGCTTTTAATTATGCTCCCTAGGGCATTTATTAGTGCACGCTTTTCTCGATTTTTAGAGGGTAAGATTTGGTCAAGTTGTTCAATTATTTTTTGTTTTATATTATCGGCAATAGAGTATGTATTATAGAATTCATTTTTATAGTCTGTATAGTTAAGCATATGTCCTTTTAGTAAGTCATATTTTTCATTAATAGAGTAAAATTCGTTTATTAGGTTAGTTAGGTCAAAAATTTGTACAAATGTCCAGTGACTAATCGTCTTTTGGGCAGTTCGAAGTTTATAGGGTAATATTCCAGGGTTGTCATTTAAGTTGTGGTATTCGAGGCAGGTTCCTCTGTAGGCGGACCATCTGTAACATGAGGTCGTTTTAATTCTTTTATATGTACTATCTCAATTCTTTTTGGATTTTTAATATTTTTTATTTTTACTTTATTATGATCTAATATTTCAATAATTGTATAAGGACCAATAAATTTAGGTTGGTTTTTATTCCGCTGGGAAGATTGTTTATACACTTTTTGATTTACTTGAAATTTCGAGTTTTTATTGTCGTCAGCATTCCTTTTAGTACTCTTTCTTTCTCTTTTTCAACCTTATTGGTTACATTTTTATAAATAGCATTAACTTTTTCTTGGTGTAAAGAGATATAGTCAGAATAGAATATTGTGGGGATTATATTTAAAGGGTCTCTAGACGTTGTATGTCCTAGGATCAATTCATGAGGGGTATATTTTGTAACACTATGGAGGGTGTTATTATAAGCTATTATTGCATACGGCATTAGCTCGGTAACTGGTTTATTTTTATCTTTCTGTTTTAAAATTCTTAGATGCTCGATTAGAGTTGAATGGAATCGTTCTACTGGTGAGTTTGATTCATGATGTTTGGGTGTAGTAAAGTGGATTTCTATCTTTTGGGTTTTTAGTAATTCTTTTAGGAGGAGATTGTTGAATTCTCCACCATTGTCACAGGTTATTGTTTCGGGACATCCGAGAAATGAAAAGAAATTTATGAGTTTATCGCAAACTGATTTTGCGTTTTTATCATATGGATATGCTTGTCCGTATTTTGAAAATTTATCGAAGATAGGAAATTTTGGTTCTCGAAAATAAATGTATCAATATGCAACATTTGGAAAGGTTTACTAGGAGTTTCTGTTTTTATCATTGGCGTATAAGATTTTAATCGGCTGTATTTTTGAGTTTGACAGACATTGCAATCATTTATATATTGGTTTACGTCTTCTTTCATTTTTGGCCAATAATATATTTCTTTTAGTCTTTCATGTGTCTCTGCAGTTCCTCTATGGTTAGTTTTACTTTCGTGTTGATGACTTATTAACATAATTTTCTCTTTTTTATCTGAGATATTTCTTAAAAGTTTGGTACATTGAATTATTTTTGGATTTTTAAAGTTCTTTATAAACACATCCGTAAATAGTGGAATTATTTCCTTACTATGAAAAAATACATAACACGTTTTTCCTGGGTTTATATAATCTCTAAGAAATTTTTTAATTATCTCCTCATTTTTTGGTAATTCTACATGATGAATCACGTTCTTTTTGAACTTTTCTATTTTTACTTTTAGCTCTGGGTGAATAACTGCTGTTATTAGATACTGCAAGGTTTTATTATTAATGGGTTCATCTAAGATGCTTATACCATTATTTTCGTCAGCTGTTTGATTACTATGTATGGTTGAGTCATACGTTCTCGGCGGTTGTATTTGTATATCTGAATGGATTTTTATCTTTTGCTTACTGCTGCTTGGCAGATTTTCTTGTGATTCATTCTGAAAAGGATTTTCAGCGAGATTTCTTAAGTAATCTACGATATTTTGGTCTGAGTCACCTGGATTATTAATTAGTGATTCATTTTCGTAAATATTTAATTGTATTCTAGAATCTGCAATAGAATTTTGGGTTCCTTTTTTATAAATAATTTGGTAGTCAAATTCTTCTAATCGTAATCTCCATCTTCCAAGTTTTGAATTTGGTTCTTTTAAATTAAATAACCATACTAGCGGTCTATGATCTGTATAAATATAAAATTTTCTTCCAAATAGGTAAGGTCTAAAATATTTACAGGCCCATACAATGGCTAATAATTCTTTTTCGATCGTTGAATATCCCGTTTCAGTTTCATTTAAAGTTCTTGATGCGTAAGCTATTGGTTTATCATTCGGTATTGTTCCTTGTGATAATACTGCGCCTAATGCAAAATTACTTGCGTCTGTTGTTAACAGAAATGGTTTTTCGTAATCGGAATATTGTAAAATAGGTGCGTTAATCAATAATTGCTTACAATGTTCGAACGCATTTACAAATTCTTTGGTATGTTCGATTTTTATATCTTTCTTTAAACATCTTGTTAGTGGTTTTGTGATTTTTGCAAATTCTTTTATAAATCTTCTATAGTATCCTACTAGTCCTAAAAATGATTTTATTTCTTTGTTCGTAGTTGGAATTGGAAAGTTTTTTATAGTGGATATTTTATCAGGATTCGGTTTTACACCTTCATTACTTACAATAGGTCCTAAATATTGAACTTCTTTTCTTAAAAATTCGGATTTATCTAGTTGGACTTTGAATTTTGCTTCTCTTAGTCTTTTAAAAACATTTCTTAATTTTTCTACATGTTCTTGAAGGCTTGTACTGTATATTATTATATCATCTAAATATACTAGGCACGTTTCATTTTGTAATCCTCGAAGGATGTTACTCATGACTTTTTGAAAAGTTGCTGGTGCGTTTTTTAATCCAAAAGGCATTCTAAGGAATTCGTAGTGTCCTTGTTCTGTGCTGAAAGCAGTTTTTGGTATATCTTCCTCTTTCATCTGTATTTGGTAAAATCCGTTGGCAAGATCAAGTGTCGTAAAGTATTGGGCTTTTCCTAATTTGCCCAAAATGTCTGTTATGTTTGGCAAAGGGAACTTATTATTGATACTTTTGGAATTTACGCGACGGTAATCTACGCACATTCTCCATTTCTGTCTTCCAGATTTGTCTAATTTCTTCGGCACTATCCAAATAGGGGATGACCAAGGTGAATTTGAGTCTCTAATAATATTTTGCTCTAACATTTTCGCTATTTGGCTTCGTACTTCATTCCTGTGTATTTCTGGGTATCTATAACTTTTAATATATATTGGTGTTTCATCTGTCAATTTTATTTCGTGTTTAATAGCATTGGTGAAAGTTAAGGGTAGTTCTTCACAATGGAAAATATCTCTATACTCATAACATAACTTTCTTATTTGGTCTTTCTCTTCCTTGTTGCAATGGCTAAGATTTATATCTTTTAGATATGCTTTTAATTTATTGTCAATGTTTACTTTATATATTGGGTCTTCTATTTCTAGTGAATCATCGATAAAATTGATCTCATTTATTGATATAGGTTCGATGTCAAATTGTTCGAGAAATTAAAGTTTTATTGGATTTTCTTTAGGATTTAAAACTGTGGTGAAAGCAAAATTATTTTCTATTTTTACTAAACACTCGAGTATTTCAAGACATTCTAATTTTTGGTAAGGTAAAATTTCGTATCCATTTTCTAAATTTACAGGGATTTGAATAACTTGAACACTTCTAGGAGAAATTATATAAGAATTATTTAAATTATCAATTTCTGTTTTTTCTTGATTTTGGAATTGAATCGGTATTTCTGTGAATGGTGAGTGAATTATATTGGAATTAAAATCAAGGTTAGCATTTAGTTGTTTAATTAAATCTAGGCCTATTAATCCATCGAATTTATCTGAAAAGTCAAATAAATAAAATTTATGTTCTCTATATGTATTGAAAATTGGAAATATTGGTAATATTGCGGTTTCATTATGAAATGATTTAGCATGCGCTATTTGAACTTGGAAAATTTCTTGCTGTATTAAATTTGGAAAATTTGTATATGCAATTTTTGGTTTTATAAAGCTTTTAGTGCTACCAGAATCTATTAAAAAGTTGGCGTTAATTTCGGGGATATAAATATATGGTAATTGGACATCGTGATTATTGTAAGTTATTAAGTCACATTGGTATTCTGGCTGGTCGAAGGAAAATTTACATTTTCTGGTGGTACATCTGTATTAAATTCTTCGGGTTGTGGTTCAAAGTATTGCTCATAATTTTCGTAATCATTTTGTTCCGGATAATATAAGTTTTCTTCGGAAAATTCTAAATATTCGGGTTGATTTTCCACATAAGTATTTATAGGAAAATTATTTTGATTTTCTGTCTAATTAGGAGTTCTCTGTTCTACTTCTTGATTGTATAATTCTTGCGAGAGAAATTTCCTTTCTTTTGGGTGTTGGTTCAAAACAGTATTTCCTGAGCTTGTGTCCATGGGCTCTGGTTTTCGGTTATTTCGATTCATGTTAGTTCTTCCTGACATTTGTCCGAAAGGTTTTTGGAAATGGGATTGATTATTGAATATTTGTCTTTGAAAGTTTGGTTGATTATTAAAGTTTGGTTTTGGTTGGAAAAAGGGGTAATTTCTAGATTGAGATTGATAAAATGGATTATTATTTTGCAAAAATGGGTTATGGTTATTTTGCGAGAATAAATTATTATTTTGGTTGAAATTAGGTAAAGGCATATGTGGTGTAGTGTTTGGTCTATACGAGTTATAGTTCGTAAAATAGTTTGGTCTTTGTACGTTATTATTAAAATTTGGTTTTTGTATTTTTATAGGGATTTGCGATGGTTTATTCACGTGCGAATTTTGTGCATTCCTATAATATATAAAATTTTCTTCTTCCCTTACTAAAGACATAGCTTGTTCTAAAGAATTTGGATTTCCTAATTTTGTTATTAGTTGTAAATTATAAGGTAAACCGTTAATAAATGTTTTAAGTGCGAATTGGTCATAGTGATTAATTTTTATTAATTTGGTTGCAGCATCATCAGGCTCTGCATTTAATTTGGAAAAGAGTAAACTTCGTGAATCTTGGATTCGCATGGCAAAATTTAGTGGGTTTTCATTTTTGAATGGTTTTAAATTAATTAAATCTTGTATTAAACAATCGATAGATCTGTGATCGGCAAAACTAGTAATAAGGACATGTTTAATTAAACCCTAATTATTTAATTCAGCTCTTGAAACTATTAGGTCTGCTGCTCTTTCCGTAAGTTTGCTTAAGACTGTATCTATTAAACAAATATTTATTGAATCGTTCGGATCAGTTTTATTTTGAAAAGCTTTCAGAAGACTTTCTACTGAACCTATAAATCTGTTAAGTAATTTTGGATTTCCATCAAAATGTGGTATGTTATCTGATTGGTATATTAAAAGACTGTAATTAAGTTCAGGCATTTTGTTTTCTGTTTCGATCGATAGATTGTTTAAATTGTCAATTAAGTTGTCTAAATTAAGGTCGTTGTTGCTCTCAATTTTGAATATATAATGTTTTTACAAATTAAAACAAAAAGTATTCTTAAAATTAGGAACGTTAAATCTAACTTAAATGTAAAAACGAAGATTGCTGCTGTTGTTGGGTTCAATAATTTCTTCTTTCTTCGTTGGGTGAAAACTCCTCGATATTCCCTCGATAGTTTTCTTTTTGGTTGACTACTGCCTTTTCACTGCTATGGTCCTGTCTCGTCGTGATGGCTTAAACTGTCACCTAAGATCGGTACTATTTCACAGAGAAAGTTCACTTCAGAGTTCTGTTTCTCGTTTCTTTTGTAACTATCACTTATCATCTGAGATCGGTACTATTTATAAATAATAGTCACTTTTTCTGCGTGATTTGCCGGGTATTACCTTAGATCGGTGCTTTCTTTACTCGACACTCACTTTTTCGTGGTTCTTTTCGTAAAATATCGACCGTCACCCTTAATCGGTTTGAATAAATCCTTGACGGAACCGTATCTATGTGCGCTAGATACGTTTCAAATCTGCACGACTGCGCCAGTTATACGTCGGACCGATGGAAGTTCTTTTTTAAAAAACCCTTTTTATTTAATAAAAAATACTTTTATTCGAAACGTACAACGAATTTTGGGAGTTTTTGGAAAATCAGAATACAGCTCTCACAACAAATGAAAGAACAATAGTAATTAATCATCGTACTTTAGGGTTTTTATAACATTCCTTATCTTACTTATGACTAATGCTTACATTAGCAGTTTAAGTATTATACGAGGGTCGTAACTCGCGCTGCTTGGCGATAATTGTTGCCAGCTTAGCTGGACAGTCTTCTGTCAGTTTGTAGCCTTAAAAACCTCTAGACGGGGGAAGATATGCTTTTAAACTTTAAGTTTTTATCAGAGATACAGCTTGTTGTAATCTAACTGCGATTAAAATGTTTTGTTTTCAAGGTTATCTGTAATCTTAAACGAATACTGTGAAAATCAAAATTTCATTTGCAGATTACTTTAAATATAAAAAGAGTTTTAACCGAAAAATTCTAGAGGAAGTTTTCCAATATTCTTTGGTTTTTTATTATTTTTACAACTATAAACATTCTGTAATGAATAATTTACAAATTACTGAGATTAAATTGACACAGAAATAGTTAATTACAGTAACAAAACATTGTAAATATCTTAAACGATATTAAATTTTAATAACGGATATTTTAATTTCTTCTTCAACATGGGGAATTACTCGCTTTATTGTATTTGTTCTTATTATCATGAACCTGATATAGGGAGTTTCTGCTACCCGTGCACGGTAATTAACCGTATATATCTTGATTCCTGATATATACAATGAAAGCGTTTGAATAGCAGTGTTTATTTCCTCTGTTGATAAATGTTTTTGATTATTGTAGTAATAAAAAATATTTTTGCTTAAAAAATATATGTAGGTCGTAAAACATA
This sequence comes from Pachyrhynchus sulphureomaculatus, assembly GCA_019049505.1. NCBI lineage: Eukaryota > Metazoa > Arthropoda > Insecta > Coleoptera > Curculionidae > Pachyrhynchus > Pachyrhynchus sulphureomaculatus. The sequence goes on along the minus strand of CM032447.1, from coordinate 164,044,768 downwards.
TTTCATATAACTTAGTAATAGCTATAAGATGTGAGTAAGATATCTATACAAAATCTATTTTTTTATTTTATTAATACTGTATTTTTGTCAACAGGTTTCTTTATCTCTTCACACTTATAAAAAGAAGTTGCATAAGGAGCAACAGACAGACGAATATTTACCTTGAAACCATAATGAATCCTGTCAAGAAGTTATTGCCATTGCATATATTTGCTTGTTTATTAATTAGTTTTGTGAATACCTCTGCTATTTTTGATAAGTTTTAATAAAGATATATATACTTTGTGGTAAATTAGGTTATGTATAATATTCAAAAAGTAGTACTAAATCGTTGCCAATGTCATAACTATATTTTTATTATTAGTAAGTTTTTGTGATGCCAATTTTTAAACGCCGAAATTTTTGTTAGGGATAATGTTATTATTCGTTTAGCTTAGTGCAACAATATCGCTAATTTTCTTTATGTTTCGGTTAAGAATAAAGAATGTTACAGCGGCTATTCATTTTGGGGGAATTTGTCAACTTTAAGACAATAAAGAATCAAGACGACAATGCATACTCATTTCCATGGCATATTTACTTCAAGCCAAACCACACGCGCATTATTTCAGTAGTTATAATTTAATTTTATTTTTTTATTTAATTTAATTTTATTTTTTTAATCAAACGGGCAAAGCCCAATCAGTTACAGTAGTACCTATAATTGAATACAGTATACAGCTATAACCTAAAAATTAAAACTGGACAGAGGCCTTTCCCGAAGTATATATAAAAAAAAAAAACAACAAACAACGCTAAAAAAGACACTTTTAAAAAGAAGAAAATATTAAAATTTTAAAAAACTAGGCATTTACATTTAAAACCTATAATTAAACACACATATTGTAGCTGGCAGCAGTTCCACACCCCCTAAAGATTGACCAACTTTAAGAATTTTTTTAAACTTTTTAGTGATACGTGAAATAAATCTATATTTGCCAGATTTTAGTTTATCATTATTATGTTAATACCACCATATTGACTATGCACGGTTCTATGCTGACGAAGCTCAAAACATCTTTGCTCTCAAAGTGATCTCGGTGGCACATGAAAATTGAGTACAGAAAGTAATTCCTGGCAGTTGCACAGCCCATGCAACAATTTATAGGCCAGTATAACATCTGTCCCTTCGAGATTTCAATGATTAAATAAGAAGGCGATTTTCAAGTTGATTATGATCAACTGAATCCACTACTATATGACTCTTAAAGGCTATGTATTTGAGAAGTTTGTTCTGAACTCCGTCAAGTATTTTCTGATGCGATAAGAAGTAGGGCGACCACACTCTAGAATAGTTTTCCAAGTGTGGTCTCACCAGCGAGGTATATAAAATTTTTATGGCTTTTATATTACTAAAATCAACTGTATGCCTCTTAATGAAGCCTAACATTCGCATCGCTTTGTTTCTGCAAACTTATATGTGTGGGAGAAAAGAAAGTTTACTATCAAAAATTACACCAAGATCTCTAATCAGGTCAACATTTTCCAAGCAAACATATTAAGGTGATATTTATTTATTACAACATTGTGCAACCTACTAAACTGAATATATTTACATTTTGGAATCTTTAGAGATAAATTCTTGTTTGTGCACCACTCATAAAATCTGTTGAGATCACTTTGTAGCCTTAAGGCTGAATCAGAATCCAAAATAGGTGAAAAGATCAGCATATATTAAAAAATCACTAAACCTAAAACATTGTGTAACATCATTGCCAAAAATATTGAACAGAATCGGTGCTAAATAAGCACCCTGAGGAACCCCAGAGTTGACCCTCACGGGATTAGATAGAAAGTTATTGACTTTTACAATTTGTCTCCTATTGGAGAGATAAGACCTCACCCAATCCAGTAAATCTCCATGTATACCATAAGCATCAAGTTTCTTTAAAAGAATATCATTATATATATATATATATATATATATATATATATATATATATATATATATATATACATATATATATATATATATATATATATATATATATATATATATATATACATATATATATATATATATATATATATATATATATATATATATATATATATATATATATATATATATACATATATATAAATATATATATATATATATATATATATACATATATATATATATATATATATATATATATATATATATATATATATACATATATATAAATATATATATATATATATATATATATATATATATATACATATATATATATATATATATATATATATATATATATATATATATATATATATATATATATATATATATATATATATATTAGCGACTAATAGGGAAATTGGTCTATAATTCGCCACTCTGTCCCTATCACCATTATTTTTATAAACTGGCACCACATATGAGATTTTCCAATATTCCGGGAACAAGCCATTCGACGGAGATTTGTTAAATAATAGCCATAGAGGCCTTGACAAAGAAAAAGCACAATTCTTAAGAAATAGTCCAGAAATTTTATCAGCACCAGGACCCTTAGCTGAATCAATAGTGGCTAATTTGTTATATTTGTCTGAAATTTTGGCATGATATGAGCTCACATTTAAGTTTAATCCAAATTCACAGTTAGTGATGGTATTATAAATATTTGTTGCATTCTCATAAACGCTAGCAAATTGATTAGAAAATGCTTCGGCAATATCACTTCCACTTTCAAATATTTGGTTATTGAATTTAATTACTAAAGGTATTTAATTGTAACTTTTTGAGTTAATAAATTTCCAGAAAGCATTTACATCAGTAATTAAATTATTCTGTGTTTCTTGAATATACAAATTGTAATCTATTTCAGCTCTAGTTTTACATAACATGCGTAAATTGGATAACTTCGCATAGGCGTTAGCTGATTTAGTAAGCTTGTGTTGCCTATGTGCTGCTTTTTTTCAAGTGTAATATTTTTAAGTTCCTGGCGAAACCATATTGGAAATCGAAAATTATTCTTTATAAGCATTTTAGGTACAAAAGTACCAATGCAATTATAAATTAACTGATAGAAAAGATCAGTATCAATATTAATGTGATTAATTAGTAGTAAAACACATGCACATTATTTCAGTAGTTATCGTTTAATTTTATTGACTCTCAATTAAAGGCAATAAATTTTGATGATAACAAAAAATGCATTTGTTTTACATAAATTTAAAAGTATGACTTCACAGATAGACTACTCAGATTATTATGCACTGACGCATTCTGTTCTCTCTGAGAGAATAGTAATATCAATCACAATTTTTTTCTGAAATATTTTATTTAAATTATATTTAATATTGGAGATTTTTTTCAGAGAACATAAACTGCTCACAGTAATAAGCAGATATCTCTTCAACATTCTTCCACAAATAAAATAGTTTTCTGATTCATAAAGATTATCATGAGTATAGTACTCGGAATAGAAATCAACTTCATCTTGCATATTTTTATTATGGATACTTTAAAAAATTGTCAATTTGTACTGCTCTTATTATTTTAATGAGTTTCCTCCATTATTGAAAACTAAACCAAAACAGTATTTTCAGATTATATGCTACACCATTATTAGCTACTTTTGAAATTTTATTTTTCTGTTATACTATGATACACGTATATATTTTATTAATCGCTTAGTACAGTATTTGTTTAACTATGAGAGAATATAACATAAAATTAATGGTAATTATTGAACATTAGTTTTTATTTATTATCAAGATAAGCAAAAATTGTTTGGGACAACTTATTTAAACACAATATAAAATGTTCTTTAAAATGTTCTAAAGTTTTTAGTAATACAGTTTTTATTGTTTTCCTCCATATTTTGAAGTTAATTTTAAGTATTTAAATTGCTTCATTTAAGATTTTAGTTATTTTTCCTGTAGTAGACACTTTTATTTTAACCATAGTAGAATATTTTAAATTGATGCAGCCATGAATGTAAACAATTACAAAGACAGTCTTTTATGGCTTAATAAATAGCTTTGTTTTATTTTAAAGCGTTTACGCTTTAATTCGAAATCGTCCAGAATGGAGTAAACTACATTCTTTAAAACTACGTTCTGGATTTTTTAAATTTGTTTCTTTTTATTTTTTATTTCCCTTATCTGTAAATGGCTGGTCCGTTAATAAATTATTTATTTATTTATGGCGTTTTGCATTGACTAGTTGATGTAAATGTGCTCCGACAAATTTAATAAGTTAAGTTAAACTAAAGCGATTTTTTTTTCTTAAATGTGTATTTAATAGTTTAAGAGAGAAATTGTGTTTAAAGCTAAGTTACCAGAATGTCCAGAAATCAGGCAAAAGACAGGGATATTCGGGATCTTCGTAAACATGTGGAAACGCTGTCATCTTTATTTGCTGAAAGAATGACAAATATGGAGGAGAAATGTCGACCTCGAACATCATTTGGGGTAACTAGTAAAGTTCAAGATGTATCAGAAGAATTAGCCGTATTTAAAATACTCAATTCTATAAGGCTAGATTTAAAGTCACTAGAAAAAAGAATTCCATTATAATATATGGCCTGAAAGAAGATGAAACTAATATCTGTACCAAAATCATTGACATGGCATCTCAAAAACTAAATATTAATATAAAAAAATGTGATTTAAATTATTGTTATCGTTTGGGTTCCAATATGAACGAAACAAAAAACCAGAGAAAGCCTCGTCCGGTAGTCGTCGAGTTCACACATCGTTGGGTACGCAACGAAATATTTTTTGCTAAAAAGAAATTAAAAGGCACCTCACTCATGATAACTGAATTTTTAAGTAAAGAAACAAGAGCAATGTTTAAAGTGGTGAGAGCAAGTGCGGGCAAGAATTCGTAGACGGTTAGTGGTCAAATCTATGTTATGTATAAAAATAAAAAAGTTGTAATAAAATCCGAAGAACAATGGCTAAATTTGAACTATGAAAACGTGATTGAAAATTCTGTGTAATCACAAGGATGTATGATATGTTTACGCATTGTATAATCACTATCCGAAAGAAATCGGATTGTAGAAACTGTAAGTTGTACTAATTTAGATTTTTTTTTAAACACCTTTCAGTTGTAATTGTTTCACACTATGAGAATGATAAATAATATTGGAAAAATGGGAAATATTGTTTTTAAATAGAAGTCTCAAAAGGCTTTAGAAAATAAATACTTAACAATGTTGGGTCACATATTTCCTGTAAAGGTAGTTCTACGTCATTATTATTATTATTATTTGTACTATTCTATAATTATTTTTTTACTGTTATTTGTTCGTTTACTACGAGTTTAATTTTTATTGTTCTATTATAGCACAGCCTTATACTGACAAATGAATGTACGAAATTTAGAAAATAAACTTAGTGTATGTCATTTAAATATAAAATTCACTTACAGCACGTATTAATGAATTTCGGGACTATATTCTGGACAATTCTTATGACCTTGTAGCGGTTACAGAAACCTTCTTAAAGCCCCATATACCAAGTACGGCTGTTAATTTTCCCAATTACACACTCCTGAGAAATGATAGATTAAATAGTGCCAAAGGAAGTGTTGCTATTTATACTAATAATTCAATCCAAAGTTATGAGGAATTGCACTACGAATTTTTGAATGTTTATGGGTTAAATTTAAATTAAAAAGGGAAGTCTTTGTTTTCGAATGCGTATACAAGCCTCCAAATCTAAACAAACGTAATTTTATAGATAAATTTGAGTCGGTGATTATTGATATTCTGCCGCAAGTAGATAGTTTTATTTGCACGGGTGACATCAATTTAAATTTAATAGAAGATTCTGTTATTGACTTTTATCGAAGTATGCTTGAGGGCTATGGACCTACCTACACGCGTAAAAAATGGTACCTCTACTTTAATAGATCATTTAATAGTGTCTGAAAATATTGAGGTGATTGAGTCTGGAGTCTGTTCTATGGGCATATCGGATCACGAATTAATTTTTTGTATTATGAATATAGAAATTCAGAAACCTCCTCCGATGGCACACACCTATATTATTAGCCTTAATGGACATACACGCACCGCCAAAGGCAATAGTTTTAAGGAAACCATACTGCCCCTGGATTACCGACAATATTAAATACCTTATTAGACTAAGAGATAAGGCCAAATGTAAATATAGAAGAACAAAAAAGCCAGTGGACTTTAATATCTACAGAAATTACAGAAATTTTACTAACAGCGCAATAAGAAGGGAGAAAAAAGCATATATTCAAAGCGTTATAATAAATTCAAGCCAAAAAGAAAAATGGAAAGCACTTGAAAACGTAAATGTTATTAAAACTAAAAATAAAAAACTTCCTGACAATCTTTGTAATCCGAACGAAATAAATCAATATTTTGTCAATTCAATACCTCAAATTAAAAACCCTGATCGCGATGCTAAAAATTATTACATAATTAATAACTCAAATAAGACTGCTTTAAAACTTTGTACTGTTACTGAAACCGAGATCTCAAAAGTTTTGTGTCGAATAAGGACAAAAGCTGTGGGTTCTGATAATATTCCTATTGATTTTATCATTTTTTGCTGTCCCTTTATTTTAAAATATAATTGTCATATTGTAAACGTTTGTATCGAGATGTCAGTATATCCATCCGCCTGGAAAACTTCGCATGTTGTACCATTACCTAAGACCCATGGCATATAGTGATTTACGCCCTGTAAGCATACTTCCAGTATTATCAAAAGTTCTTGAACATATTGTAAAATCACAACTAGTAGAATATATAGAAAATTATGATATTTTCCCTACAGTGCAGTCTGGCTTTAGGGGATCACACAGTTGTGCTACTGCACTTCTTAATGTAACCGACCATATATTTAGAGAGATCGATAGAAATAAATGTACTACAAAAGCATTTGACTTGCTCGACCACTCACTTTTAATTCATATCTTGAAGTTTGTAGGTCTGGACAAGGACGCTGTTAAGTTTATTGGAGAATATCTCAAAGATCGTCATCAGAGAGTTGTCTTGAGTGGATCTTTCTCGGACCTCCAAAGAGTGACCAGAGGCGTCCCGCAAGGATCAATTTTGGGCCCTATTCTATTCTGCATTTATACCGATTTATTTCCGTCATTTCTCAAAGTCTATCAGATGTACGCTGACGATACTCAGTTGTTTTACTCTTTTTCTGAGAATGCAGTACTTGACGGTTGTCGACTGATAAATGGTGATTTGGAGGTTATACAGAGAGTTTCGGAGGAACATCATTTGAAACTTAATCCCAACAAATGTGTCGCAATGTTGTTCGGTAGACCAATTATTTTAAAGAGACTCACTTCACTAGTTGAAGTTAATATTTCTAATGAAAGGATACCTGTTAAAGCTGAGGCTAAAAATCTTGGCCTTATTTTGGATTCAATTTTAAGATTTAAAAAACACGTGTCGGCTTGCATTAAGAGGGCAGTGGGTCTACTTAGGTGTCTTTATAACTCAAGACATTTATTAAATACTCAATTAAAACTAATGCTTTGCGATTCTATCATTTTATCTATATTTAACCACTGTGATGTTGTTTACGGCTCCTGTTTGACTGCAGAAGATACAAAAAGAATTCAAAAAATTCAGAAATATTGTTTACGGTTTAGCTATGGTATAAAGAAACGAAATCCAGTTACTTATAAACTGAAGGAAGCTAAATGGATTGACATGACGTCAAGACGATATTTGCATTGTTGTACCGTGTATCATAAAATTATCTGCACAAAGTCACCTACGTATCTTTTTAAAAAAATTCCGTTCAAGACTGACGTTCATAATATAAATATAAGAAGCAGAGGCTTACTTCATAAAACAGGCATATTTGAAAGGTCTTTCACTTACAATTTAGTTAAAACTTATAACAACCTACCGGACATTCTGAAATCTAAATCAGTCAAATGTTTCAAAAAGTACCTAAAGCATTTGTTATTACAGAATAATTAAACAATTTACTTGTTCCTAAAAATGTTTTTGTTATTCGGTTGTGTATCATATAATTTGGTTGTGCATTATTATTATTATTGGTTGTGCATGTGTTAGTGTGTTGCTGCCTAGGGGCAAGTATAAAGACAGATGGACATATATTTTGCTTCAGTTAAATTAATTTTTTTTTTTCTTTTATCTTTGTTCCCGCTGCACTCTGTCCTATTCACTATATATTGCATACTTTGAATAAAATTGTTTGTTATTATTATTATTTCTTTATTTGTTACTGTTGCAGGACAAGAAACACAAGCACAAACTTTAAACAATCCATGTCGAGAACCAGGTATGTATATTTCATTTGTTCATATTTCTACAAAGTATTTCAGGATTCATTCAGTAAGTAGCCTGACTTGAGTATACTAAATCCAATAATAGAGACATATATATTTTCCTGCTCTTTTCGCCGACATAGGATTTACCACAGCAATATGGGTACTGTTTTCTTATGGGCATAGCACACGCGCTGGAGGGAAATCCCTAAAGTGGTTCAAGTACGATACGTGTGCACGTTGGCCTTAAATCGCTATAAATTGTATTCGGTGGGAAATACATTCCTGGGCAAATCATTCCAAGGGGATGAGGTTCTCCATATAAGAGATTTCTTGAAAAGGGTTATACGAGGAATGACAAGCTGAACCTTATACGGATGCGAAGTATTACTGCGACGTGTATTCCTAGCATGCACCGTTCTGGAAAGAATTAAGCAGGCTATGTTCATCGAACACTTCCCATGAAAATACTTGTAAAATAGATATAATTAACTAACCGTTCTTCGATGTTTCAAGAAATTAAGGTTGCTGGTGAGTTCTAGGTCTCCAATTAGATGAACAGCTCTCTTCTGAACAAAATGTATTGCAGTGTCTGTTTGTGAGCAGGGCCCCAAAGGTAGGAGCACTATTTCACCGTGGGTCGAATTTGAGCTTAGTACAGAATTAGTAGATGTTGTGGAGTGTAAAGCTTTCTAGGTTGAAATAATATTCCCAACATTTGAGAACCTCTCTTTGCTATGCGTTCAACATGTTCGTTCTAGAAGAATGGAGTGTGCCGACATAACAATGTAAGGTTCAGCAACGTTAACTAACGAACTGCCGCCTGGATTTTTATAGCGTTAAATTCTACTTGCTTATTTTTTAAATTGTTGGGGCTGTTACTTGATGGAAATTCATAACGAATGTAATGAAAGACTGATTTTGTCAAATTTCCACTTTATTTAGTTTCACTGAAACTGTATGACGCGTTTCGCTATACTGTAGCTTCTTCTGATACAAAATGATATTTGAATCTTAGTGTTGTTACATTTATACAGATACCCTAAGGTGGATAGGTAATAAAATTAATACTACATGCTAATGAATATTGCTGGGAAATCTATTCTGAATATTAATTGTATAAATTACTCAATTTATACAATTAATATTCGGAATGGATTTCCCAGCAATATTCATTAGCATATAGTATTAACAGGAACAGGAAGGAAAACAAAGGACGATACCGTAGGACCATTCGGAGAAGACATTACTAACGACAACGGAGAGAGACTAATAGAGCTGTGTGAACTAAACGGCCTCAAAATAACAAACGGATTCTACAGACACAAAGACATCCACAAATATACTTGGATGCAAGAAACACGAAACTTAAAATCAATAATAGACTACATTATAATTAAAAACGAGACCACTATCAAAATAAAAGACGTAAGAGTAAAGAGAGGGGCAGAATGTGGAACAGTCCATAGCCTATTAATAGCAAATATACCGTGGTACAAGACAATAAAGCAAAAAGGACCAACAGACAAACAAAACAGAAATACTAATGAGATAACAGAAAAAGCAGACAAAGAAATAAAATACAAAAAACACTTACTGCAAGACGAAAGGATAAGAGACCTGTACAGACGACGATTAGATCAAAAATTAAATGAATTTAACTACGACGGCCTCCAACAGATGTATGACCACATAAAAGAATGCATCAAACAGGCGGCCCTAGCAGCATTAGGTAAAGAAGACAACGATAATAAGAAACATAAAATTAGAATCTGCGAAAAAACCAAAGAATCTATAAAGGAGAAAAAAAGACTATACGAAAAATGACTGAATACAAAATCAGAAGAAGATCTACAGAAATATACAGAGAAAAATGTAGAAACGAGGAGGATGATAAACAAAGAAAAGAACGAGAGGTGGGAAAAATCGTGCGAACATGTAGAACAGTATATAGGAGGAACTAGAAGCACAGAGTCATGGAGAATAATTAAAGCATTAAGGACCAACAATAGAGAGAAGATGTATATAGAGTATATCCCAGAAAGCGAGTGGGAAGAATATTATAAGAAGCTGCTAACAGAAGACAGACAAGAATTCCAGGAAGAGAACCCTGAAGAAGAATAGAATAAGGAAAAAAAGAGATAGAACTAAGCTATGAAGAAGTAAAGAAGGTAATAAAAACACTCAAAAATAATAAATCTGCAGTGTCTGGGGGGTGTGGTAAATGAAATGATTAAGTACGGGTCTAATAAATTACATCGAATGCTGAGAAACACGTTCCACAGAGCGATAAATGGAGAAAAAATACCAGAGAAATGGTCAAAAGCCTATATAGTATCTATATTTGACAAGGAAGACCGCAGAAAATGCACAAACTATAGAGGCCTAAGCATAATATCGAGTATGGGACGTTTGTATGGAAAAAAAAAACTGGCAAAGACTAGAGAAGTTCATTTAGCCTTCATAGACATAAGAAAGGCCTATGACTCAGTATCAAGACAAAGATTATGGAACGCGATGAAAGAAATAGGCATTGTCAAAGAACTAATATACGCAGTAAAAGCTCCCTACGAAAATAACACAGTGAACATAAAAATAGGACATAAAATAGGGAAGAGACTGCAAACATCAAAAGGCCTACTGCTCTACATCCCCCACACTACTCAAAATATACCTCGAATAAACATTAAAAAAATGGAAGCCAAAATATATTGGAATGGGAGTCCCAATACGAGAAGATTACTATATACTCTAAGTTTCGCAGACGAGCAAGTAATCATAGCGCGAGATGAGGAAGACCTAAGTTATATGGTAAGAAAACTGAAAGAAGAATACACTAAAGCAGGATTAGCAATAAACTTTGATAAAACGGAATATCTAACAACAAAGGAGGGAAACGTGGAAAATCTAGAAGTCGATAACGAAACAATAATCAAACGAACCGATAGATTTAAATATTTAGGAACCATCATTTCAAAAAACGCCACACCAGAAGAAGAAATTAAAGCTAGATTAGGACAAACGCGGACATATATAAGACAATTAAATTCAATCCTGTGGGACAAGCACATTACAAAGAGAAACAAAACACGCATATACAACTAAGTTGGGAATGTGGAATCTTTGGCACAATGATACTACTCAGTATATATCACCACTACACCAAACACTTTATTTTTGCACTCGACGCGCGTTTCGCTAACCATGTTAGCTTCATCAGGAGCGATGATTGATAAACCTTGAATTACTCAAGCGGAACTAATCACATAGGCAAGGCCATCAGTTCCGGTCAAGTAACCAGTAGAGGGGACTATAAGGAATAGGCCCTCTGTCTTTATTTAAACTACTTTTACATTTTATGATTTCCATACTTTCGTATGCGTTCAACAATCTCCTATCAGATACATTTTTTATTAATCTTAGATTATCTAATGTTACAATATGATCAGCTTCAAGGGCATGTTCGGCAATGCTAGACTTTTCTGTTCTAGTGTATTTTAAGTGTGCTAAATGTTCTTTAAATCGTGTTTTAATTGACCTTTTAGTTTGCCCAACATACTTTTTGTCACAATCATTACAACTAATTTCATAAATTCCACTTTTCTCACAATTAGGAATCTTATCTTTGGGATTTCCTGAGATATTCCTCAGATTATCTGATGACTTATAGACTAAGGTGAGACCTACCTTATTAAATACCGTATTGAGTCCCTTGCTGTATTTCGGATTATATGGTATGGAGGCATACTTGGTGTAATTTTCTTCGCGTGTAAAAAAGGTGGAAATCTGAATATTAAATCTAAAATTATGTCTATTTATTAGCTTATTTACGAAGTCATCGTCATAACCATTAACTCTAGTTATATTTCTAATACGATTCCTTTCTTTATTAAAGTTTACTCTATTCAGAGGGAAAGTGACCAAGCGATGAACTAAAAAATGTAATGAGGCTAATTTATGTTGTTTGCAATGAAATGAATCATTAGGAATATATCTATCTGTTACTGTGTCCTTCCTATATATATCAAATTCTATTCTATTATTATTTTTAATAATTAAAATATCTAGAAAAAGGTAATTGTCCTTTGTTCTCAACTTCGTAAGTGAATTTAATGGAATCATACCGGCTATCTAATTTAGAAACAAAATCATCAATATTTGCTTTCATTATATCAAAAATCGCGAAAATATCATCCACATACCTATACCATACCCTTGGGAAATATTCAAATTCTTGACTGGCTTCGATTTCAAACTTACTCATGAATAAATTGGCTATGAAAGGTGATAAGCAATTACCCATAGCTGTTCCTTCTTTCTGAACATAAAATTGATTGTTATATTGGAAATAATTTTGTTCCTTACAAAGTTTAGATAATGTTAAGTATTCACGAATAATTTCGTCTTCAAAGTCATTCATTCTAAGTAATTCTTCGAGATATTGTAAAGTTTGTGGAATTGGCACACTTGGGAACAAAGCACTAACATCAAAAGAAATTAAGATTTCACCTTCATTAGGAACTAGATTTTTTGTTTTTTTAATGAATTCTAACGAATTCTTCACTGCGAAAGTATTTAATGGTAAATTCTCAAGTTCTTTTGATAACCATTTGGATATTAAATATGTGGGTGATCCGACCGATGAAATAATGGGTAGCATTGCTTTTCCAGGTTTGTGAATTTTGGGTAAGCAATACAATTTTGGTATGGTCGGATTACTCACATTTAATTTAAATTTTAGCGAAAATGGAAATTTGACAAAATCAGTCTTTCATTACATTCTGCTTGGTTATTGTCACCCAAGATAAGATTTCTTTTAGGTCTTTGTTAAGCTGAATCATTTCCTGTTGTATGCGGATATTTGCATGAGTAACAATGTTGGAGCTTTTAAAGTGAAGAGATAAACATACTGTTACCTACAAAGTTGTATATTGAATTCCTGGTCCTTTCCAGCAGATCGTTAATTCAAATGAGAAAAATAGTAAGATACAATATGGAGTCTTGGGCCACACCTTTACTGAGGGTCAAGATACTAGAAAGAATTCCCTCGACTGCCACTCGTAAAGAACACTCTCTGAGGAGAAAGAGAGAGAGCAATAAAAAAACTTTTCAGACAGTCAACTATCCGTCATGCCAAACTCGGTCGAATGCCTTGGATATATCAAGTGCAACTGCTCGAGATTCTCCAAAATGTTCAATTGCGTTGCTCCAAATATGTGTTATATAAATTAGAAGATCTCCTGTTGATTTTTGCTTACGAAAGCCATACCGATGAACTTTCGATATTATTAAAAATAGGGAGACTGGTTTACTCGAGCATTCTTTCAGTACTGTGGCAGGTATTTCGTCAGCATCAGAAGTTTTTTTGGTATCTAGCTTCATTTTTTTTTATGGTTCTAATACACGTGCTGCAGGGAAGTCCCTAAAGCGCTACAGGAGCGACACGTGTGCGGAAAAAGCGATTCACGTTGTTCTTGAATCTCCGTAAATTATACTCGGTGGGAAACACAGTCCTGGGCAAATTATTCCAAAGGGATGATGTTCTCTATATAAAAGACTGCTTGAAAAACGTTGTTAGAGAAGTAACAAGCTGAACCTCATACAGATGTGAAGTATTAGCGCGACGTGTCGCTCATCCTTGACTACACTATGGGAATAGTAGGTGGTGTTTTCCTTGGAAATCGACAGTAGAATGTGAAGCAAAGAGTTCAGCCGACAAGTTTGCTTTCTCAACAGGTGTCGTTACAATAGAATTATCTGGCCGTGTGAATGGTGGTATGGTAGATTTGGTGAAATTTTGACTAACGGCCGTCGCAACTCACTAAAAGGACCTGGAATTAATGGGACAGGCAAGAAGTTTGTTTTTAATTCTTTGATTGTATGGTTCCTTGTGTCATCGATAATTTCTTTGCAACCATTCCAGGTATGAACAAAGATATTACGATTTGTGACGTTAGAATTTTCACGCCATTGTCGGTAGGCAAGATGTTTAGAAGCTTCTTTGCACTACCGATAGAACCAAGGTTTGCCGTTGGAAGTGCATTTCTTCGAAAAAGAAATGTAGGCTTCCGTATTATCCAAAATGACATCGGAAGCATCCTTAGCGTAGTCAGATGAGTCGTCGGATCTGAAACAAACGTCTAACCAAGAGAAAGTTGGAAAATATCCAATGAGTTCTTCTCATTTAGCAAATTTGTAGTGCCAAATCTTGCGTGGTTTGGGAGCCTTTCTGTCACTGATCGATAGGGTACTCGATGTCTAAAGCAGTTTATGGTCGGAAGAATCTAGTGTCGGATTTACGATGACAGTTTAAATGTCTGGACTGGTGGTTAAAAACAGGTCAAGAAGCCTGGCAAAGGCTTCGTGTCGATCAGGGATCGATGTTGGCACATCGATAAGCTGAATAAAGCCACGACTAATTGGGAATGATGCAGCTTCATGGCCTTGCTCGTCGGTTAAGGCTGTTGATGTTGTGAACATTTTAAAGTCGCCCAGGATGGCAATTTCAGCACTTGGATAATTAACTTGTAAATGATCTACGGTGTCTGCAAGCAAAAAATGTTCTAAAGTTAGTAGCACTTGGCGGTCGATAGAGGCAGTAGATAAACCTTGTCGTTTGTTGAGTCGTTATTTTTAATCTTGTAATATCAAAGTTTTGGGGCTCCAACGCCTCATTTCGTTGGCAAGAGAGATCGCTTCTGACAAAAAGACAGATTTCAAATTTACGCCTGAACCGGGAATAGAAGTCGTACCCAGGATACAGAAAGTTGACTGTGCTGGTCGATGAATTGACCTTGGTTTTGCAGAGATCGAGTACATGAGGCTTATTTGATTGCAGGTATTGGTACACTAAATTCATGTTTCAGTTTAAGCCTCGTATGTTACAAAAATCTATTTTAAAATTGTGTTCCCCATGGTGACGCCCCTGAATCAGCCTTACTCGGATACCCGAACTGAGGCTACGGAATTTGTTAATTCTGAGAGCTTTATAGTGCTATTTTTCCACAGTCCGGGAACATCGGCACAGTCACGAAACTTTAAGCAACTTCACGCGGCTTAAGTCATGCGATACCTGGTGTGATGTGGGCATCTACCATCTAACTTGTTCTTTTAGTCGTATTTTACGACAGGCAGAATGTACCGGGGGTGATATTCTGTGACCTGACTAAAACTTTGGTGTTCGAAGGGAAATTTATCTAAGATGTTATGAGAGTTTGGGGCACGTAGAAAAACGCGTTATTATTTTATATTGCCGTAGAACTTTCGAAACTCGATTTGATATTCTTAATGTAAGGAGGGACTACAGTTCCGACTTGAGGAATTTTAATGCTATTGATTCTAATTTAAAGATCTTTGTAGCTGGTGACTTAGCCTTCTTACAGCCAAAATTCTCAAGATAACGCAGCCACCAGCCATAAGCATTTCTAAATCAGAATTCATGACATTGAAATTCCTCGGGCCCGAATTTGATCATTTTAAATGGTAACTTTACAGTTGTCATTGATTCAGGAGAATATCACGGCAAAATTAAAGAAATTCTATTGGACCACTAAGAAAGATCCAACACCTTCAATAGAATATTCAATCCAAGCAGCAAATAAGGTAAAATCACTCGCAGAAGACACCAAAAAATGTTACATCCAAGTTCAATTAATTGACTTTCTA
The DNA here is from genome assembly GCA_019049505.1 of Pachyrhynchus sulphureomaculatus. Lineage (NCBI taxonomy): Eukaryota > Metazoa > Arthropoda > Insecta > Coleoptera > Curculionidae > Pachyrhynchus > Pachyrhynchus sulphureomaculatus. The sequence continues at coordinate 164,028,834 of CM032447.1, read as the reverse complement.
ATGGCTTCTCATGTCAAGTATGACTTTTCACCGGCAAAAGAATTAGTTTCGTCTTAAACTCTTAGCAGTTTGTACAACAACTCAAGGAAATTAAACGGCGACCCCAATGATATTTTACTCAGCTTCGATGTCGAATGTCTCTTCTCCAAAGTTCCCCTTCTCGATACTCTAGCCATTATCAGAGATATCCAAAACTTGGCACAACATTTCCTGACTATAGTTGAGAAATGCCTTTCAGGGACGTACTTTCTATACAATAGTGGAATATTTAAACAAATATTCTACACAGCAATAGGTTCCTCTCTTTCTCCAGTTATTGTTAACATATTTATGGAACACATCGAAAAACAACTTTTCACTTCATTTGAAATATTGGTCACTTAGTATATATAAAGCTTACTTACACGGATAGATATCTAAATACTTTTTCACATCACCATCCCTCCCAGAAACACTCAGTCGTCAACTTTCACATTCATGCAGCCGTATCATTTTCTCAGCCACAATCTCTTCAATCAGAACTAAAGCATTTTACTTTCATTCTTCAATCAAACAGTTTCCAGGACCAAGATACAAAACGCTCCATTTGAAAACATACATCTGCTCAGGTGTCTCCGAAGACGAGAAGTCAAGCAGATCAGTCTCTTGGAATTGTAGTCCTTCCATATATTAAAAATGTCAGGTCGCATTTCAATAATTCTACGGAAACATGAAATAATAACAGGTTTCTCTACGTACTATCACATCGTAGCACAAGCAGAAAAATATATGCTAGAATTAAAAAACATTAAAACTCCAATCATGAAACAGGACACCTGATTCTATTTGACTAATCAAAGATCCTTGCAACAAATTTATTTATCTATCCTAGGAAGTCCATCAAAATATCGAAACATCCCAGTAACCTCAATCGTGACACTGGTCCTTACCTCTCACCAATTTGGGACCAGATCATCCATAAAAACCCACTCACCCCCTACCTCGGTCCACTGATGTAAAAAGGTGTGTCAAACTAAATTAGTTTCGCGCTAGCAGCGCTTTGTCAATCTACATAGGAGAAATCCAGTAGGATTGCTACTTTACACTATTGGAAATGTTAAAGAAAAATTTAATATTCATGATGAAATTTTCAAATTGTCCCTATTATTAATAATTATATTAATAAAAGCTTATCTTAGATAGGTATATGCCGAGTATCAAATCTAGAATTTGTATTTTTAGCTGTACAAATTTCTGTTGGTTGTTCAGAATATGGAACGTGCAGTGTACCCAAAAAAACTACTTATTTGTATGGTTCGGGAAAAGTAAATTTCTTTCAAGCAATGACTTTATGTGCGCAATTGGGAATGGAATTGGTCAGTGTGAACTCAAGAGAAGAAGAAATTGCTTTAGAAAATTATACAAGAACTATTATATCCTAAAAGTAAGTGTATAGATCACCTAAACCTAAATGTTTCAAATTTATACAAATGAATAAAATATCAATGCAGATTCTTTTCACCAAATCACTTGGTATTGTGAAAGTAATACAAACAACGAACACCATTTCTTAAATCCACAACTCAAAAAACCCGGAACCCAAAATAAAATACATATGTAAAATTTACCCCTTCCATCTTACCTCATCTTTTTGTAACGTTCAAACATATTTTAGTTCTATACTTACCACAATCGGCTCTGAAACTAAAGTGTTTTTGACGTTAATATAGGAAAAATATATAAGAATTGGGCAACAAATTTATATAATCCGGATTTTACAATTATTGAGACCGTACAGTTCCAAGACAATCAAAAATATTTTCTGCAAAACTGATGACAATTTTCAGTGAATAAAAGTTGACCATTGGAAATTCTAAGCATTTTTATTAGTTAAACTTTTAATTAAGTTTATTTATTTTATTGAAACAATTTTATAACAAGAAAATCATATACAACTAAAAAGAAAGGTACTACACTTAGTCTGTGATGATAACAACTTCTGGCGGGCTTTGACTCTTTAAATTTCTTTGCGCAGGATGATTATCGGAGTTCAATATTTTTTTTATTTTTCGTAACTGCGATACGAGGAGAATATTCTATTATTTATTAGTAATATTAGAAGCGTAAAACAGTAACTAACTCAGTGGAGTAAATAGAATAAGACTACAAAAGAAATATTGTAATCTAAAGAGACGTAATTTAGAAAACATAGAATAAAACGAAAATAAAATAAATAGTAACAAACAAATAGAGGACAGGAGTTATATTTTCCCCTAAATCAACAATAATGAAGAAAACAATACTGTCGTCACGTGGAGCAAGATTAGATTGTTTTCCTTAAAGCCCTTTTGAATATGGATTTTAGCTTGTCTCTAACAAGCTAGATTTCTGAGTGGAACTTTTAGTACTACAATTTGTATAGTCAAAGCCCAAGAACGCTAAAAAAAAGAAAGGCCTATCAGTCTCGTCAGATTTTAAATCACCGTAGTTACACAGCAAATAATATTTAATAAACTTTACTACTTCAATATGGAGAAATATAGGAATACTCTTTCTTTAGGTATGCCACTTTCATATATAATATTAAGAAACCGACACGCCCACCTTTTTCATAATTTTTCATAAACTAGAAGAAAAAAACGTTATCAAAATTTGAGTCAGGACAACCCAATTTAAATGGTAATTCTAGTATATTGCAATATTGCAGCTTGTTGCATTTCTTTCCTGCGAGACAGACAATAATGCCTCCTACATTCAACATATTTGTTCAAAAATAAGATAAGAAAGGCCTTTTTTATCAATATTAGTTCAAAAAATCTTTAAAATAAAATAATATTATGAAGGTAGCCTTCAAATGTAGGTATCGTGTCTTCTTCTCATCGTCCTATAGAAAAAATGAAAAAAACTTGTGTTAGTAATATTTTTATAATTTAAGATTTTTCGATATATGCATCGGTTTAAAAGATATTACCAAAAAAAATTAAATTCACTTAGAACACAGCAACTGTGCTGTGTTCTAAGTGTCAATTCAACCTAACTTGGAATTTTATTTGACTCTTTTATTATTTTTTTTAGATAGGTTTTATCAAGCCATTGGATACTTTTCTTCAATTTTCTTATTCGATTGTACATATAAAGAAATTTTCCTAGTGCCAAGCTGAAAAAAGTTATTGTCAAACGATTTTAGCTTTATGATGTCAGGTGTCAGAAATATCCTATCATTAAAAAGAAGATAATCAGAATTTGACAAGTTCAACAATTAATTTTTTAAATTAATTTTTCATTATTTTTTACAGGTGGACCTTACGAGGGTTATTGGATGCGAGTTTAACAATTAATTTTTTAAATTAATTTTTCATTATTCCATCATTTATTTTTTACAGATGGAATTTACGAGGGTTATTGGATAGCTGGAACTAGACATGGTGCCTTAGGAACTGAATTTGTTTGGCTTACAACAGGAAAACCAGTATTTTACCGAAAATTCGCTGCAAATCAACCAGATAATGCCGGCGGAACTGAACTTTGTCTGGAGGTGTTTTTAAACGGTCCAAATGATTTTGCGTGGAATGATATTCCTTGTGACACAGCTTTAAAAGTTATTTGCCAATCAACAAAACAATGTTTCTAAAATGAAAATAATGTGTAATATAGTCAACTGCCATTTTTTCTTCAAAGTAAAATAATGGATTTGACGTTACAAAAGTGGCTTTTTTTCGTCCTATGGAACTTCTTAGAAAATATATATATATATATATATATATATATATATATATATATATATATATATATATATATATATATATATATACACATATATATATATATATATATATATATATATATATATATATATATATATATATATATATATATATATATATATATATCTTTTCTTGTGGAACCTACAAAAGCTATAAAGCCAATATAAACTTTACAATAGACACGGTATTAATTGTTTTTAAACCTTCCAGCTAGCACTAATAAAAAGTTTAGCTATTAAATTACAAAACGCTTATCTATTGTACTAGATATGATGTAAAAATAGTATTAACACAAATGTCATATGTACGCCGATTCAATGGGCAAGTAATTACTAACTTACACTCAACTCTGTTACTTGTTCATTTAGCATACTTTACAACTATAAAATAAATTAATAATGGCAGGAGTTAATATCTAACTAAGTTCTAAATTCTAAAGGAAGTGTCCGATTTCAAACATTTTATTCAAAAAATCTTTTCATAAAACACTTTTTGTATTAAACTTCTAATTAAAATGAAACGAATTGTTTTGTTATGTGCCACTTATTTTTTACTTATCTGCTACTGCGGCTTCGTAGCTTTTCTACATTGTCAAGCGTAATACTCAACACTACAACTAACAAAATAATTCGTTTCATTTCATTTGGAAATTTAAAATGTACTATAACAAAGTAACAGACACCCCAATTATACTTTTTGTGTTATTATTGAATTATTCTAACTTTAAGAATTTCTATTTAATTTCACTTTAATTAATGTAATTATGATTTAGTCATTTTGACTTAATTTTTCCTCCTTTTAAATTTAGCTATTGAGCTCAAATTTGATACATTTATAGATTATGTATTATAAATCATTTCTGCACATTTATACACATAAATTCGAGAGAGTGATTTCAAGATGTGTAATGAAATATAAGCGTTTAATAAATTAAGTAAATTCTTTACGTTTTAAAAATCAGTAATAACAAAAATAACCAGATTAAAAAATTTCCACACAAAAGGGGAAGAAGTTAGAGAATAAAGATGGACATTAATCACCATTCTTCCATTTAACATCTGAGACCACATTACACCGATAAATACTCAAAATCTTTCATTTCGCCATAATAAGAACTTTCAAAGATAGAAAGCCCGGTAATCAGTTTAAAAGTAAGTGGGGAAAACACAACTAGTTGAAATTTTCCAATTACGACGAATAAAATAATTAATTTATCCTAGAAAGAGAGAGATTTGAAAAGCTTTACATTGTTTTTCCAACTTAATGCTGGAAAGTTTAACATCTCTTGTTTATCCAAAATACCTTACTTATCTCTTTCCTCAACTAATTTAACAGTAATTTAAAAAAATATATATTTTTAAATTATTTTTCTTAGGTAATGGTGTATCAAAAAGAGAAAAATGGGCGATTTTGTTAATCAGTGTTTCGTTTAAAAAATAGATTACCTTTAAGTTGTTGATATTAAATTGAAACGGATTACACTGTTCTATAAAATGAGCCCTTGTGTGTTTAATTTGATTAAGACAAGGCATATTTTATATTTTTTTCAATCACAGTTGTAAATAAAGAAAACATAATGTTTGAACTTTTTTCATTCTGAATAATTTATTTTTCTCATTGCCGGAATTAAGATGATACCTAGGATAATGCTAAATAGATACTACTTATTTAAAATACCAAACACCATTCTCATAATTACGTATTTTATACCAAATAATCAACTACGTCCTAAAATCGATGCGAGAGAATCCACATTTTTCATTAAATCTTTATTTGTCTAATATTTTAAATTGTTTTGTTTGTTTGTTTGTTTCTATTGGGCAGGGCGCATCGACAGCTAAGATCATTTAGCGCCCACTAGAGTTAGCTTGGTATAAATAGATTAGACTATGAAGTTGAATTCTTTTAAGTAATTGGTTATGTTTTCTTTAAGTGGGACAAAAGATTTTATGAGGATGGTAATGTTGGATGGGATGCCGTGGGTGTCTCTCAAGTTTTGATGTTGAATGGATTCGATTAGATGTAACACTGATAAGGGGGAGTCACATTTAGGACAGAGTGGAGGGGGATCTCTCTTTAATAGATGTACATGCGTGGAGTAGGTGTGTCCCAATGCCAGTCTTCTCATTATTACATTATGTCTTCGGTTCAATTCTGTGGAGTTAAGGGGAGGAAATACATTGGTTTTGATGGGCCATAATTTGTTGTTGGGATCTTCCAAGTCCCATTTGAGTTGGAAGAGAGAGCTGTGTAGGGTTTTTATGAAGATGTTAAAATCAGAGTAGTGATTCTCTCCCATGTTCATACTGCCCATTTCTATGGCAAGTTTAGCAAGATAATCCGCTCTGTCGTTATGAGGGTTGCCTATGTGACTGGGCAACCAAAGCAAGGATATGGTACGTTTTTTCAAGGTGGCCGTGTACATCAGATCCAGAATTTGCCTGATATAGTTGAAACTGAGATTTCTAGAATTGATGGCTTTGAGAGCGCTTAGGGAATCAGAAATTATGAGGGTTGGTTGTTGGATGTTTGCTTGGAGGGAATATCTGATAGCCTCCTTTATTGCCAACAATTCTGCCGAGAAAATAGAGATATGTTTAGGTAATTTAAACATTTGGACGATATTATCAAAAAAGAAGGCAGCCCCAACTCCCTTTTCCGTCTTTGATCCATCTGTGAAGAAAAGTAAATGATTGGGGTAGATATTGGATAGTCTGTCAAGAAAGAGCTTGTTAAAGAATATGTTTGAATGTTCTGATTTTTTATAGGAGTGCAAAGTTAGGTCAATGTTGGGGAGAGGGGAGAGCCAGGGAGGAAAGGTGGTTTGGAGGGGGTAGTTGTAATAAGGGGGGGAGATATTGTGCTGGATGAGTAATTTGTTGATTCTGTGGGGAATAGAATTAGTGGGGAATGTAATGTTTGGTCTGTGGACATTGACCAGGTTGAGTAAGGATCTGGTATGAGGTCGATGTAGGGAAGTTGAGTGAAATTTTAACAGTGAGAGTTGGCGAGATAGTTGGACTGACTGAGTGGATGCGATGCACTGTAAGCTTGTGATTGGGGTGGTTCGGAATGCGCCTGTGGCCAGTCGGAGACAGCAATTTTGTATAGTTTCAAGAGGTTTCTTGACATGAGGGCTTGCGGAGTCACAGATGAAGTTGCCGTAGTTGATTCTGGAAAGGATAGGAGACTTGTATAGATGAGAGAGAGAATGAAAGTCTGCGCCCCAGGTCGCGCCAGAGAGCATACGAATGAGATTGATGTCAGAGAAAGATTTGGTTTTAAGGGATTGTATGTGAGGTTTCCAGGTGAGTCTATAATCGAATATTAGGCCTAGGATTTTTAGTTGGTATGCTGAGGGGATGGAGATGTTTGCAATGGTTAGCGGATTCATTCTAGGACAGCATTTCTTCTTGCAGAAATGAACGGATGAAGATTTATGAGGGGAGAAAATATAGCCGTGTTTGGTTGCCCAGGTGGATAGTGAGTTAACGGAGCGTTACAACAATCTGGTGCAATCTGAAAAGGAAGGAGAGGAGGTGTACATGACGATATCATCAGCGAATATTTTGCATTTTATGTTGGCGGCAATGTGTTCTGAAAGTGTACTAAGGGCGATGTTAAAAAGGGTGGGGCTGAGTACAGAGCCTTGTGGGACTCCCAGAGAGGTAGTGAATGGAATGGAAATAATACCGTTGGCTTTGACTCTGAATGTTCTGGATTGAAGAAAGTTGATTAAAAATTTAGGTAGGGCCCCTCTGAGACCCGCTGAAAACAACTGAGCAATGATAATGTTTTTATTGATTATGTTGAATGCTGAAGAGAGATCCAAGGAGATTAAAAGGGTGTGATTATTGTTAGAAAAGGAACGTCTGATGTCATTTTCTAATGATGCGAGGTGGTCCATTGCGGAACGGTGTTTCCGAAAGCCATATTGAAGTGGGGACAAAAGTAGTTAATAAGATTCGCTTGCATTCGTTCAACAACAAAAGTGCGTTTTTCGATTTTTAACATTAGTGAAAAAATTCAGCAAAGAAGTTGCATTAAATTTTGTTTTAAAAATGTTTTTTCGGCTTCTCAAACGTTTGAAAGAGGCCGGAATTATGTGCCGATAACTCTTGGTTTATTCATCACGATAATGCGCCTTCTCATACAGCATTGTTTCTCCGCGACTTTTTCACCAAAAATTCAACTCATATTATTCCGCAATCGCCCTGTTCGCCTGATTTAGCCCGTCGGACTTCTGGCTATTCCCTAAATTCCAAAAAACCGCTTCGAGAACATCGTTTTGAGTCGATTGAGGAGATTAAAACCGATTCAAAGAAGGCTTTAAAGGCCATTTCAGAAATCGAATTCAACAACTGTTTCGAATACTGAAAAAAACGTTGGCATAAATGCATTATATCCAAGGGGGATTACTTTGAAGGGGACGAAATAAATTTGGAAAAATAAATAACCCATTTACGTTTTATTTCAAAAGTGTTACTATCTTTTTATCACAGTAGTAGAATACTCTCACCACGCAGATCTAGGATATCGCCTTACTGAAATATATTATGGATTCGTGTGCACGAATCTTCAGTTAGTTGAAAGTAAATCCTTTTTGCAATATTTATTAAAAAAATAATTAGCTGACTAATTATTGTATTTTCTCTGTAAATAACAAATATTGTAACGAAATAAAGATCTTTGGTGTGACGGATGGACAGAGTCCATCCTCGTTCGCAGTTCATAGGTTAGGTAACTACTTCTATATAGATGAATGTGTCTTTAGGCATATTGTATCTGTAAGACTTGAAAGAAACTGTAACTCAATCTACATTGTAATAATTTTGTAATAATAAAGAGATCTTTGACTTCTAGTCCTCGGAGACACCTGGAGAGATATATATTTTCGAATGGAGCTTTTTATATCTCAGTAGTGGAAATTATTTGCTTGAAGATTGGAAATAAAATGCTTAAGTTCTAATTGAAAATATTGTCGCTGAGAGAGCGATACGGCTTTATGAACATGGACTGAATCTTTTTGGGAGGAATGGCGATGCGAGGAAGCATTTAAATATATATCTATATGAGTGGGCTTTCTATACATGGAGTGGCCTAATGTCATATCTGTCTTTCGATTGATAAGAACATCTAGAGAAAGGAGAGTAAAATTACTTTCGATATCAAAAGTGAACTGGATATGTGGATGTAAAGTAATGAGTTGATCGAAAAAACTTTGAAGAAATTCTTGGCCAAATTACGAAAGTGTCATCAATGTATCGTTTTCAGAATTTTGGTTTACGATGAAAAGGTCGAAGCCTTATTTTTCGAAGTATTTCATAAATATATAGACAATAACTGAGGAAAGAGGGAAACCTATTGATGTGCAGGATATTTGTTAATATATTTTATCTCTATATAGAAAGAACGTCCCTGAAAGGCTTTTCTCAATTAGAGTTAGGAAATCTGATGCCAGATTTTTTGCATGGAATATATCTCCGATGAGAGTTTAAGACAAAATTAAGTTGCTGTTTTGCCGGTGAAAGATTTTTAAGGCAGAAATCAGACGTTTGAGAGCCAGTTGTACTATCAATAGGACCAAGGGTGTTGTTTGGTTAAATTTGGTTTCATTAAAGATGCTGTGACTTTCTTTAGAGATTGAAATAAGCCGTCAGATGGAATTTCTTGATTGCTGTGATGTCTGCCGAATTCAAGCCGACTGTAGAATTACCTTCGTCTGCTTTTAAAATAATCAAATTCGGGTCCGACTTGAGGAATTATAATGCTAGGGAATTCTGATTTAGAAATATTGGTGGCATTTTAAATCAGAATCAATAGTATTAAACTACCCTATACATTAAAAATGTCAAATTGCATTTCGAAAGTTCTAAGAAAATACTTAATTTTTGGTAAATACTTTAAAATTTTATGTAGAACCTATAATAGCATCTATACTATCCGAATTTCGATTTTTTTTTTTTGAACTTTGAAAATGCCTTGACTTGTTCGGGTACAAGCCGTCTGCCCTCATGATATTTTATTAATTAAGGCCTAATAATTTTTAATACAATAAATCAAAATAATTTAAATATACCGATGCCTCGAACTGAAAATACAAATCTTCTTTAAATACGTTTTTTAGTTTTATGTTATAATAATACTAGCCATGCCCGCGGCTCCGCTCGCGTGGTCTTGATTCACTACTATCGACACTTTTTATTCCTTATGTTACCTAACGTAATAAAATATCTCCCATTATTTCCCCTTATCTCCCATTATTTCTATTTATCTCCCATTATCACGCAATATTTTTCATTATCTTCCATTATTTCTCCTTATCTCGCATTATCTCACCATAACTCCCATTATCTAGACTTATCTCTGCTTATCTCCGATTATTTCTCCTTATCTCCCATTATCTCACCTTATCTCCCATTATCGAGGCTTATCTCGACTTATCTCCCATTATTTCTCCATATCTCCCATTATCTCCCATTACCTAGGCTTATATCGACTTATATAGGACATAAGTATAAATTTATAAAAACACGTAAATCGGATAAGTGGTTCTTGAGTGCTAAGCGCACTAACGGACAGACAGACGGAGAGATGTTGCGTTTTATATATATTATAGATTATTTTTGATAAATCTTAAGGATTAAAAAAATCACGTAAACCGAATAAGTGGTTCTCGAATGATAAGCACACTAAGGGACAGATAGACAGACGTTGCGTTTTATATATATTATATAGATCAATATTAATATTATATAACCTGACCAGAGAACATATGTACGTATGAATTAAAAAAAAAAGGATGTAAATCGGATAATTGGTTCTCGAGTGATAAGCGCACTAACAGGTAGACGGACAGACAGACAGACGTTGCATTTATATATATATATATATATATATATATATATATATATATATATATATATATATATACATATACATATATATATATATATATATATATATATATATATATATATATATATATATATATATGTATATAGATATATATATATATATATATATATATATATATATATATATATATATATATATATATATATATATATATATATATATATATATATATATATATATATATATATATTCTTTATTACATGATATTGTTCCATATTTAACGGTTTAGGCAGCGTATTGCAAGAGAGTGCGCTAGCGGCAAACTTTTTTCCGACTTGATTCACTATATCGTCACTGCTGCTAACGTAATAAAATATATCCTATAACCTGGCCAGAGAACATATGTATAAATCTTAAAAAAAAAAAAACGTAAATCGGATAAGTGGTTCTCGAGTGATAAGCGCACTAACGGACAGACAAACAGGCAGAGAGACGTTGCATTTTATATATATTATATTCTATGCTACATGATATTGTTCCATATTTAATGGTTTAGGCAGTGTAATGCAAGAGAACGCGCTAATGGTAACCGTTTTTCCGACTTGATTCACTATTAGCGTCACTGCTTATTCTTTATGTTACCTAATGCAATAAAATATATCCTATAACCTGGCCAGAGAACATACGTATGTTTAAAAAAAAAGCACGTAAATCAGATAAGTGGTTTTCGAGTGATAAGTGCACTAACGGACAGACTGGCAGACAGACAGACAGAGAGACGTTGCATTTTATATATATTATAGATAGATAACCTGGCCAGAAAACATAGGCATGTTTTAAAAAAAGTACGTAAATCGGATAAATGGTTCTCCAGTGATAAGCGTACTAACGGACAGACAGACAGACAGACAGACAAGAAGAGAGACAAGCAGACAGACAGACAGAGAGACGTAGCATTTTATATATATTATAGATATTCTTTGCTACGTGATATAGTTCCATATTTAAAGAATTAGCATGTTTAAAAAAAAAACACGTAAATCTGATAAGTGGTTCTCCAGTAACAAGCGCACAAACAGACCGACAGACAGAGAGACATTACATTTTATATATATATCATAGATATCATTTGCTACATGATATTGTTCCATATTTAATGGTTTAGGCAGTGTATTGCAAGGGAAGCACTAGCGGCAAACTCTTTTCCGACTTGATTCACTATTATCGTCACTGCTTATTCCTTATGTTACCTAACGTAATAAAATATAGCCTATAACCTGGCCAAAGAACATATGTATGTTTAAAAAAGAAGCACGTAAATGGGATAAGTGGTTTTCCAGTGATAAGCGCACCAACGGACAGACAGACAGACAGACAGAGAGACGTTGCATTTTATATATATTATAGATACTATTTAATTCAAAAATCTAAACTACATAATTTTCAACAATATGTTAATCTAATTACGCCGGGTTGATTTGAAGAATGATTATTTATTGAAAATCTCACCTCTTTGGTGTGATTAGTACGCTACATTCATTTTTGGTTTCTTAGTCTGTATTTTGTGGTATATATGTACGTCTCTATTACTAGATAGTAGCCTCAAGGCGAGTTACATGTGTGGAATCCTGAAATACGTTTGTAGAAATATAAATAAATAAAATATACATACCTGGTTCAAAGTTTGTGCTTGTGTTTCTTGTCCTGCAACAAAAATAAATCAAAAAATCCAGAAAGTGGTCCCAAAGGATGTCATTTACTCCATCCTGTAACGTTTCAAATTAAAGCATAAACGCTTTAAATAAAATAAAGCTGTTGCTTAAGCCTTAAAAGGCTATGTAACTGTTCACATTCACGGCCTCATCAATTTAAAATATTCTACCATGTTTAAAATAAATGTGTCTAGAGACTTCTAGAGGTTTTCAATAAGGAATCCTCTAAATTGTACATAATTTTATTTCTTTCCCCTAGGTACCTTGAAAACTACTAAAATAACTAAAATCTTAAATGAAACAATTTAAATCCTTAAAATTAAATTCAAAATATGAAGGAAAACAATAAACTGTAGTTAAGACTTTAGAAAATTTTAAAAAATATTTTTTATTGTATTTATATAAGTTATTCAAACAATTTTTGCTTTCCTTGTTAATAAACCAAAAACCTATGTTCAATAATTGCCATTGATTTTATATTACACTGAATAGTGAAACAAATACTATACTAAGCGAATAATAAAATACGTACGCGTATCATAGTACAACAGAAAAATAAAATTTTAGCAGTTGCTAATGATGGTGTAGGTTTAGTTTTCAATAACGGAGGAAACTCGTTAAAATAGTAAGAGCAGCATAAATTGTCAATTTTCTAAAGTGTCCATAATAAAAATGTGCAAGATGAAGTTGATTTTTATTCCGAGTACTATACTCACGATAGTCTTTGTAAATCAGAAAATTATTTACATATACAGGGTGGTCCAAATTGGGCAATTTTAAAGGTAAACCCTTTTATCTAAAGGAGACAGATGAAAACTGATGTCGGTGTCTGAGGGTCAATGTTTATGATAAACTCAATGGTGAAAACCGCATATCGATATCTAATACCGTTTCAGATATACAGGGTGTTTTTCAAAAAACTGCATTTTGGAAAATTGTTTGTAATTCTTTTCCTATTGAAAATTTTTGATTTCTATAAAAACATTCTCAAAGCACTTTTTCACGTGGATTTCAACAGTGTAAGTTATATTTTTTACAACTAATATTTTAATAGTTATTCACGCAAAAAATATATTTTTTAATAGGGATACCCTGTATATTTTTCCTTATCCAAATAGAGCTTTAAATTACCACTCTAAAAATATAGCACACTTTATATTTTGCTTAAATCTACTGCAAAATATGAAGGTTTTCAGTTTTTACGCGAGTTTTAAATGCACATTTTGTGATGTAGGCTTTGGACGGAGCGGCAATATCAATTGTTTACCGATAGCAGTCCAGAAGTAACTCTAAGAGTCATAACTACTACTAAATGTACTTTAAACTATGTAGAAAATAAAACAACAATAAAATAATTTATTCCGAGTAGAGCAAACTAAAACAAAACAACTTTCTATAAGAGATGTTCGAAATGTCGACCAGTTTCATTTACACTTAGGCGGCACCTTTTCTGGACACTTCTTACCGAGTTGATTACTTCAAGAGGAGTGAGAGCTGCAAAACTTTGTATCACTGCGACTTCTAACTCTTGCCTGGTGTTTGTTGGCAATTTAAAAATTAGGTCTTTCAATCTTCCCCAGAGATAGAAGTCCATGGGTGTTAAATCGGGTAACCTTGCCGACCAACGGTTCGAACCTTGGTTGGCTATCCCGTTATTGTCGAAATTGGCTTATAAAAAATTACTGATAACTGCAGCGTTATGAGGGGGTGCCCCGTCGTGTTGAAAAAATATATTTCTAAGGTCCATTAACGGCAGTTCATCAACAAGAGGTTCTATTTGCTGCCTTAAAATTTCTAAATATCTCTGAGTGGTGAGTGTTCCTTCGTAAATAAATGGACTTATAACCCCGGTTCTAAAAATTCCTGTCCACATATTAAATCCAAATCTGCCTTGATTTCTTTGCTCCACAACTAAATGGGGATTTTCTTGTGCCCACGTATAAGAATTGTAACGGTTGCTGCATTGCTTACGTAAGCTTCGTCTGTCGAAATGCAATTAAATGAAAAATTCGGAACATGATTACAATACTCCAGAAACCATTGGCAAAAATCCATGCGCCGTTGAAAATCTCCGTCTCTAAGGTGATGAAATTTTCTTGTCCTATATGGCCTGAATTTGTGCTTCTCCAAAGTATGACTTACGTTAGTTCTTAGTAGTCCAGTGGATTCTTTTAACTGTCGGGTTGAAGTGTTGGGATTATTTCCGATAGTTCCTAAAACTACTATTTCTTCTAACTCCTTATCCCTGTTTGATGCATAATTTTTGGATCGTTACTTGTCAAACTGGCCACTATTAACTAGATTATGTCGCAATCGAGCGAATATATCCTTGAAAGGTTGACTCCTCTCTGGATACCGTTTGTGGTACAAATTACTTCCCGCTTTCGAATTTTCTCCGGTTTGTATGAAACACACTATCATATCCCATTTTTCGTAATTTTCAAACTTTATTGCGATTTATTTGACAATTCAATAACTGATCCTGACGTAAAATTTGACAACTACGAGTAAACAATTGAATTAAACTATATGGCCGCTCCGTCCAAAGCCTACTTCACAAAATGTGCATTTAAAACTCGCGTAAAAACTGAAAACCTTTATATTTTGAAGTAGATTTAAGCAAAATATAAAGTGTGCTATATTTTTAGAATGGTAATTTAAAGCTCTATTCGGATAAGGAAAAATATACAGGGTATCCCATTTAAAAAATATATTTTTGCGTTAATAACTATTAAAATATTAGTTGTAAAAAATGTAACTTACACTGTTGAAATCCACGAGAAAAAGTGCTTTGAAAATGTTTTTACAGAAATCAAAAATTTTCAATAGGAAAAGAATTACAAACATTTTTCCAAAATGCAGATTTTTAAAAAACACCCTGTATATCTGAAACGGTACTAGATATCGACATGCAGTTTTCACCATTGAGTTTATGATAAAAATTAAGCCTGAGACACCGACATCAATTTTCGTCTATCTCCTTTAGATAAAGTGTTTACCTTTAAAAGTGTCCAATTTGGACCACCCTGTACAGATGTACAGCAAAGAATTTTGAACTCGACGCTTATTACCCTGAGCAGTTTATATTATCTGAAAAAAATCTGCCATATTAAATATAATGTAAATAATAGAGAGATAACAGAATGAGTAAAGCCTGTCTGCGAAACCATATTTTTAAATTTATTTAAAACAAATGATTTTTTTGTAAACTGAAATAAATCGATTTAATATTAACTGCCAAATTTAATTGAGAGTCAGTACAATTAAACAGTAAGTATTAAAATAGTTTGTATTGGTGTTGTCTCTCTTGGAATGAATATACCAGAGAAATGAGTGTACATTAACTTCTCGAATGTCTTAAAGTGTCTTAAACTGGCATCTCAAAAACTTACGAATACGTAGGCTGAAAAGTGACACTGCGTCCTTGATGACAGACGTTGATGGGCACCGTCCAGGTATGAGCAACCGTTAAAATTGAAATGAAGAAATTATAGAAGTATGCCGTATTAAGTTTTTTTTTTTCTTAAATAACTTATTACCTCTAATATTCATACATGTCAAGTATCTTACCTTATATTAAACGTAGAAACGGTTAACATAAAATATTCTCAAAACCGAGAATTTTGAAATTTCAAACATAAAAATATCTAGAGAATTATCGAGCGATTCTGAATTTATTTTCTTGTGAACGAATACTATTCGAATCGCCGATGGAATCCTCGGGCCCAATAAAAGATAAGCAAAAACAAGCTGGAAAGTTTTTGTTCTGACACATAGATGTCGCCCTTTTCAAAAAATCCATGTAATTTTTAGGAAGTGCCAACCTTCAAACAATTATAAAAATCGAATTTCGTGTGCTGATTAAACACTGTTTTTAATGGGAAAAAATATCGTTCAAGCGAAGCAATGCAATGGCTTGATAAATGTTACGGAGACTCTGCCCCTGGAAAATCACTCACCCTTTACTGGTGTACTGAATTTAAACTCGGTCGTACAGATACAAATGATGTTGAACGCTCTGGAAGTCCAAATGAGGTGGTCATATCGGAAAACGTCAAAAAAAAAAATCCAAAAAATTGTTTTGGATGACCGTAAAGTGAAATTACATGAGCCAGCTGACACCTTAAAGATGTTTAAGAGCAATAAAAAGGATTTTTTTATGTGATATGTGACAATGGATCCACCACTATACACCGGAATCAAATCGGCAGCCAGCTGAGGGGACAGCAGCCGGTGAAAGCTGCCCGAAGCGACCAAAGACACAACAGTCGGCTGGGAAAGTTTTGACCTCTGTATTTTGGGATGCGCATGGAATAATTTTCATCGATTATGCTGAGAAGGGAAAAACCATCTATATCGAATATTATATAAAGGTATTGGTGCGTTTGAAGGCAGAAATCGCAAAGCAACGGCCCCAAATGAACAAGAAATAAGTGCTCTTTCATTAAGACAATGCACCGTATCACAAATCAATGGTTATGATCGCAAAATTGCATGGACTGACATTCGAATTGCTTCCTCATTCACCGTATTCTTCAAATTTGGCGACTATTATCTATTCACAGACCTCAAAAAATGCTTGCCTGAAAGAGATTTAGCTCAACGAAGAAGTTATCGCCGAAACTAAGGCCTATTTTGAAGACAAAGGTAAATCCTTCTGCCAGAAAGTTATAGAAATATTAGAAAGGCATTGGACTAATTGTATCGCTCATGAAGGAGACTACATTGATGAATAAAGTCGAATTTTGCAAAAAAAAAATGTGTTTTAAGTAGCTAGACCAAAAACTTTTCAGCCTACGTGTTATTAATAAAAATATAGTCAGGACAGCATTGGCAGCTGGTTAGTACTATCTTTTGTATTATATAAACAATATATTTACCAAAAAGTATATCTATCTTTATTAAAACTTACCAAAAATAGCAGAAATTTTCACAAAACTAATCACTAAACATGCCAATATATGCAATGGCAATAACTTTATTACAGGATACATTATGGTTTCAAGATTAATACTCTTCTATATATTTTTCCTTAGGCAACTTCTTTGTATAAATGTAAAGAGGTAAAAAATCTTGCGCACAAAAATGCTGTATGAATAAAATGAAAAAGAAGACTTTGTATAGATATCCTACTCAAATCTTAACATTTACTTAAGAAACGACAGCTATTACTGAGTAACATTTTTTACGAACTACAAATTATTATAACTCCTTTAGCAAAAATATTTTTTATCGGTACAATAATGAAAAAGACTTATAGCCTGTCCCAAAATATAAGATTCTGATTTTTGCCGTTTTAAGTGGGCAATATAAAAATTCTGACCTTTTGTTTATGATAGGTTGCAGAGATGGACTTAAGAATTTTATTCATTATAAATAAATAAAATTATAAGTGTTTTTGGGATGTTTATTTATAGCATTTATTGCATGTAAAAACAAATGGATAAGAAGTACAAATATACAGTTTGAATGAATGGGGTGTACAAGAGGGGACATATTGTATAAATAAAAATATATTTTAACTTAAGCCTAATTTGGTTTCACTATCACTGTCATCAGCTGAGGTAATTATCAGTGGTTTTATATTATTTACATAAACATATGAATCTTCAACTTTAACAGCGTGCTGAATGGAATTCTTCCAGCTTTCACAAGGTATATCATTTATAACTTTTTTTACTAATTCAACCACTGACCCGCTTAAAGTAGGAGATACATTTTGTGCCCTTATTTTTGATTTAACGTGATGCCAAATATATTCAATTGGATTAAACACACAATGATACGGAGGAAGCCGCAAAACAGTGTGTCCCATTTTCTCAGCCATACTATCACAAACATATTTCTTTTTCAATTTATAGTCTTTCAAAACTTCCAAAAGATCACTTTGTTTATAACTAACGTCAAAATAAATGTCATTTTCTAACCTATATTCCTGTATTTCCGATTTGGTGTTGGCTGCATTAGGAATCTTATTTAGTAGGCGACTATGGTAACTTGCATTGTCCATAACTATAACATTCTGTTCGGGAACATTTGGCAAAAGGGAATTTTGAAACCAATTTTCAAAAAGCTCTGCGGTCGTGTCTTCGTGATATTCCAAACTAGAATCTTTCATGTTTTTTGTAGATAATAGTAGACAATTTGAAACCCAGCCCTTTTCAGATCCAGCATGCAAAATGGTTATTCGTTTCCTTTATTTGAAGGTGTTTAGTCTGACATTTTGTACTGCTGTCAACCCACCCTTTTTGCACAGTATCATGGGTATTGGACCATGTTTCGTCAAGGTAAATTATTGGCCAATTCTCTGATCGATACTTTTTAATTTCTTGTAAATAATTATGTCGCAAGATTCGTAATCTTTGTGACTCAATCACTACTTGCCTTTTGTTGATTTTTTCGAACGTGAATCACATTCTTAAGAGAATTCTGTGAAGGGTTAATCGGCCACAATGTATATTGGTACCGTCCTGCACCAGTCTTAATTTTATTTTGTCTAGTGTCGGCACCAACTGCTCTTCATACATAGAATATATTTTTCTCCTGATGACGTCTTTTTCACAATCGTCTACATGATGCATTTAGAAACATTTCCATTTTTTCCTGTTCCTGAGTGATGGTTTTCTACAATATCCTTAATCGTAGAAATTGGGGTTTTTGTTAGTTCACTGGTTTCTTGCAAAATACTTTGTTTATTCAAATTTCTTTTTACCAGACTGTCGTAAACATTTTTCACCATTTGTTTAGCGTCAAATGATAAATGTTTTCTCTTGCGATAGCCACTATTGTAATTTTCCCACAGACGCCACATAATTAAAATAGAACCGTTACGTTGTAAGTTGTACGTAAAACTAAAAATAAAAATAATAAAAAGTATCTTTCGAATCTTAATGGTGTAGTCATTAGGCCTATATTATCAAATGCTTAAAGGGCTCCAAACCGGGTTGCCAGGTAGTAAATATATTGGTAAAAATAGAATCCATTATGATTACAGGTGCAAGTGAGGGTGGTATACAAAGCAGGTAAAATAAAAATACGTTTATCGTAATACCTGGCAAACTATGCACAAAACCTTAATAGGGTCGTTTATTGCCCCATTGAAAAAGCAAAAAGTCAGGAACTTATATCTTGGGATATACTTTATCGGCACTAATATTTAAATGCGTTCTTGGTATCACGTATCAAGGTATATGCGGTTAACATTTTCCAAGACCTGGTAGCGGAAACTCACTATCATATCAGGTTTATGATAACGCGTGTATTTTCCAATGTTGAAGAAGAAATTAAAAGACCTATTATTTAAGTTAAATATTGTTTAAAAAATTTACAATGTTTTGTTACTGCAATTTACTGTTTCTCTGTCTGTTTAGTAAGTCATTTGTAAATTACTCATGACAGAATTTTCGTAGTTGTAAAAATTATAGCCAACTAAAGAATTGGAAAACTTTCTCCAGAATTTTTCGGTTAAAACTCTCTAGTAAAAGTTTACATTTAAGGTAATCTATAAATGAAATTGTGATTTTCACAATGTTAGTTGAAGATTACAGATTGCCATGAAAACAAAACACTTTGATAGCGGTAAGATACAACAAACTGTATTTCTGATGAGAGCCTAAAGTTAGAAGCATAGCTTCCCTCCATCTGAGGTTTTTGAGGCCGCAGACCAACAGAGGATTGTCCAGCTAAGCTGGCAACAATTATCGGCAAGTAGCGCTTTCGTCCGGGTTACACTCTAGGTATATAAACGTATTCTTCGTTAAGATTTATATTACAAAATATAGCTGGTAATAAAATTTTTAAAAGCTTTCCAACGTTTAGCAACACTTGAGTATGATCTACTGATATTTAGAAAGCAAATGTAGTACTACGTTAATTTTCTGTTTGGAAAATCAATTTTCTAAAGGGCTTAATCCATTTTTCTACTAAATTTAGTTTTAAGTAATTTTTTAATAATATATTTAAATTTTGAAATAATCTCAAATTGCACTGTTTCAATTAACCTTTATTTTTGACGTCTATGTAAAAATACTTTATACGTTATGTATGTTTATTATTAAAACTGGTAAAAAAGAACAAAAAAATAATAATAAGCTTGCACGGGTACTTTAGTTTGGCCTATAGTGTATGTTATGTTTTAATCACGGGTAGATAATGTATTTTACAAAGTTCGACCCACTGACGATTTTATTAATTGCTGTGTAATAATAACATACAAAATTAACAACAAGTTGAAAATTTCAAAGAAATTTGGAGAGACTTAAAGTCTGTTTGTGTAGACTTGATAGCACACAACATGGGCTATAAAAATTAAAATGTCATAAACCATAAGCGTCCGAAATTTCTCTACTAATTTTTTTGCATTTTTAGTTTTAATCACCTTTATTTTCTATGTTTATACAACAGTGCGAATTTTTGTAACAAATATTTTATTACATGCCTTCTAAACTTTACAATGAGCTATATAAATCAGCGCATTTCAAAGTTTATTTTAATGCTAGCCGTGCCCGCGGCTTCGCTCGCGTGAACTTGATTCACCTTTATCCTCACTGCTTATTCGTTATGTTTATGTTATAATATAGCTCGAGGGCCTTAGAGGCTAATGGCTTGGTTGCATACTTGTCTCCACTTCTTTTTGTCTCCTTTTTCCAGTGCGAGATTCCCATCAACTCCGGTTTTTGCTTTACTGCCTGAATCCATGTAGAACGAGGTCTATCCTTGTCTCTTCTTCCAACCACTCCTCTTATTAGGGCTTGCTTTGCCTGTCTTTCTTCCTTCATCCTTGCCACGTGTCCCAACCATCTTAATTTCTGACTTCTTTTGATTTGGCTTATAAGGGATTTCGTATACAAGCATTTTAATTCGTAGTTTGTTCTTCTTCTCCACAGTCCCTCGTTTTTTCCTTCCTCCGTAGAGTCTTCTCAAAGCTTTCCTTTCCCACACCTCCAACGTCTCGTTTTCTCTTGCATTCAGTTTCCACGTTTCGCATCCATATGTCACCGTGGGTCTGACAACTGTCGTATATATTTTTTCTTTTGCTTTTCTTAGTACATTCTTTGATATCAACATTGGATTCATTGCCCCCAAACATTTCTGTCCTTTCGCTATTCTTTCTTGTATCTCCGTCCTTTCTTATCCACTCTCTGTTATTGTTACTCCCAGATAATTAAATTTGTCTTCTTTTTAAAAAATAAATAAATATCGTCTTTAATTCGGTATCCACAAAATCAATACAAAACAAAATCAAAAATATATATAATAGACAATTTCCATATGTACACACACAATTACAATTACCGCAGAAGGAGAAGAAATGGCGGAGTTTAGCCACAGGCTACTCTTACACTCAACCATTTCCGTCCTTATTTAAGCCTAATCAGATGTAATAAAGAAACCAAAAGAAAACACAATACCAAGAAAATAAAATAAGAGGAAAAAACAGACCTATAGAAAACTTTGATAATACAATAAGAATCCAAATCCTACACAATATATTACATATTATAAATATCTGTAAACCACATATAGCCAAGGCTTACAGAAAAATTCGGCAATCCTTGCTATAGCACTACACATGTTGTAGACCTAGCAAACGAGATTTATAACTCGAGCGCAAACTATTGTTATTGGACAATTTCAACTCCTGATCAAGCGAATTATAAAGAGACAGCGTTGTAAGTAAAGCAACGCCGGAACAAAGCAGACTGATGTTTTGGCATAGTGAGATGATCTCGATGTCTCAGGTCACGGTCGTAAACAGAAGAGCGGAATATAAGTTTTTCTCTTAAGTACGCTGGCGCGTCATTGCGCAGGAGTTTCATTAGGAATTCTGCAAAATGTAATTTAACTGTATTTGTCATATTTAACCATTTTAGTTCATTAATTTTAATTGATACATGATCATACTTTCTAAGGTTAAAAATAAAACGGCAACATGTATTCTGAACAATCTGCAGACGATTTTTAGTAATCATGTCTAAGCATGGAAAGTAGAATATACAACAATAATGGAATATAGGCAGGATCAAGGATTCACATAATTTTTTCCTCATTCTCGCATAGCTTCTTCGGAGCAGTGTACTAACATGCTTCCTAAACCTCAAGTCTACATCAATATACAGCCCGAGATTCTTACTACACCCCGTAAAAGTCAAATTAACGTCACCCAAATGAAGTTTACTAACTTCTTGCAGCATCTGGCGACACCTCCTTGGACAAAACAACATTATTTCAGTCTTATCCTGATTTATTTTCACGTCGTGCTCTTTTTAATAAGTAAGTACTGCCTCGAGATTAGCGTTTAAGCATTAAGTAGCATCCTCTGGCTCGCTGGGGTTAAAATAGTGCAGCAATACAGTATCATCGGCATAAGCCTGTACATGTGAATTTACAGCAGAGTGAAAAATGTCAAAAGGGTACATCAGAAACAAGAGAGGTCCGAGAATAGACCCCTGTGGAACTCTAGACACCACTCTTCCACTGGAGGAACATTTACCGGCAATACGGACCCTCTGATGTATATCTGAAAGATATATTTTAAAAAAAGACACTGATATGACATCAAATCCCAGATACTTCAGCTTCGCACAAAGCAATTCGTGAACCAGGACGTTAAATGCTTTGGAATAACCCCGAGAGACCGAGATAACAGCTTTATTTTTATCGAAAGCTCTGACTATATTGTCAGTGAGATTTAATAACGCGGAAGTGGTGCTATGGGCCTCCCGAAAACCAGATTGATGGGTGGGGAGAAGACTGTTAAATGTAAGATAACGAAGGACCTGTGTGTGAACGGTTCTTTAAAGCACTTTAGAAAGGACAGGGAGAAGACTAATAGGGCAAAAGTCACTAACAAGAGTTAGACTTTTAATTTTTGGGATTGGACAAACCATGGACTGCCTCCAGTACATGGGAAAGTAACCAGATTCCATACAACAGTTAATAATGTGTGTCAAGTGATTCAAGATCACAGGCAGACTAAGTTTTATCATGAGAATTGTCAGTTCATCACACCCAGCGGCGTTAGACCTGATGCTACAAACATTTTTTCGAACAGTCTCAGGACTTACCATGGTGAAACTAAATTGCATGTCAACATCGTATCTGTTATCACTATAAAGAGGTATTCTATTGCCACAGTTCTTGGATTTTTGAAATACACTCAAAAAGTAATCATTCACTTCATCCGGACTCATAACCTCAGCTGAGATACACACACCTCTGGAATGCTGCCGTCGCCGCAAAAAGTCCAAATATTCCATTTTTTTTTTTTTCCCTGCGAACTGACGCAAGAGCAAAATTTCGAAGCCGTTTGTAAGTT
Source organism: Pachyrhynchus sulphureomaculatus (assembly GCA_019049505.1). Lineage (NCBI taxonomy): Eukaryota > Metazoa > Arthropoda > Insecta > Coleoptera > Curculionidae > Pachyrhynchus > Pachyrhynchus sulphureomaculatus. The sequence goes on along the minus strand of CM032447.1, from coordinate 164,005,204 downwards.
TCCCAGGCTGTAATGTTTTTATCTGCTTTATATCTAGATTCAGCTCAATCACGTTCCTTCATTATGAGCTTCAATGCAGGAGTAAGCCATGGGGCGGGAGGCTTGTTCACCCTAACGATTTTGTGCGGTGCATGCAAGTCAAATAAGGAGGAGACACGAGATGTCAGAAAATGCACCTTATCATCAATATTAGACTCCTAATAAATTATATTCCAAGGTATCTTACACAAATCGAGGTAAAACTGGCCCTCACTGCAGTCAGCGAAGCTACGAAACCTTACAAATTTCTGCAAATTTCCCTTTTCGGGCAATTTAAGATTGCAAAATACCAATCTATGATCACTAATGTTATCAGCACAAATAGTGCCGGAACAGTGAACTACATCTGAGTCATTTACAAAAATGGGTCATTTACAAAAATTAAAGCTCAAATTCGACCAACTATGGAATACTGTTCCCATGTTTGGGGCTTCGCTCCCAAACATACACTGCATTTGTTGGATTCTGTTCAGAGAAGGGCTGTTCGTCTGATTGGAGACCCAGAACTGACCGGCGGCCTTGATTTGCTGGAACATCGAAGAACGGTTGACGACTTGAGTCTATTCTACAAGTATTTTCATGGAGAGTGTTCGAAGGATGTAGCCCGCTTGATTCCTCCCAAAGCGGTGCATGTTAGAAGTACACGTCGCGTCGATACGAACCGTAATGAGTTCAGCTTGTTACTCCTCGTACAACGCTTTTCAAGCAGTCTTTTATATGGAGAACATCTTCCCTTTGGAATAGCTTACCCAGGACTGTGTTTCCCACCGAGTACAATTTACAGCGATTCAAGGACAACGTGAATCGCTTTTTCCGCACACATGTTGCTCCTGTTGCGCTTTAGGGGCTTCCCTCCAGCACGTGTGCTAGACCCATAAAAAAAAGCAATGTTGATGCTCTGCGTGTAACCCTGGTGGGTTCATCAATAGTCTGAGCAAAATCCAAAGTATCAAATAAGTGGGAGACAGGGTTTGTCAAGGTGAGCAGGTTCACGTTGAAATCCCCAAGGACAGTAATATACTCATATAGTGGCAAAAGCTCAGGCAATACATTATCTAAGGCTCGACAACACTCCAAATCATTATTTCCTGTCCGATAGATTACCCCTACAACCATAATGATTTTGCTTTTTATCTTAATTTTAACCCACACGGTTTCAAAACCCTCCACATCTTCAGTATTATCCAACCCATAGTTTCGCTATGGAAAGAGTATTTGACGTAAATTCCCACGCCCCCCCCCCCCCCCCTCCCACAGGACCATCACGGAGAAAAATTCTATAACCATTTAAAGCAACAGCATCAAAAGAAATCTCGGGGCTCAGCCAGGTTTCTGTGACTGCTATCTCATCGAAATCATTACTACTTACCAGGTCTACAAACTCTTGAAAGCCAGTGAAAATCGACCTAAGATTAAGGTGAGCTATTCTAAAATTAAGAGAGTTATGTCCATTGTTCATATTGAAAGGTTGTTCTCTATGAGGCTTCACTAAAATAGTCAATTCTCTTGTTTTGTTCACCTATTAAACGCAATAACGATAGGCAATCCCTATTTAACGCATTGTGACTTACATCAATATCCAAACTTTTATCTTTCTTGGCTTTATCACAATTCGTACATTTCACAATATTTGAGTTACAGCCTTTATACGTATGATTTCCAGAACAGTTAGAGCAAGTAATGTTCGACTTACAGTATTTCGCAAAGTGATGAAAACCTATGCAGATATAACACTGACGTGATTAAAAACACCTGGACACCTGGACACCTGGACCAACCAAATTTAACTCTTTCTTGTTTAAGCAGTAAACTATGACTTCTTGAATCCAGTTCTAAAATCATGTCAATATTTTTGAATCTATTTACAGTCTTCTTGAGTACTTTCATGTGGAGACCATCGCCAGTATTTAGTTCATTCCATTTCACAATCAGGTCTATGATGACATCGTCAGAATCATCCATGTTAATATCTTCATTATTTATGTTGAAAATTTTTAGTTTGGGCCGTTTTAGGGCAGGAGATTCCACAGTATATTTCGGCCCCAATTGACTACCGATCTATATCCTTTCTATTAGCGCATCCAATTACAACACCTCCATTTTTAACCTCCCGAAACTTTGAGACATTTAAATCGACTGGATCAATTTTCACTTTGCGCAATAAAATTCCAAGTATCTTCCACCACGACCTTGATTTCCGATGCGGAAATCATACTAGATAATTCCAATTTACACAACCGTGCCTCACATCCATCACAACCAAATATCTCTACCTGATCACTAGTCTTTTTGCAAACATCGCAAGCCATTGAAACGTCGTCCTCCCTGGACGAATTTACTCTTCTCCTGACAGGCCAAATTTACACTACACCAATTCATTCTTTTCAACGTCAACAAATAGATCTTTTCTTTTTCCTTTTTTTGTCCAAGATTCACTAAGGTACCACTTTGCACTTATAGTTAAGTTCCGGATACGCCAATTTTTGTCATATTTATCACCGTTTTACACCCTAATTCAGGGACCGAGGGTTGCTAACTTTCAGCAACCGATACCCGACCCACCAGGATATACACTTTTTAGTTCGTTGTACTATTCTATTTGAAATTTCTAGAATAAAACACAAAAATACGATACTAATTTTTTGTAACACGTGTGCAATGTTCGGCGGTCAGAGTACAATCTTATTAACAGTAAAAGTCAGTACAATCTTATTAACAGTTTTCAAACATATATCTCTTCCCTGGGTTGTTTATTATATCTAAACTTTTGTTGTTTTTATTATCCTTCTTCTTTGTAATTTCCATGTATTTTGTTTATTCCTCATTTATCTTTAGTCCTCTCATTCTTCCTCTTTCTTCTATCCTAATTTTGGCTTTTTTGAGGTTCTTTTTTGCTCTTGCAATCACTGCTACATGATCTGCATAGGCCAAGCATTGGCAGGTTTGTTGGTATATCGTTCCATTTGTTTTTATTTCTGACTCCCGAATTATTTTCTCTAGTACCAAATTAAATAGATATATCGACACTGAATCCCCTGTCTTAATCCTCTCTTCACCTTAAACTTGTCTGATACTTTGCCCTCAACCAACACTCTATTTTCTGTGTCATTCAGGGTCATTCTCACCATGCGAATCAATTTACTTGGAATTTTTAGTTCTTCCATTATCTTGTAGAGTCCTTCTCTATTTACAGAGTCATATTCTTCTCTGAAATCTACAAAGACCAAGTGTAGTGCCAAATTTTGTTCTAAGCTATTATCTTGGATTTGCTTAATCGAAAATATCTGTCCTATAACCTATCTATTTTTCCTGAATCCACACTGGTACTCTCCCAGAATAGATACGGCTTTCTCTTCTAGTCTGTTTTTGATAGTCACCACTACTATCTTGTACACGACATCCAATAAGGCTATTGGTCTATAATTAGCACATATAGTTTTTTTTCTCCTTTTTTGTATATTGGACAAATGAGCGACTCTCTCCAGCTCATTGGCATCTTTTCTGTTTCCCATATTTCTTGCACCAACCGGCATATTTCATTTTCCAGATCTACTCTTCCAGCTTTTATCATTTTTGCTGTTATACAATTTCCACACGGAGCCTTATTTTTTTGGGGTTCTGATTATTTCTCTTATTTCTTCTTTGCAAGGTTTGTTTGTCCCCTCCTGCCCTTCAGTTAATTTTGCTTCCTATTTGTCACTCATCTCCATTTAATGTTTCTTTAAAGTATTCCGCCCATCTATTCAGTCTTTCTGCCAAGCTTACTGCTAAACTACCTACCTACCTACATATTAGCATTTTGTTTCTGTGTATTCCCTTTGTATTTTATAAAAAAAACACGTAAATCGGATAAGTGGTTCTTGAGTGCTAAACGCACTAATGGACAGACAGGCAGAGAAACGTTACTTTTCATATATTATAGATTATTATTATTATTATATAACCTGGCCAGAGAACATATGTATGAATTTAAAAAAAAAACACGTAAATCGGATAAGCGGTTCTCGAGTGATAAGCGCACTAACGGACAGGCAGACAGAGAGACGTTGCATTTTATATATATTATAGAAGATTATAGATAACCTGGCCAGAGAACAAAACACGTAAATCGGATAAGTGGTTCTCGAGAGGTAAGCGCGCTAACAAACAGACAGGCAGACAGAGACACGTTGCATTTTATATATATTATAGATATTCTTTGCTATATGATATTGTTCCATATTTAATGGTTTAGGCAGTGTATTGCAAAAGAACGCGCTAGCGGCAAACTTTTTTCCGACTTGATTCACTATTATCGTCCCTGCTTATTCCTTATGTTATCTAACGTAATAAAATATAGCCTATAATCTGGCCAGAGAACATATGTATGTTTTAAAAAAAAAAGCACGTAAATCGGATAAGTGGTTCTCCAGTGATAAGCGGACTAACGGACAGACAGAGAGACGTTGCATTTTATATATATTATAGAAGTAAATGATGAAACTGAAAATATTATTTGTATGATAAACGCCTAAACGACTGCAATTAACAATTCTTAAGAACTAGAAATATGTTATAAAGTTTAATGATAATAGGTACAATAAAATTATTTAGGATTTTAGCAGTTACTGGAATATAATTAACCAAAGTACTTATCGGTAGGTAGGTGCCTAAGTACCTAAGTATGTAATAAAAATATTCTGTGTAAGTATAAAAATAAAGTTGATCGACGTGACCGTTACTATGTGGTAATTTATCATTTTAACGGAAAGAAATAAAACACTTATTATGTATTATTACCACTATATTGTACAAGTTTTGCGACTGCAGTTTCGACCTATGCGGTCATTATCAAGCTTACGTACTAAACTGAATTAAATAGACAAGTCATACTAAAATTAAAGTTAGGTGGTAGGTATAAAATATTATTATAAAACATTATTATTTGATTCTAAGATATTTAATTTGAAACCTTTCTCCGCATAATGTAGAATTTCTGTATTATGTAAAGCGGGAAAGGGGTGTTGGTTTTCTGTACAATGGTTTGCAAATGAGGAATCTGTTTTTTGTAGTCTATATGATCTATAATGTTCTGTATAACTGGTTTTAATGTTTCTTCCGCTTTGTCCAATATATATGCTGTTACAGTCCGAGCATTTTAACTTATAAACTCCACATTTTTGAAATTTGTCCGTCTTATCTTTGGCATTGTAAAGGATATTTGAGAAGGTATTTTGCGATTTGAACGCAATTTTCAGATTATGTTTTGAAAAAATATTGGCTAATTTTTCTGATAGCGTGCCATGGTAGGGTATTGTAATGTATGTATGTTGTTCTGTGGATTTTATTTTAGGGTATATTAAGCGAAAAGTAAGTTGCTTTTGTTTTTTGTTAATTAGTTTTTCAACCCACTCTCGAGAGAAGTTATTTTTTGTGGCAATGTTTTTAATAGTATTTAGTTCGTCTTCTAGGTCAGCTTTGGATAACGGGAGTGAAAGGACTCTATGTATCATTGAGTTGAATGCTGCCATTTTATGTTGGTTTGGGTGGAATGAGTCTTTTGGGATCGTTATACCTGTGAATGTGGGTTTTCTGTATACTTTAAATGGGCAACTGTCATTCGTATGTAAGATGCTTAGATCTAGAAAGTTAATTTTGTTATCTGCTTCCTGTTCTAGAGTAAACTGAATTTTTGGGTGGATGCTATTAATGAAATTTAAGAGATTGTCTAGTTGTCTTGAGGAGCCTTTGAAACAAGCAACATATCTGTACTAAAAATGAATGTGGTTTTTGCCATGATTAGAGTTAAGAATTTCTCTTTCTATATTTGTGATGAAAATGTCTGCTAAAAGAGGACTAAGTGGTGATCCCATAGGTAAACCTGAGTTTTGAAGGTAGAATTTGTGATTGAATTGGAAATATGTTTGAGAGAGGCATGTTTCAAAAGCAGATAATATTTCGGAGGAGATCACAGGGTTTATATTAGATTTGTTCAGTATTCGGAGAGTGTAAATTTTAATTTTTTTACACTCTCCGAAATCAATGTAATTTTCTCAGAATACGAGAAAAGGAGAATAGTCAACATGAATCCAACTGCCCCGAAAATTATATGGCCTTATTAAGAATCACAAACCAGAATTTGTGATTGAATTGGAAATATGTTTGAGAGAGGCATGTTTCAAAAGCAGATAATATATACGGAACAACATACATACATTACAATACCCTACCATGGCACGCTATCCGAAAAATTAGCCAATATTTTTTCAAAACATAATCTGAAAATTGCAAAATACCCTATCAAATATCCTTTACAATGCCAAAGATAAGACGGACAAATTTCAAAAATGTGGAGTTTATAAGTTAAAATGCTCGGGCTGTAACAGCATATATATTGGACAAAGCGAAAGAAACATTAAAACCAGATATACAGAACATTATAGATCATATAGACTACAAAAAACAGATTCCTCATTTGCAAACCACTGTACAGAAAACCAAACACCCCTTTCCCGATTTACATAATACCGAAATTCTACATTATGCGGAGAAAGGTTTCAAATTAAATATCTTAGAATCATTGGAAATTTATAAACATCGGAAAAACCAAAACTGTAATCTGTTAAACGACCAACTAGACCTTTTCTATTCACCGCTATTTACCGTCATAAAACCATAAAATTACTACCTACCACTTAAGATCAATTGTATTAACCCTAGAATTAAATAATAATGTTTTATAATAATATTTTATACCTACCACCTAACTTTAATTTTAGTATGACTTGTCTATGTAATTCAGTTTAGTACGTAAGCTTGATAATGACCGCATAGGAAGAAACTGCAGTCGCAAAACTTGTGCAATATAGTGGTAATAATACATAATAAGTGTTTTATTTCTTTCCGATAAAAATAAAGCCCTAGTGCACCAATAGCCAACAAGCTAAGTTCGTGACATTGTGGAAACCTGTGCCAACATGACGGGAGTTGGATCAGCAACTATAGATTTCTAAAAGAAAGAAAACGCAGTCCCAGCAACGAACCTCAGAATCACAAAGGAAAGGAGCCCTTAGAGGTCGATGAACACTTTAAAAACGCAATAAGAAGAAAAGTACACCATTTTTTTTATTAAGAAAGAAATACCTACACTACATAAATTTTGCAAGAAATCAGAGAAGACTTACCAGATTTTAAAAAATGGAAATAATGGAAAATCCTTCATAACCTGAATTTTCGTTGGGAAAAGCACAATAGAAAATCTGTTCTTATCGATAAAATAGAAATAATTTGTTGTAGAAGAGAATAGCTACGAGCAATCAGAAAATTTCGAGCCAAAGAAAGAAATATTTTTTATTTAGATGAGACTTGGGTTAATGAAGGACACACAGTGAAAAAATTCTGGATTGACAAAAACATTAAGAGTGCCAAACAAGCTTTTATGGAAGGTTGATTAACTGGTTTACAACCCCCTTCAGGAAAATGTCGCAGGCTAATTATAGCACATATTGGTTTTGAAACCGGATTTCTTGACGGTGGCTTGTTGGAATTCGAATCAAAGTCGACTAAAGATTACCATGAGGAGATGAGAGCTGATGCTTTTGAGGAGTACTTCCAACAAATGATTGAATGTATACCAGCAGAATCAGTTATAGTATTAGATAATGCGCAATACCATTCTCGATTAATAGAACGACTCCCGACAAATTCATGGAAGAAAGTGGATATTCTTCAATGGATAAGATAAAAAACATAAAGATGGTATGTTAAAAACGGAACTTTTCAAAATTGCGAAACAAAATAAGGCACAGTTCAAGAAATATGCAGTAGATGAGATGGCAAAGGAACGGAATACCACAGTGCTTAGATTACCTCCATATCATTGCGAATTGAATCCCATAGAGCTAATTTGGGCACAAATAAAAGGTTCCGTTGCAAAGGTAAACACCACGTTCAAACTTCAAGATGTAAGGCAATTATTACTCGCCGAAATAGAGAGGATCAAAGAGTATAATTGGAAAAATGCCATTCGATGTGTTATAGAAGATGAAAATAAAATGTGGAAACTTGACGAATACATCGAAGAAACTATAAAAATAGAACCCTTAATTATCAATTTAAGAGAAGTTGAGCCTTCAGATTTTAAAGATGATGATGTAATTAAAGTACTTATATATCGTGAATTGTGAATTCGTATATATACATAGATCTATAAATTAAAAAATTTTTGGTAATAAATCTTATATTTCTATAACTTTATTTTTAAGATAATTTTATTTACTCAACACTAAAAGCAGGTTACGCTTGGACGGCTATGCTACCGATGAACCCTCATTTACATTTTATGATCTATTGTATAATAGAAGTTTTCTGCCTATAATAGGGTGAACCTTTAAAAGTAATTCAAAACAGGTAGCAAAATCCAGTAAAATGCATAAGAAATCTCTTTTTTTTTGGACGTACCTCAACATGCATTTGCATCTACAATGAGTGAATTCTGCTATCAACTCCAAACAAATACACTTTAGTATACGCTTCAACAAGACTGCACTTTTATTTAGGAATAATTGTTACTATACTGGTGCAAAAAATCGACTCAAACTATTTGGCTTTATATGTATAACAGGGATCCTAGAATTTAGTGTTCATATATTCTTACGAATTTCATTATCATTTGAAAGCCCATTCTAGTCTCTTTCTAGTGATACCAAATTCCATAGCATACCTCAGGCTTTTTACTGATTAAAATAATTAAAAGGGAAAACAAGAATTGAAAATAGGGGTAAGAGAAAGGAAAAATTAAATAAATTTTAAGTTTAACAATTAAATTTATTGAAAAAAAATAAAATCAATAGTTTGTATTACTCCTCCCCCCTAGCCCTTATTATTACTTCCAACCGGTTTTTCATGGAGCGAGGAAGCTTTTTCACCACTGTCTCTGGGATTCTTCCCCACTCTTTAGCAATCGCAACCTTTAAGTCTCTCAGCAATACAGGGGCTGGATTTCCGGCTCGAACTCTTCTTTTGAGCTCATCCGACATGTGATCGATTAGATTAAGGTCAGGACTCCACGCAGGCCAGTCTAATGTGGGTATTCCCACTGATGCAGCAGCAGGTGGCCTCACATTGTCGTGCATTAGCACGAAGCTATCGCCACCAAACCCAGCGTAAGGAACGACGTGTTCCTGCAGGATCTCGTCGATATACCGGTAAGCAGTTAATCCACTTCTACGGGACTCAACAGTCACGAAAAAACCAAATCGGTATTCGCATCCAGTGAGATCCCTCCCTACACCATGACAGAACATCCTCCGTAGGCGAACTTTTCAGTAATGCAGCACTGCGCATAGCGCTCCCCAGGCCTCCTATAGACTCGTCTTCTTTCATCATTTCCAGGTTGGTGCATCATTGCTCCAAGGTCCAGTCGACATGTTCTTAGGCGGTCGCGCGTTGGGCTGCTGTCAATTTGGATCCGACAACTTAAGAGGAAGTGTCCAAAATTTATGTATATATATATATATATATATATATATATATATATATATATATATATATATATATATATATATGTATATATATATATATATATATATATATATATATGTATGTATGTATATATATATATATATATATATATATATATATATATATATATATATATATATATATATATGTATATATATATATATATATATATATATATATATATATATATATATATATATATATATATATGTATATATATGTATATGTATATATATGTATATATATATATATATATATATATATATATATATATATATATATATATATATATGTATATATATATATATATATATATATATATATATATATATATATATATATATATATATATATTTGGATGTTATTGAATTTCAAATTCTAGATTTCTTGTCGACATATCGTGTCTCGCATTTCTTTATTGATTTTTTTTTCTGTTTATTATCTATAATGGGCGTCTTAACAAAAAAAACTATTATTGGTATTAAGTATATATACCATTTTGTATTATTAAGAGGATATGCGTGCCACCATATTTATTTTTTTAATTAAATGTGTGTATATGTGACTGACTCCTCTTCCTCTGTCATTCATAGTTTGGGATAATTTCGGTCTTTGCAGAGGATCTTGGTTTCATTGAATTTAAAGTCATGTTTTATTTCCGATTCGTGTTTACTAAAGGCAGTGGAAGCATTCTTAGTATATTTGTGTCCATTAGTCTGTTTTTTAGTAACTGACAAGTCATTCCAATGTATTTCTTCGGACAATCCGCATATGGTATTGTATACACAAAATTTGATTCATTCATTGCGGGAGCATGGCTTTCTAAGTTTGTAAATAATGAATTTAGTTTATTTTGAATTTTATGGCAGACTACAATGTTATATTTTTTTAAGACCCATTTCAACTTCTCAGAAAGTTCCTTTGTAAAAGAAAGTGGTAAAAATTTATCACGGTTTTTTTATTATTTTTGGTATTGTTTTTTGAGTTACTGAAAAACTTAAAAATTCTCTTTTTTATTGTTCGATTGATGTCACTCTCTTTAAAATTGTTTTGTAATAAGACCGTTTTTATTTTTTTTAGTGCTTCTGGTCTTAGTTCAGGGGAATGAGTCTGCCATAAAACCCAAAATAAACTAAATTCATTATTTAGAAACTTAAAAAGCCATACTCCCGCAATGAATGAATCAAATGTTGTGTATGCAATACCGTGTGCGGATTGTCCGAAGAAATATATTGGAATAACTTATCAGTTACTAAAAAACAGACTAAATGGACATAAATATACTAGGAATGCTTACAGTGCCCTTAGTAGATACGAATCAGAAAAAAAATATATCTTTAAATTCAATGAAACCAAGATCCTCTGTAAAGACCGGAATTATGTCAAACTACAAATCAAAGGGATGATCGAAATAAAAAAAGATGAAAACACTGTGAATGACAGGACTAATATAAGAGGAATCAGTCACATATACACAAATTTAATTAAAAAATAAATATGGTGACAAGCATATCCTCTTAATACTACAAAATGGTATATATACTTAATATCAATAACAGTTTTTTTTGTTAAGACGCCCATTATAGATAATAAAAAGAAAAAAAAATCAATAAAGAAATACGGGAGACGATATGTAGACAAAAAATACAGAATTTGAAATTTACTAACATACAAACAGTTGACTTTCAAGGTATGTACTCTTGATTATTTTATATTGTTTTTATATATGTAAATATATAAAATGTCTGAGTGTGCGTAAAATATAGATTTTCTAAACCTGTAATTGAAAAAGATTTTACCATGTCTTTCCTAATTTTAGAATGAATAAAAGAAAAAAAAATGTTTTGAAAATACCTAAAAAAATAAGGCGAAACGTCAAATAAACAACTAGCATGGTATTTTTCAAAAGAACCTAAATACCCAAGAAAAACCAACCCGGTTAATGTGAACAAAAGGTTCAACAGAACAATTTATACATATATATATATATATATATATATATATATATATATATATATATATATATATATATATATATATATATATATTTATCCAATGATATAATTTTTGCAATATATTTTTTTACTGTTATATAAATCATTGTACCTTGATTATTTGTCAATGTTGCAGACAAAATTTAAAATGCTTATTAAATTTGCAGATGACGCCAGTCATTTATAATACACAGCACTAGTCCGATAAATTAATTATCACACAGTGTTTATATGGTTGCTTAATGAAACCTACCTCAATACAAAAATTTTGGCTAGAAGCCGACATACATAACGTTTCGAATCATTATGACGATGATGATGCGTGTTGATATATGTAATTTCTTATCATGAAGAGCAATCTACTCTCTTTCTCAACTACATCAACGATCTGCTGGAAAGGACCGGGAATCCAGCTTTGCAGAAAACAGTACGCTTATTTCGTCACTCACTTTGAATGCTAGAACATCGGCTACTCATGCAAGTATCCGCAGACAGCCGGAAGTCGTTTAACTTAACAAAGACCTAGAAAAGTTCTATCTTGGGGTGATAGTAACAAAGTAGAATATAACATTACAAAAACCCAAGCGGCAGCTTTTTTTAAAAAAATTTACTTTGCTGAACCGGACATAGTTATGTCGGGACACTCCATTCCTCTAACATCGTCAGTCAATCTGCTAGGCGCTAATTTGGTAGCAAATATGTCTTGGCATGAACATGTTATAAGCATAGCATAGAGAGCTTCTCAAAACCTGGGAATATATATATAAGTCGTCCAGGTCACGTGCTCGCTGAAAAAGGTTTTAAAGCGATTTCCACAGTAACATCAACTGAAAAAGGGGAGACGATAACTATTATAGCCTGCTGCAATGCTGAAGGCACTTTTCTGCCACCTGCTTGTATCATGAAGGGGAAAAATAAAAACTCGAGTTTGAAGATGGGATGCTTCCAGGAACAAAACTATTCATGTCTCAAAAATCAGCTTACATAACTTCAGAGATATTCTTAGAATGGTTAAAAACACACTTTGTTCCAAGAAAACCAGCCGGAAAAGTTGTTCTTCTGCTCGACGGCCACTCAACACATTGCAATTCAGTGGAAATGTTAGAATACGCTAGTCAGAACGACATTATTTTGATATCAATGCCGAGTCACACATCTCATTATCTCCAGCCCTTAGATCGTGCGGTATTTAAATCATTAAAAACTCACTTCTATGAACAGTGTAGACTTTGGTTAAAACAGCACCCAGGACGTCTTATATCAAGACTTTCTTTCGGAGATTTACTTAACAAGGCTTGGGGAAAAGCAGCAACAGCAGAAAATGCTATTTCTGGCTTTAAAGCAACGGGAGTGTATCCTTTCAATCCAGAAGCGGTGCCAGACTACGCGTTTATTCAAGAATCCGTAGGTATCTCGTCTAATACTTCTATTGAGCAAAGAAGAGATGCAAATTATAGCCCTGAAATCGTTCCCAAAAAATGGAAAACCTCATTGAACACTGCCACTATGTCTAATGTTTCAGAACCAAGCATTTCGAAAGAACTTCCATCTAATATAAAATATCTCCTATTCCACAAAAACCTATTGAAGTTCGTAAACGAGCAAAGCAAGGTGGCACACTATTAACATCTGAAAAACATATCAAAGCCAGAAAATTTGCTGCAGAAAAAAGTATAAAAAAGGAGAAAATAAAAAAAGGCGAAAAATCAAAGAAGAAAAAAGAAGAAGAGCAAAAAAAAAGTACTGTTCGATGTGCAAACAAAAGAAAAGTTATCCGAAGACTATCTGATAGTAGTGACGATGTCCCATTAATAACGTTAGCGGATAAATATAAGAAAAAAAAAAGCGAAACGAAAAGGACAACTGTCGCGGGTATGGAGAAAACTACTACGAAACAATTCTCAACGAAGACTGGCTTTAATGTACAATATGCCAGTTTTGGGTACATGAAAATTGTACAGAATTTGATGACATGTATTCTAAATGTGGTCAAGAAAAAGAAAGAGAGTTAAAAAATAGAAAATAAAACCAAAAATTTATGTTAAGGCTAGAATTAAGTTATGGCCATCTTATGTCATTTTCTATTTAAAATATAAGAAAAATAAATATTTAATGAAAAATGTGGATTCCCGCGTATGGATTTCATGACGTAGTTGATTATTTCGATATAAGATACGTAATTATGAGGATGGTATTTGGTATTTAAATAAGTAGTATCTATTCAGCGTTATCTTAGGTATCATCTTATTTTCGGCAATGAGAGAAATAAATTATTAACAATAAAAAAAATTCAAACATTCTATTTCCTTCATTTTCACCTGTGATTGAAAAAATATAAGATGTGTGTTGCCTTAATCGAATTAAACACACAAAGGATCATTTTATAGAGCAGTGTAATTTCATTTTAGTATGAACAACTTAAAGGTCAACGAAATACTATTTAAAAACTAATTAACATAATGACATCTTTTTCTTTTTTTGATAGATCATTACCTAAGAAAAATAATTTAGAAATAGAAGATCAATATCTTTTTGCTTAAAAATTACTATCAAACTAGTTGAGGAAAGATAGAAGGTATTCTAGATAAACAAAAGATGTTAAACTTTCTAGCATTAATTTGGAAAATCAACGTAAAGCTTTTCAAATCTCTTTCTCGAATGCATTCTGAGACGTCGTATTGGAAAATATCAACTAGTTGTGTTTTCCCCACTAACATCTAAACTGATTAACGGGCTTTTTATCTTTGAAAGTTTTTATTATAGCGAAATCAAAGATTTGGAGCAGTTATCGGTGTAATGTGGTCTCCGCTGTTAAATGGAAGAATGGTGACTAATGTCAATCTTTATTCTCTAACTTCTTCCCTTTTTCTGTGGAAACTTTTTAATTTGGTTATTTTTGTGATTACTAATTTTTGAAACGTGAAGAATTTACTTAATTTATTAAACGCTTATATTTAATTACACATCTTAAAATCACTACCTCGCATTTACGTGTATGAATGTGTAGAAATGATTTATCATACATAATCAAATTTCAACTAAATAGCTAAACTTAAAGTGAAGAAAAATTAAGTCAAAATTACTTAATCATAACTACAATAAAAGTGAAATTTAAGAGAAATTCTTAAATTTAGAATAATTCTATAACACAAAAAGTGTTTTATGAAAAGATTTTTTGAATAAAATGTTTGAAATCGGACACTTCGTTTAGAATTTAGAACTTAGTTAGATATTAACACCTGTCATTATTAATTTATTTTATAGTTGTAAAGTATGCTAACTGAACAAGTAACAGAGCTGACTGTAAGTTAGTAATTACTTGCCCACTTAATCGGCGGACATATGATATTTATGTTTAATACTGTTTTTACATTGTATGCAGTACAAAACCAAATGATACATTAATTACTTACTGTAGATAAGCGTTTTGTAATTTAATAACTAAACTTTTTAGTAGTGCTAGCTGGAAAGTTTGTAAATATTGGATCCCATGTCTATTCTAGAGCTTGTATTGACTTTATAACTTTTGTAGGTTCCACAAGAAAAGATGTATATATTTTTAAATGAATAAAGCTACTTTTATAACGTCAAATTCATTATTTTATTTTGAAAAAAAATGGCAGATTACTATATTATGCACTACTTTCATTTTATAAACATTGTTTTGTTGATTGGCAAATAACTTTTAAAGCTGTGTCACAAGAAATATCATTCCATGCGAAATCATTTGGACCGTTTAAAAACACCTGCAGACAAAGTTCAGTTCCGCCGGCATTATCTGGTTGATTTGCAGCGAATTTTCTGTAAAATACTGGTTTTCCTGTTGTAAGCCAAACAAATTCAGTTCCTAAGGCACCATGTCTAGTTCCAGACATCCAATAACCCTCGTAAGGACCACCTTTAAAAAATAAGTGACGGAATAATGAAAAATTAATTTAAAAAACTAGTTGTTGAAATTATCATTCTGATTATCTTCTTTTTAATGATACGATATTTCTGAAACTGACGTGATAAAGCTAAAATCCTTTAACAGTAACTTTTTTCAGCTTGAAAAATTCTTTTATATGTACCTCTCTAATCGAGTCAGAAAATTGAAGAAAAGTATTCACTGGCTTAATAAAGCCTATCTAAAAAAATAATAAAAGAGTCAAATAAAATTCCAAGTTAGGTTGAACTGTCACTTGGAATACAGCAACTGAATTTAAATTTTTTGGTAATATCTTCTCGACGCATATATCGAAAAATCTTAAATTATAAAAATACTGCTAACACAAGTTTTTTTAATTTTTTCTTTAGGACGCTGAGAAGATACGATACCTACATTTGAAAGCCGCCTTCATAATATTATTTTATTTTAAAGGTTCATTTAAAAAAATACAAAAAAAACAAGATTAGTTCTTTTTTGAACCGATGTTGGAAAAAGTCCTTTTTTGTTTTATTTGTTATCAAATATGTTGAATGTACGAGACATTATTATGTGTCTCGCAGGAACGAAATGAAAAATGCTGCGATATTGCAATATACTAGAATTACTATTTAAACTGGATTGTCCTGACTCGAATAGTTTATATGACTATCCCACGAAAAATAATGAAAAAGGTGTGCGTGTGTAGAGAGAGAATATTCCTGTATTTCTCTATTTTAGAGTTTATTAAATATCATTTGTTATGTAACTAAGTTAAATTAAAATCTGACGAGACTGATAGGTATTTCTTGTTTTTAGCGTTTTTGAGCTTTGACTATACAAATTGTAACACTGAAAGTTTTCGAGACCACTTAGAATTGTAGCTTGTTAGAGACAAGCTAAAATTCATATAAAAATGGCCTTTAAGGAAAACAACCTAATTTGCTCCACATGACGACAGTATTGTTTTCTTTATTAGTGTTAATTTAGGAGAAACCTATCCACTATTGTTTTTTACTTTTTATTTTTGTTTTATTCTATTTTTCTAAATTACGTATGTCTAAATTACAATATTTCTTCTATATTTTTATTATATTTGCTCCACTAAGTTAGTTATTATTTTACGCTGCTAATACTACTAAAAAATAATAGAACATTCTCCTTCTATGACAGTTACAAAAAATAAAAAACGTTTCCAACTCCGATAATCATTCTGCCCGATCAAACTTAAAGAATCGAAGGCCGCCAGAAGTTGTTATCATCACATACTAAGTTTAATACCTTTCTTTTTAGTTGTATATGATTTTCCTTGCTGTTGTGAAAGTTTAACTAACAAAAAATGCTTGGAGTTTCCAATGTTCAATTCTTATTGACTGAAAATTGCCATCAGTTTTGCAGAAAATATTATTGATTGTCTTAGGACTGAACGGTCTCAGTAATTGTAAAATCCAGTTTGGATAAATTTGGTCGCCGATTCTTATCTATTTTTCCTATATTAACCTCAAAAACAATTTACCTTCAGAGTCAATTGTGGTAAGTATAAGACTAAAATAATATGTTTGTATGTCACAAAAAGTTAAGGTGAGATGGAAGGGGTAAATTTTTATGTACTTTATATTGTGTTAGGGTTTTATTGAGTTTTGGATATAAGAAATGGTGTTCGTTGTTTGTACTACATTCACGACACTAACTGATTTGGTGAAGGGAATCTGCATTGATATTTTATTCATTTGTATAAATTTGAAACATTTAGGTTTAGGTAATCTATACACTTACTTTTAGGATCAATAGTTCTTGTATAATTTTCTAAAGCCATTTCTTCTTCTCTTGAGTTCACACTGACCAATTCCATTCCCAATTGTGCACATAAAGTCATTGCTTGAAAGAAATTTACTTTTCCCGAACCATACAAATAAGTAGTTTTTTTAGGTTCACTGCAGGTTCCATATTCTGAACACCCAACAGAAATTTGTACAGCTAAAAATAAAAATTTTAGATTTGATACTCGACATATACCTATCTCAGCTTTTATGAATATAATTGTTAATAATAAAGACAATTTGAAAACTTCATCACGAATATTAAATTTTTCCTTAACATTTCTAGTAGTGTAAAGGATTTCTCCTGTGTAGGTTGACAAAGTGCTGCTAGCTATTGAGAGCTTGTTCCAAGAACTGTCTTTCTCGAAATCTAGCGCGAAATTGAGTTAGTTCGAATTACACACGTCTTTTTGCATTAGTGGATCGGGGTAGGGAGTGGGAGGGACTTCATGGATGATCTGTCCCCAGATTGGTAAAAGATAAAGACCAGTGTCACGATTGAGGGTGTTGAGATATTTCGATGGACTTCCTAGGATAGAAAAATGAATTTCTTGCAAGAATCTTTGATTAGTCAAAGATAATCTGGTGTCCTATTTCATGATGGAGTTTTGCTACTTTTTAATTCTAATATATATTTTTCAGTTAGTTTCCGCGATATAGGTTTTACCATAGCTACATTAAGCTGAAGAGTCCTGGCTGTTCAAAAGGTATCTTATTTTTAACAGATCGACGACGTTGTGAGAGTTTAGGGTACGTAGAGAAACGTGTTATTATTTTGTGTTTCTGCAGAATTTTCGAAATGCGATCTGACATTTTGAATATATGGAAGAACTACAATCCCAGGAGACAGATCTGCTTGACTTCTGAGGAGATGTATATTTTCAAATGGAGCATTTTGTATCTCGGTGCTGGAAACTGTTGATTGAAGAATGGAAGTAAAATGCTTTAGTTCTGATTGAAGAGATTGTGGCTGAGAAAGTGATACGGCTCTACGAATATGAAAGTTTACTAAGTATTTTTGGGAGAGATGGTGATGTGAAGAAGCATTTAGATATCTAGTGTTATGAGTAGGCTAATTTTAAAGGTGAAGTGGATAAGTGGATGTAAAGCGTTAAGCTGATCATGGAAACTTTGAAGGGATTTTTGACGGTGTAAAAAGTAGTTTTTCGAAGTGTTCCATAAATATGTTGGTAATAACTGGAGAAAGAGGGGGAATCTGTTGCTATGTAGGATATTTGTTTATATATTCCAATATTGTATAGAAAGTACGTCCCTGAAAGGCATTTCTCAATTAGAGTTAGGAAATCTTATGCCAGGTTTTTGACATGGAGGATATCTCTGATAATGATTAGAGTACGAGAAGGAGAACTTTGGAGAAAAGACATTCGACATCGAACCTGAGTAAAATATCATTTGGGTCGTCATTTGATGCCCTTGAGTTTTACAAAATGCGAAGAGTTTAAGATAAAACTATTTCTTTTGCCGGTAAAAGGTCAGATACTTGACAAGAGAAGCCGTTGAAGAGCCTATTGTACTTGGGCGGAACGTTTTTTTTTTGGTGTCTTCTGCGAGTGATTTTATCTTAATTGCTGCTTTGAACGAATATTTCATTGAAGGTGGTGGATCTTTCTTTAGTGGTCAATATAGGACTTTCAATAGGATTTCTTGAATTTTGCTGTGTTATTCTGCTGAATCAATGACAACTGTAGAGTTAGCCTTTAAAATGATTAAATTCGGGTCCGACTTGAGGAATGTCAATGCCAGAACTTCTGATTTAGAAATGCTTATGGCTGGTGGCTGCGCCATCTTGATAATTTTGGCTCTAAAAAGGCTAAGTCATCAGCTACAAAGATCTTTAAATTACAATCAATAGCATTAAAATTCCTCAAGTCGGCATTGTAGTCCCTCCATACACTAAGAATATCAAATCGAATTACAAAAGTTCTACGGAAATATAAAATTTCGTTTTGCTATGTGCTATGTTCCCTACGAATACCCAGGGGTCTACGGTTATCCGTGAGGGTGCGGGGCAGAACATCACCCCAGATACATTCTACCCGTCGTAAAAGGCGACTAAAAGAACAAGTTAGCAGTTCTTCTTCTTCTTAAAGTACCTATTCGGTCCGAATGTTGGCAACCATTCTGGCTATTATTACTTTATCCACTGCAGTTCTGAAAAGACCGGTAGTATTTGTTGACAACCAATTTCACAGATTGTTTAGCCAGGAGATACGTCTGCATCCTGGTCCCCTTTTTTCAAATACCTTTCCTTGGACTATTTGCTGTAATAATCCACATCTGTGGAGATTTGTAACTGTGTCCTAAATACTCCAATTTTTTTACTTTACCAGTTTCCATAATTTCCAGTTTCTTGTTCATACGACGTAAGACATCCTCGTTGGTAATATGGTCAGTAAAAGAAATTTTTAAAATTCTGCGATATAACCATACTTCAAATACCTCAAGTTTCTTAGAAGTGGCTTCAGTCAGCGTCCAAGATTCCACACCATGAAGAAGGACACTGAAGACATAGGAGTCTCATTTTCGTGCTGAATTTTATTGCTGAGCTTTTAAAAAGTGGTGTCATTTTGAGGAACACTGTTCTAACTGTTTCAATACGGCAACGAATTTCTTGTGAATAATCCCATTGTTCATTTATCATGGTACCTAGATACGAATATTGTGGAATTCTTTGTATTTGTTGATTACCATGTTGTTTTGCTGATATTAAGTTCGAGGTCGTATCGATTACTGACTTCGTTTATTTTTGTCATAAGATGTTGTAGACCAGGGGTGCTCAAACTTGAACTGTTGACGATCTACCTCAATATTGTTAGACTACGATCGATCGACTCTGAGAGGCTGCAAGTAAGTGTGATGCAGGATTGTCGTCTAGGTAGGGTGTATCGTGGCATAGATATTAGTTTTCCGCAAAATATGCATTTTTTTAGTCAAGGTAAGTGTAGGTCTGCTCTAAAATGTCAATGAAAAAACTCATAATTATTCAAAATTGCGAGTTTATTGGTTCTTACTAAACAAACGAGTTCTAGTGTCTAAACTTAACTAAAGAATGACTTTGGATGTTGAAGCGTGGCACTGCATGTCCTCAGCATACTTTTCATAAGATGGTACGTAATTACAGAGTGCTAATCGCAAGCATGATGACATATGTTCGTCAGTTAGTCGATTGCGATATTTTGACTTAATTATCTTCATTTCAGAAAATGCAGTCTCGCACAAGTAAGTTGACCCAAACATTGCCGTCAGTTGAAGGGCGATTTGCCTTAGATTAGATTATTTATCTTCAGATATAAAACACCAGAATTTTGTATCAGATGCTGTGGCTTTGAGATGTATATCTGATATAATCTGCACTAACTCATTTTCAACAGAACATGAGTCCATGTTAAACTGACTTGCTTTTTCAGTAGCTAATTCCTTAATGTTTTTACACAAAAAAGGATAACTCGTAAATGATGCGATATTTGCCAATTTACTGAAATCATAAAAACGTATTTCGAATTGGTCCAAAATATTTGATAATTCTGCCTCATAAATATCATAATTCAACTGAGGAATCCTTGCTTTCAAAGACGGAAAATTTTTCAGATCCTTTCTTTTCAGTTGATCTATCATAAGTTGCAATTTACTTTTGAATGCGTTTATTGCGCTAATCATCTCAATAATAGTTTTTCCTTTACCTTGAAGCTCCAAATTAATGGTGTTTAAATGCGTTGTGATGTCTGTCAAAAATGCCAAATCAGTCAGCCATTTTCCGTTTTTCAGCATCTGAGTGTCATCACCTCTTTCGTCCAGAAAAGCTGTTATTTCGGGCAATAATTCTTGAAACCTTTCTAAGAATTTTCCGCGACTCAACCACCTGACGTCCGTGTGAAGAACTAAATCAGTGTGTTCAGCTGACTCACTATCTTCCAACTGCAGTTTAAAGAGCCGTCGTTGCAAGCTACGTGCACGGATAGAATTCACAATTTTTATTGCAATGCCCATAATCTCCTCCATGTTTAGAACTTTTGAACACAAAACTTGTTGATGTATAATGCAATGGAAGGAGAAAAATGAAAGGAAATCATCATTAGCTCGACACAATTCCACAAAACCGTTTTCGTTTCCAGTCACTGCTGGTGCTCCATCGGTTGTAATGCACACTAGTTTATATATTGGTAGCTTGTAGTTTGTTACAAAATTGAAGAAAACGTCATATATATCTTCGCCACGGGTCTTTCCTTTCAGAGGAATCATTGTGAAAAACTCTTCCTTAGCCGACATGTCATTGAATACCATTCGAATAAAAATACACAGCTGGGCAGTGTCTGTCATATCGGTGGATTCGTCGAACTGTAAAGAAAAGTATGTTCATTCCATGATATTATGTTTATCTGTCATGTCCTGACTCATGACTTCAACACGCCTTGTGACAGTCGGACGAGATAACTGAAGTTCTCTAATAGCAGACATAATCTCTGTTTTATTTTTAAAATCTCCAAATAAAGTCTCACCCGCTTCAATAAATGCTTCCTTCACAACCAATCGATCATCAAATGGTTTCTTGTGTTTCGCCAATATATTAGATATTTTAAATGACACGATCGTTGCAGCTTTTGATTGTTTGGCTCGTCTTGTGAACATGGTTTGTTCTTTTTTCAAACAAGTTATCAAATCACGCACTTTTCGGTTTCTTAATTCACTCTGTGACGGAAAATCCTTTTCATAGTTTTTTTATGAACCGTTTTATGATGCCTCTCTAAGTTCCCATGCTTAGATATTGCAACTGACGCACGGCAAATGAGACAAATGCACTTATCCTTTACCATACAAAAGAAAAATTCTTCCTCCCAATCGTTATTAAAATGTTTTACTTTTCTTCGCCGCACTCATTTTGGACTATTTATTAATAAACTTTGTATCGATGTATCGCCTTCAAGTTACAACTCAGACTGACTCCTATTCCTGCAGGCGCAACATTTATATCGATGCGAACGAAGTCTTAAATGTTCCCGTCAAACACGCCGCCCGAAGTTTCTAGAAAAATCGGCGGGAATCAAAAACGCGGCTTTTCTTTGACAAGTACCGCGCGTTCCTTTGATAAAGCCGCCTTTTGCCGCTAGCAGGGGGTTATTACGATAAAAGAAAGTGATGAGGGGGTTATTCTGGCCTAATTGTGGATCGAATAAATTTTAGTAGTTTATTCATTACTTTTTATTTTAGTTACATAAAACAAAATCTGTGAATAGTTCTATATCGGAATTTTTTTCTCGAGATCGACTCAAAAAGCACTCCCGATCGACTTGTCGATCGCGATCGACCGTTTGAGCACCCCTGTTGTAGACCCTTTAAGTTATCAGCCATAACTGCCGTATCGTCAGCATAACAAATATTATTTATTCGCTCCCCATTAACCAGTATTCTTTCATCAACCTCTTCCAGTGCCTCTCTGTAGATTTGCTCAGAGTATATATTAGACAATAGTGAAGACAAAAGGCGGCCATGCCTTACTCCACGCTCAAACGATATTGCTACTGAGCATTCCCCTTCTGCTTTAATAAATGCCAGTAATCCGCAGATCCTTTCCATCTAGTGCAAGGTCTTCAGAATTTCGACCATTTTGTGATACTGGACTCTATCAAAGGCCTTTTGGTAGTCGATCAAGTACAAATATATGTCACAATTGACGTCTTTACATCGTTGAATTAAAACCTGCAACGGGTGGTGGCCCGTGGTGTAGTACCTCGCTTAATGTGCAGAAGGTCAAGGGTTCAACCCGCAGATCGGTATACTTATTTATTAAATTATTTAAGTATATTTGGCTTGGCCACGTACATAGGTAAGAGTTGTTCGCAGAAATGCAATAACGGCCGAGGCAGCATTACCGCGTTGTCTAAAAAGGTGCTGCGAAATACAGAAATGTATGTTTCGGCACTTGGACAACGTTGGCTGGTATTACGACATTCTCGCCGATATCCTTAGGATATGAAAAAGGGTAAAATCCCTACTCAGGCGGGGAGGTGAACGATAAAAAAAAAGAAATAGAAACGAAGGCCTCTCTGGTTCCCATGGCATCACGAAAACCGAATTGTGTAGCTGACATGTTTTCTTCACACAACTTGTATTCTGTATTGTGGATGATTTTCAAAAATATTTTTAAAAGATGGCTTATGAGGCTAATTGTTCGATATTCTCCACATTTCTTAGCGCCTGCATTTTTTAGGATCGTTATAAACTCAGACTTTAACCTTTCTGGTACATATCTAGTTAAATGGTAGATGCCCACATCCCACCAGGTATCGCCCGGTGTGATACAATCGCCTCGGCTTAAGTTGCGTGAAATTGCTTAAAATGTCGTGACTGTACCGATGTTCCCGGACTGTGGAAAAATAGCACGATAAAGTTCTCAGGATCAAAAAACTCCGGAGGTAAAATAGCCCCCGTTCAGGTCTCCGGGTAAGACTGATTCGGGGGCGTCAACATCAGGAACACAATTTTAAAATAGATTTTTGTAACATACGAGGCTTGAACCCAAACATGAATTTAGTACACTAATATCTCCAATGAAATGAGCCTCATGTACACGCTCTCTGTGAAACCAAGGTCAGGTCATCGACCAGCACAGTCAACTTTCTTTATCCTGGGTACGATTTCTATTCCCGATTTAGGCGTAAATTTGAAATTTGTCTTTTTATCACTTGCCAGTGAAAGGAGGCCTTGGAGTCCCGAAACATTGATATTACGTGATTAAAAATAACGACAAGGTTTATCTGCTGCCTCTACCGACCGCCAAGGGATACTAACTTTAGAACATTTTTCGCTTCTCTTGCAAAGACCGTCGATCATTTACAGATTAATTATACAAGTGCCGAAATTGCCATCTTGAGCCACTTTAAAATGTTCACAACATCAACAGGCCTAAACGACGAATAAGGTCGTGAAGCTGAATCATTCCCAATAAGTTGTGACTTTACTCAGCTTATCGATGAGCCAACACGGCTCCCTGATCGAGACGAAGATTTTGCCAGTCCTGTGTGACCTGTTTTTAACCACTAATCCAGAGATTTACCGTAAATTCGACGCTAGACTTTTCCAACATCGAGTATCCTACCGATCAGTAACAGAGAGACGCCCAAACCACGCAAGATTTGGCACCACAAATCTGCTAAATGGGAATAACTCATCGAAGATTTTCCAACTTTCTCTTGGTTAGACGTTTGTTTTAGATCCGACGACTCATCTGACTGCGCTAAGGATGTTTTCGATATTATTTTGGGATTGGATGATATGAGAGCCTATATTTCTTTTTCAACGAAATGCACTTCCAACGGCAAACCTTGGTTGTTGCTTCTAAAGATCTTGCCATCCTAACGTCATAAATCGTAATATCTTTGTTCATACCCGGAAGAGATGCAAATAAATTATCGACCAAGGAGCCACACAATGAAAGAATTAAAAACAAACTTCTTGCCTGCCCCAAAAACTCCAGGTCGTTTTGGTTACTAAGGCCGTTAGTCAAAATTTCACTAAATCCACTGTACCACCATTTACAGGGCTAGATAATATTATTGCAACTACAGCAGTTAAGAAAGCCAGCTTGTTAGCTGAACTCTTTCCTTCACATTCTACTCTCGAATTCCAAGAAAAAAACACCATCACATATTCCTATAGTGCAGTCAAAGATGCCTGATTTTGTCTTCAGAAAGCATATCATTAAACATATCCTAATCAAGCTAGACGCCAAAAAAGCTTCTGATACTGACGGAATACCTGCCATAGTACTCAAAAAAAGCGCAAGCGAACCAGTGTCACTGCTTTCAATAATATTTTAAGTTCATCAATATAGCTTTCGTAAGTAAAAATCAACAGGAGATCGTCTAATTTATGTAACACATGTTTGGAATAACGCAAATGAAAACTTCTCGAGGGGGTCAAATAAATCCAGCTGATCTGATAGCTACAACCAATAACGATATTAAGGTGGGCAAATTACAATATATAGAGACTCACTCCCAGTCCTTATATTCCTTATTTGTGGGTACAGATGTCAAAATTACCAGCTGTAACTTAAAAAAGATGAATTGTTTTTTATGCTAATTTGAAGGACAAAACCGATACTTTACAAGGATCTAATATTATTTATGGCATCCCATGTCAGTGTGATTTGGTCTATGTCGGACAAACGATACAAAAGCTCTCTAAAAGACTAGCTCTACATAGAAGTAATAGCACACATAAATCCAACGCAACAAATTTAAGTTTACATGTCAACAGTACAGATCACACACAAAACTGTTACAATTTTATAAGTATACTTTTATATAGCTTACATAAACTTATATATATCACACGTCCTGACGAACATCTTAATTTACTTTCTATCGTTTACTTGCATTTCGTTATCCAGAAGAAGCCACCAATTAGGAAGCGAAAGCTTGAATAAAAAAATAAAAAACTAGAGCCTAAAGATCTTTGATTGCTCATCTTTATTTCCTCACAAGGGCGTGTATATGTATATATATATATATATATATATATATATATATATATATATATATATATATATATATATATATATATATATATGTCTCTATGATTGAATTTGGTATGCTCAGATCAGGCTACCTACGATGTGTTGTATTCTGAAATATTTCGTAGAAATATGAACAAATGAAATATACATACCTGGTTCCCGACATGGATTGTTTAAAGTTTGTGCTTGTGTTTCTTGTCCTGCAACAGTAATAAATCAAAAAATCGAAAAAGGTTTCAAAGGAAGTAGTTTACTCCATTCTGTGGGATTTCGAATTAAAGCGTAGGCACTTTAAATAAAAATGAGTAAAATAAAGCTGTTGATAAAGCCACAAAAGGCTATGTCATTGTTTACATTCACGGCCTCATCAATTTAAAATATTCTGCCATGGTTAAAATAAAAATGCCTACTACAGGAAAAATAACTAAAGTCTTAAATAACAATTTAAATATCTAAAATTAAACTGAAAATATGGAGGAAAACAATAAACTATATTATTAAAGACTTTAGAATATTTTAAAGAGTTTTTTATTGTGTTTATTTAAGTTGTTCCAAACAATTTTTAATTTTATGTTTTATTTTGTCATAGTAAAGCAAATACTGTACTAAATGATTAATAAAATATATACGTGTATGATAATATAACAGAAAAATAAAATTTCAAGAGTTCCTAATAACGGTCTAGCATATAATCTGAAAATAGAGTGCTGGTTTAGTTTTCAATAATACGAGTAGAAGAAACTCGTTAAAATAATAAGAGCAGCATAAATTGAATTTTTTAAAGTAGGCATAATAAAAATATGCAAGATGAAGTTGATTTTTTTTGTGACTCAGAAAACTATTTTGTTGGTGGAAGAATTTTGAAGAGATATACGCTTATTACTGTAAGCAGTTTTAGTTCTGTGAAAAAAATCCGCAATATTAAATATAATTTAAATAATATGTTTCAGAAAAAAAATGCGCTTGATATAACTACTCTCTTTTAGACAGAGCAGAATACGTCAGTGCATGTGGAATCATGATTTGAAATTTATTTAAAAGAAATGTATTTTTTGTTATCTTAAATAAATCGATTCAATATTTACTGTCAAAATTAATTGAGAGTCAATAATATTAAACAATAACTATTGAAATATTGTGCGTGTATTTGGGCTTGGAATAAATATACCATGGAAACGAGTATACACTGACGTTTTCAATATTTATTGTCTTAAAGTTGACATATTTTCCCATAATGAATAACCACTGTAACATATTTTATTGTTAACAAATACATCAAGAAAATTAGCGATATTGTTGCACTAAGCTAATCGAATAATTTAATTATAACCTTATCCGTAACAAAATTTTAGGCGTTCAAAAATTGGCATCTCAAAAACTTACTATTAATAAAAATATAGACATCATTGACAACGAGTAAGTACTACTTTTTGCAACTTAATTTACCGCAAAGTATATCTATCTTTATTAAAACTTACCCAAAATAGCAGAAGTATTCACAAAACTACTTAATAAACAAGCAAATATATACAATGGCAATAACTTTTTTACAGGACTCATTATGGTTTCAAGGTAAATATTCTTCTGTACGTTGTTCCTTAGGCAACTTCTTTTTATAAGTGTGAAGAGATAAAGAAGCTTGCTGACAAAAATACAGTATTAAGAAAATGAAAAAATAGATTTTGTATAGGTATCTTACACACTTCTTAACATTTATTGAAGAAACGATAGCTGTTACTAAGTTATATGAAATGTTTTTTACGAACTACATATATTTTTTTCAGCAAAAATATTTTTTATTGCTTCAATATTGAAAAACATTTATCAAAAGAGGAAATAAACACTGCTATTCAAATGCTTTCATTGTATGTATCACGTATGAAGATATATACGGTTAATTACCGTGCTCGGGTAGCAGAAACTCCCTATATCGGGTTCCTGATAATAAGAACAAATACAATAAAGCGTGTATTTCCCCATGTTGATGAAGAAATTAAAATACCCGTTATTAAGGTTGAATATCGTCTAAGATATTTACAATATTTTGCTACTGTAATTTACTATTTCTGTGTCGGTTTAATCAGTAATTTGTAAATTACTTATTACAGAATATTTATAGTTGTAAAAATTATAAAAAACCAAAACCTTCTCTAGAATATTTCGGTTAAAACTCTCTAGTAGAAGTTTATGTTTAAAGTAATCTGCAAATGAAATTTTGATTTTCACAGTATTAGTTTAAGATTACACGTAACCTTGAAAACAAAACACTTTAATTCTCAGTTAGATTACAACAAATTGTATCTCTGATAAAAACTTAAACTTTAAAAGCATACCTTCCCCCGTCTAGGGGTTTTAAGGCCACAAACTGAAGAGGACTGTCCAGCTAAGCTGGCAACAATTAGCGCCAAGTAGCGCGATCGTCTATTAAAAATGAACAAAGTCAATATTTCAGCAATGAACCACGATTCTCTTATCTGTCAATTCATGTCGAGCCCCTTATCAGAGGTTATCATCTGAGCTAGGATTGGCAAACGAGAGAATAAAATTTTCAGTACTTATTATAGTATTAGCGTAACGTGGCGATTAGTTCAGATTGTATCTCTGGCAGATGAAAGCCTTCAGCATATTTGAACTTCATCGGGGGCTTCTAACGCCACTGACCGACAGAGAATTATTCAGCTAGGGTGGCAACAATTATCACCAGGCAGAGCGATCGTCAGAGTTCTACTCTACGTGTATGAAAATCAATGTAAACTACTTAAAATGAACGAATTCCATATTTCAACAGTGACCCACAGTTCTCTTATTTGTTAACCTACGATTCCAAGGTAGATTGACAAATAAGAGAGGCGATTTAGTGGCGTAAATTTGCCCATGCCTATAATGCGTTCTGCGTTAAGATTTATATTACAACATATAGCCGGTACAAAAATCAACGTCAACTTATAGTGCTCAGAGACTGAACTTGATTAATCAAATTTTTAAAAGCTTTTCAGCATTTACCAATAATTGACTGATATTTAGAAAGCAAATGTAGTACTACGTTAATTTCCTCTTTAGAAAATCAGTTTTCTTAGAGCTCTGCTAACATACTTTATGACTTTAATCCATTTTTCTACTAAATTTATTTAACAGGCCAACATTGATTTTTTCAAATACATTTAAATTTTAAAACTATCTCAAATTGCAATTTCAATTAACCTTAATTTTTGACATCTTGGTTAAAATATTTTATACGCCATGTTTATTACTAAGATTTGAACAAAACGATAATAATAAGCTTGCACGGGTACTTTAATTTGGTCTGTCCGGAAAGTAATGTCACCGATTTTATTGTGAAGCGCTTATATATCGCAGCGGAGATCGATGGTGGGGTCAGCTACCGAGCCAGTGCTTACTCGGTTGTCTTCGAGCTCTCGGAAGGTAAGGACGGGTGATTTCGTAAACCTCTGTTTCGTCTCATGTACATGTCGCGATGCATCGCTCACTGTAATAAAGTTATGCGATAAAGTTTTGTGTGAAACTCGGCAAGTCAGTAATGGTCCAGTGGGTCTGCGGGGATGGGTCTTTATCACAAAAGCAAGTCTACAGATGGCACAAGATTTTTTTTAAAAGGCTGTGAAGAGGTCGACGACGAAGCCCGTCAACCTCCTCAAACGAAGAAAATGTAACTTTTGAAACGATTGTTGAATGAGTGTTCGTTTAGTAGCTGACATGTTAAATATTCCAAAGACTATCGTTCACAACATTGGGTCCAATGATTTGCACATGAGAACAGTGTGCGCAAAGCTTGTCCACAGAGTTGGCCGACGACCAGCTATTTGGTCAGATCTAACGTGGCAAAGTTGCCCCACCCATCCTACAGTTTCCGACGTGGCTTCCCAAGACTTATTTTTGTTTCCCCGTTTGGAGTTCGCCCTGAAAGGATATCATTTCAGAATAATGGAAGACGGAAAGCAGCTTGTACAACGGTTTAAAAAGCAATTCCTGAACAGGCCTTCCAGGACATCATCGCAGCTTGGAAATCGCGCTGGCAAAAATGTATCGATCTAGGAGGAGTCTATTTTGACGAATTTTAATGTATTATACCTATTTTGTCAATAATTTGTTTTAATCGACTTGGTGGTATTACTTTCCGGGCAGAACTTGTATATTTTAATCACAAGGAGATATTTTCTTTTACAAAGTTCAATTCAGTTTGATGTAAATATTAAACAATTTTGTTATCTGCTATGTAATAATAATAATATACAAAATTGACAAATACAACTTGATTAAAAGTGCTCCAGATATTCGAACATCAAATTCGATACAAGTTGAAAATTGGAAAGAAATTTATAGAAACTTAATATTCGCTTAAACAGGATTAAACTTTTATTTAGGCGTAATTGTTACTGTTACGTCTTATAACAATCATAAAGTTATATGTAAAATTTTATGTAAGCAAATAATTTCTAATTAAATACATTCGTTTACTAGAAACTATTTTAAACGGGGGCGTATGGCAATTATCATTTTATTTATAACTTGGAGTTTAATTTCAATTCAAAATTATTTTATATTTGTCGATCTGATAAGGAAATTAATAAAATTTTGAAATAGTTTTGGATAAAATAGATATGTTTGTATCTAGTGTGCCAAATAATACTTTAGTGGTGATACAGTTGGAGAACACCAAAAGGGTTTCGCGCATGAGTTGCACACAGTATTTTTTCTACAACCACTTTTAATAGATATATTATAAAAAAAGGTTCATTCTTTTCAAAACAGAGGTAAATTTTTATTTTAAATCCAAAAAAATATTATAATAACCATAGAAATGTTGATGTTAATTAATTTTGAATATAAAAATGAAGTTAAAAATAACCGGTCAAGTGCAAGTTGAACTTGCACAATTAGTGTTCCGTACGTTGATTGCTTTTAAAATAAAAAAAATGTTGTTACGGTGGCATAAAATGATCAGTGACTTCACAAAACACACCCCAAATGAGTTTTTAACAAACTTTGTTTCCAATCTTTACTGACAACTGATGACCTTGAAATTTTTGTTTTTTTTATATATCAGATAAATTATTAAAGGTAATGCACTCGTGATAATTTTTGTTTAATCTATACTCCGTGGAGAATGTTCCAGAATTTTTTCAAAATTTTTTGTTCAGTACTTTTCGAGATAAGGTGGAGGACAGCGATTTTTCGAAATTTTTTAAAAATAATACGAAGAAAAGTGTGCGCAAATATTACAATATATATATATATATATATATATATATATATATATATATATATATATATATATATATATATATATATATATATATATATATATATATATATATATATATATATATATATATATATATATATTTATATATTTTACTCGTGTTATCACAAGCTTTCATTTGACACCACACTCGATGACCTAATAAAAAAAATTTTTTTTTTTTACTTCCGATTTCACCCCCAAAACTAACCCCTTAAGTCAAAATTTGACTTTCAAAACTACACGGCTTTGATGAGGCCATCAATTCCTATACGAGTATTATTACCAAATTTTAACGTTCTATCACAAATTGTTTCGAAGAAAATCGAGTGGACAGACAGACCGACAGACACCGAAGTCTTATAAGTGTTCTGTACGGAACACTAAAAATAACATCATTTGGGAACTGGAAAGTGACATGTGCTGCGCTTCACGAATTTAGTGTCAGATATTTTTGACTGATTTAAATATTAAAAATTGTTAAGAGTGATCATTAGTTTAGCAGACTACCTCAAATATAGCAGATTTAGGAGAATTGGTCATTTTAAATCTTCTGTCAGACAAATCCAGACGCAATATGAAAATACATAATACCAAATCAAAAAATCGTGTGATGTAAATAAAACAAGGAAAGTATGTAAGTATATTTTAATAGCATATTTTGCGGAAAAGTACAGGGAAGCTTAATCTACATTATGGTCAGTATAGATTATGCTAACTTAATAGTTCATGTTAAGGAAAACGTACATAATAGAACAATTATCAAATTGGATCCCTATTTGACACCATCTATATTATGGTTAGTATATTATATGTTAAAATCAATACCTCATGTTAAGGTAAACGTGCGTAGTTTTATCAAATTAATTCCAAATTAAATAACCCCTCAGGGGCTAGTTAAATCTTAGTATTTAGCCAGTACGGGGACTGACGCCCCCGAGGTTCCCGAGTCTCGTTGTGTTCGTCCTGTTTCGTCTAATATATGTGTTCTTGGTAATCTTAAAGTGTACAGACACCGTGCTGATAAGATGCATGGCTTAGCCAAAAGTGAGTCACTAAGGGTTCCTGTCGGACATCGGGCACCCTTCGGTAGTAATTAGCCTTACTGCGGCGACCAGGCTCTGCCGCAGCTGACCGTCATACCTAGGCTTCTCGTGGGAACAATATGTCTCAAAAAATTCAAAAAAACAACTTTTCTCCTTTAAGCGGGCAAAAAGGCCCAGAATTGATTCAAGATTCTTTAAGATCGGTCCGAACTCAGGATCGTTTAAAACCACTTCCCCTTTCCTAATAAATAAATATTTATCTTCTCACTTTGGAACTTTAGCACACATCAAGAAGCAGTCCGATGGCTCTCTCCTGATCGAAGTTTCTAATGAGCGGCAGTCCTTGCTTGCTCTAAATTTTACCAACCTTCACACCTATGAAGTTACCACGACACCACACAAATCTCCGAAATCAGTCAGAGAGCTGATTACCTTCTCCGATCTAGCAAATTGCAGCGATGAAGAGATTTTAGAAAACCTGAAAGACCAAGCCGTTACCGGTTTATATAGATTTCCTCCCAAAAAAGGTTCTGAACTTCCCTCAAATATGTTTATTCTTTCATTCAAGCTTCACAAAGAAATAAAGGCGGGCTTCTACTCCCTAAGAGTCAGACAATATTACCCGAATCCTATGCGTTGCTTCAACTGCCAACACTTTGGTCACATAGCTACCAGATGCTCAAACCAAGCCATCCTAAACACACACATTCTCCATGCTTCCATGCAACTCTTTACATCCATCCATTAAAACAACATACAGTTCTGTAGCACTAAGGAGACCTCAAATGTCCTCTGCTTCAACCCAATGAGATTTAACAATAACCTTGCCTTTCACAGCCAATACCTCTTCTTCAATCCCTCCTCCTCTCCTACCTACTCTCTACATTCTTTTCCGTTCCTCCCAATCTCCCTTTTCCTCCAAATCCAAACCTATCCCACATCCAAACCCTCCCCCCCTCCTTCATCATTTCAATTAATAACAAATACCCGATACTCAGGATATAAAATTTCCTACAATGATGGATCGAAATCAGATGTGGGTGTGGGAGCATCCCTTATTATAGACAACCTCTTCAAAACCTTCAAACCTCCTTCCTATTCTTCCATTTTTGCCGCTGAGTTGTTTGCCATCAAAGAATGTCTCAGGCACTTACTCAATTCCAATTTGGGTAGAAAGTTCATCATCGTTTCTGATTCTCAAAGTGCCTTGCTCGCCATTTCCTTTAGAAAGCAGATTTACTCTTTTATCAGAAAAATAATGGATTTATTGTACATAGCTGATTTCAGAAACATTCAAATCGTTTTCCATTGGATACCGGGTCATTCAAGTATAAAAGGCAACGATGTAGTGGATATTCATGCCAAACGAGCAGTTACAACTGGCCAATCTACTAACGGTGAAAACCATCCAAATGATCCTGTCAAACTCCTTAAAGAAACTTTTAACAAAATTTTTCAAGTCCAATGGTACCTGGAGGAAAACCCAAACAAACTCTGGGAGGTGAAACCGTTTGTGTTTCCCCCATTCTACAATCTCGCGATGAGCAGAAAGGAAAACACAATCTGGAGAAGGCTTGCTGTGGGACACACCTACCTCACCCATATTCACTTATTAAAGGGAGAACCACTCCCCCTATGCCACAATTGTAACAACCATCTCACCGTAAAAAATATATTTGAATCACCTGACTTCCACCAAATCAGATCCAATCGAGGCATCTCTCATCAACTAAGTTAAGTCCTCTCACCTAAACGAATTGAAGCTAATATCAGTAAAATCATTTCATTTTTCAAGGAAATAAATATATATAACTTAATTTAAGAAATATCCTACATGGGGCGTAAAATGACCTCTGCAGTCGATGCGCCATGAACCTTTATACTACTACTACCAAATTAACCGGTGAAGTGCAAGTTGGACTTGCGCAATTAGTGTTCCGTACGTTGATTGCTTTTAAAATAAAAAAAATTGTTACGGAGGTATAAAATGATCAATGACTTCACAAAACACACTCCAAATGAGTTTTCAACGAAGTTTTTTTTTCGATTTTTACTGAAAAGTGATGACCTCGAAATTTTTGTTTTTTGCATATTAGACAAATTATTAAGTGACAATTTTCGTTCAATGTATACCCTGTGGAGAATATTCAAGAATTTTCTAAATTCTTTGATTAGTACTTTTCGAGATAAGGGGGGGCAGCGATTATTAGCGATTTTTTAAAAATAATACAAAGAACAGTGTGTGGAAGTATTACATTATATATATTTTTGAACTTGTGGTTTTACAAGCTTTCATTTGACATCCCACATGATGACCTGGTAAAAAAAAAATTTTCACTTCTGATTTCACCCACCAAAACTAACCCCTTAAGTCAAAAGTAAAGTTTCAAAACTATACGACCCGGATGAGGCCATCAATTCCTATATTAGTACTTTCTATATCAAATAGTTTCGAAGAAAATCAGGTGTAACAGACAGACAGACGGACAGACACCGAAGTGATTTTATAAGTGTTCCGTACGAAACACTGAAAATGGTCAGTTGAATATTGTGTTATGACGTATAAGAATTAAACACGAGCACAAATTAATCACTTTATAACAGTAGTAGATACTAAAATCTATTTAACGATTAAAGTAAAATTTTTAGTTACTATTTTATTTAATTCATGTTAACTGTTTTAGTGACAGGTATGTCGTGTGATGTCACCGTAAATAACTATCGCTAACATAAAAGACAAACGCTCTATTGTAGTTGTGAAAGATCTAATATATAATGTATTTTTACAATTTCTAAATTAAGTTGCATTATCGAAACTACGTGACTCTCCATCTAAGCTATACGATTACATTTGTTATTGGAAAATGAAAATAAAAATAGATTTTAGTATCATTTGAAAGCCCATTCTATTGTCTTTCTAATGATATCAAATTTCATAGCATACCTCTTGCTTTCTACTAATTAAAATGATTAAAATGGGAAATAAGGAGAACAAAGATTGAAAATAGGGGTAAAAGAAAGAAAAAATTCAACAAATTTATTGATTAAAACAAAAATCAATATTTTGTATTGCCCCCCTTAGCCTTTATTACTGCTTCCAGCCGGTTTTTCATGGAACGAGTGAGGTTTTTCACCATTGTCTGTAGGATTCTTCTCCACTCTTTCACTATCGTAACCTTTAAGTCCTTCAACGATGCAGAGGCTGGATTTCGAACCCTTCTTTTGAGCTCATTTCACATGTGCTCGATTGGATTGAGGTCAGGACTCCACCCAGGCCAGTCTAATGTGAGTATTCCTACTTCTACCAGGTATTGCCGCACCGATGCAGCAAGATGTGGCCTCGCATTGGCGTGCATTAACACGAAGCAGTCGCAACAAATCCAGCGTAAGGAACGAAGTGTTCCTGGATGCACCGGTGAGCAGTTACTCCACCGCTACGAGTCTCATCAGTCACGAAAACCAAATCGGTTTTCGCATCCAATCAGATGCCTCCCCACACCATGACAGAACCTTCTTCGTAGGCGACCGTTTCAGTAATGCAGCACGGCCCATAATGCTCCCCAGGCCAACTATAGATTCGTCTTCAACCATCATTGCTATGTAGGCACATTGGGGACTTCGTCGGAGAATAAAATGGAGGGTCATTGCAATTGCAATCAATATTTTGTATCGTCCCCCTTAGACTTTATTGCTGCTTCCAGCTAGTTTTTCATGGAGTGGTTGAGCTTTTTCACCATTGTCTGTAGGATTCTTCCCCACTCTTCCACCATCGCAACCTTTAAGACCTTCAACGATGCAGGGGCTGGATTTCTGGCTCGAGCCCTTCTTTTGAGCTAATCTCACATGTGCTCGACTAGATCGAGGTCAGGACTCCGCGCAGACCAGTCTAATGTGGATATTCCTACTTCCACCAGGTATTGCCGCACCGACATGTGGCCTCGCATTGGCGTGCATTAGCACGAAGCAGTCGCAACAAACCCAGCGTAAGGAACGAAGTGTTCCTGCAAGATTTCCTGGATGCACCGGTGAGTAGTTACTCCACCGCTACGAGTCGCATCAGTCACGAAAACCGAATCGGTTTTCGCATCCAGTGAGATGCCTCCCCACACTATGACAGAACCTTCTCCGTAATCGACCGTTTCAGTAATGCAGCACGGCGCATAGTGCTCCCCAGGCCAACTATAGATTCGTCTTCTTCCATCAATGTCATGTAGGCACATTTGGAACTTCGTCGGAGAATAAAATAGAGGGTCATTGCTCTAAGGTCCAGTCGATATGTTCTTGGGCAAATCTGAGTCGCACTTTTCGATGAGCTGCTGTCAATTTGGGTCCGTTAGCTGGTCTCTCCGGAGTTAGGTTCTTTAAGTCTTTTTCTGACTGTCCGACCACGAACTTGTCGAAACGCCTACTAGATCTCAACGCCGATCAAGTGACGATTTCTTAGAGTTGTGTTGACAATGAAGCGGTCGTCTCGCTTTAAGTTACACTTTCTTCTTCCTCATCCTGGTCCCCGTATAAAGGCGCCAGTCTCTTGGTAACGTCTATTGACTCTGGAGACAGCTGACTGGCTCAAGTGCAGTTGTGCAGCGACTACACGTTGGCTTTGCCCTTCTTGCAATAGAGCCGTTTCTTCCGGGGTGGTAGCCATTTTCTGATAACATAATTAGTAAGCAGGTATAGCAGGGATGTTAATGGTTCAAGTTAGGATAAACAAATGATAGGAAAATGCAGTTACTTGTATAGTGTATGTAGGGATGAATAGCGCGCAACGAGTATATTACTGAGTGAGCAAAAACGGTTCTGTTGAGTAAAACCGTTTTAATTAGTAATACTTTATAGATATCTAAATGGTTTTGGTATTATTGTAAAGAGTAAAAAATCAGCATTCTAATGATACCAAAAATAATACCACTGTTTGAAAATTAAATTCAAGGATCGGTGTTAAATGAAGCAAAATCGTTTGAGTCGATTTTCTTGCTCACCAGTGTATGTATATCGTAACACAATTCTATTTCAGTGTTTTTGTTTTTCATAATAAATATTAACAGAAATACTATATATACGTAGAAGAGATTGGGATCTGATTAGAAAGGAACCAAGAAAAATGTTGACGTTGAATATAGAATACATTTTAGAAAGACGAACAGCTGTGTTGGCAGAAACGTACTTGCGGCACAGCAAGTAAATTATTGTATTTACTTGCTGCTTGCTTTTTCCATTTTCTTCGAGCTATTTGTCTGACTATCGGCCTGTGGATCTGTTGGCATGATAATTTTCGAACGAGTTGATAATACAATACTTGCAGTATAGACGAAACCTATAATTATTAAATGATATCGTTTCAGAAGAAAGGGATGAAAAAGGTAGGAATAGGAATTTATTTACTCCTTACTTAAGAAAATCTAATTCAATACCTGTTTTAGGACTATGTGTTTTCAGGGGGTAAATCATTTTATTTATTATATATTAAAATAGAACGTACAAACTTGTTAAAATAGTTAAGGCTTTTGTGATTTCTTTACCGTGAAACGAAACTTTTTTGTCACTAAAAGCATAAAAGTATTCTCTTGTGACTTTAGATCTATTGCAAAAGACCAGTCTTCTAAGAATATACCGGTAACATATCGGCAATTTACCTTTTTACCTTTTCTTCCACTTTTGGAATTATACCGGTACAATTTGTAGTAGACCGGAAAGTCTTAACAAATGAGGTAATAAAAAAGATATTCTTAAAAAAATTTTACTATTAGAAATTTAGTATTTTTTGACTTGTCGCTGTGTTAAAAATTTTTAAATTTTTTACTGTAAATTTTGTTACTTTTTACTGGCCCCATCGAGAATCAAGAGAAACAACCAATTTTCTTTAATTTTATTGTTTATTATTGCTAAATAAATATTATATAATTAAATGAAGGAAACAAATACGATTAACGTCTTATATCTTAGCTTATAAATAACAAACAAGGAATATACCTAAAATATGTAGAAAAACAGAAAAAGAGGTCCGATCCCTGTTATTTTCCAAGATTTATTTAGTACTTTTTTTGGAATGAAATCTAATAATGCTATGTGATATTTATGTTATGATTAAAATAAACTTTTCAATCCAAAGAATACATACTTAACCGTGATAGATAAGGTTAACGATCGGTAGAGTTTACTTTTTTTTTTTTTTTTTTTTTTTTTTTTTTTTTTTTTTTTTTTTACTTTTAGTCTAATTAGAGTTGATTAGTCGAACAGACTAGCGCTATTTCCTAATTATTTAAAATATATTTAAAAAAATAAATAATAGGAGGCATAGTAACAGTTTGAATAATAATTCAATAATTTATTACTTAGTAAATTGTCTTTTGTTACAAAAATGGAGATAATAAAATTATTTGCAAAATTTATAGAAAATGGCTGCTGTACTATTTCTAAGAGTATTCTGTAATTACCTTATGCGGTTCACGGTCAGTCATGTAAGGAAATATCTTCAGCTGTTGTTGCTTTTTATGTTACTCTCAGATCGACTAATATAAATTGGTAACGTAATTGCCAATGGTATTAAAAACGTAGATTTGTAATCAACAATTAACAGGTGTAAACTATTTAAAAACATAGTACTGCAAAAGTTAAGTATTTAGTTTAATGCTGTCACTCTTGCTTAAGTTTTTTGGTAATTTTTTAAATAAACTTCAAGAACTCCAAACTACATTGAGACACAGAATATATAGCTACCGCTAGTTCCCTTCCAACGTTCTTTCCTTTTCATACTCTTCAATTTTAACAAAAATAGTATATAGAAAGGATTGATATCTGATTACACCCCCTCCTCCTCAGTCCTATTACTCTAGCAAGAAGTTCATGGTGTTATGTTGTGATTGCAAGGATCGTGCCTTTGCATGAATCATGGTACTATGCGGCATGAATGGCTTCATGCATGAGCGGCTTCACTAAGTCTACCCATCGATTAAGGGATCTTCCTCTTGGGCGTTTCCCATTATTTTTCCTCCACCATAAATTTTTCTAGATCGTTTCGTCTGGAGATATGCCCAAAGTATCGCAAGTACGATTGGTTTATTTTGGTGTAGGGACGATTTTGATATTTAGTTGATTTAGCATGAAGACATTGATTCGGGTATCCAGGATATCCTCAACATTATTCTATATACCCATGTTTCAAAGGCGTCAATATCTTTCGTCCTCCGAAGAGTAGGTAGCTATGGGAAATATTAGTGCATTAACAAGGTTTAGTGTCATTTTGAGATATTGCTGAGTCCTTCCAAATTTTGGTCAGTCTAGTTACTGATCTGATAACACAGTTACTTAAAAAATATTGAGTGGAATATAGAAAAAGTTTTAGAAGTACGAATGGTTAAATGGACAGAAATGTACTTATAAAACAGCAGGTAAATTGTTGTATTACTTCTCCTACTCACGCGAAAATTACCCTCGGAAATTTTTGCTCTCAGGAATTTTACATCATGAAAAAACATGTTTTCCCATTTTCGTCGGTCTGACTCTCGGCCTGTAGATCTGTTGGCATAATAACTCTCGAACAAGATGATAATATAATACTTGAAGTATGGATGAAACCCATAGTTCTTAATTGATATTGTTTCAGAGGAAGGGGGTGAAATGGGTGAGAATTTACTTGCTATTTATTTGAGAAAGTCAAATTTAGTACTTATTTTAGAACTACGTGTTTGCAAGGAAGGTAGTGTGTAAGTCACTTTTCCAATTTTTTCTTTATCGATGTATATATATATATATATATATATATATATATATATATATATATATATATATATATATATATAACATATATATATATATATATATATATATATATATATATATATATATATATATATATATGCATGTATACAGAGAGTGAAATGTTTTTGGTCTAACTACCTAAAACATTTTTTTTTTTTTGAAAAATTCGATATTATTCATCAATATAGTCTCCTTCAAGAGCGATTCAAACAGTCCAACGCTTTTCTAACATTTCTATACCTTTCTTGTATAAGGATTTGTGTTTGCCTTCAAAATTGACCTCAGTGTCGGCGATAACTTCTTCACTGGAGCCAAATCTCTTTCCTGCGAGCATTTATTTGATGTCTGCGAATAGTTAATAGTCGCTGGGGGCAAAATCTGGAGAATACGGTGGATGAGAGAGCAATTCGAACATAAATTCATGCAATTTTGTCATAGTAACCATTGACTTGTGCCACGGTACAATGTCTTGATGAAAGAGCACTTTTTTACTTGGTAATTTGGAGCCGTTTCTTCGCGATTTCTGCCTTTAAACGCATCAATAACTTTACATAATATACATTATTGATGGTTTTTCTCTTTTCAGCATAGTCTATGAAAATTATTCCATTAGCATCCCAAAATACAGAATCCATTGTCACGTATCGCATGAAAAAATCCTGTTTATTGCGCTTAAACAGGTCCAAACAGCGCACAGAATCATCAACACGTTGTTGTTTTTGATCTGCTGTGAGCAAACGCGGTACCCGTTTCGAAGAGAGCTTTCTCATGCCCAAATGTTCATGCTAAATATGACCACAACACGTTCTTTTTATATCTTTAGCGGGTTAGCTATCTCACGCAATTTTACTTTACGGTCATCCAAAACAATTTTGTGGATTTTTTTTATGTTTCCCGGTGTAACCACCTCATTTGAGCATTCAGCATAATTTGTGTCTGTTCGACCGCGTTTAAATTCGGCATACCAGTATATGATGAGTGATTTTCTAGTGGCAGAGTCCCCGTAACACTTATCAAGCCATTATTTTGCTTGAACGATATTTTTTTCCATCAAAAAACAGTGTTTAATCAATACGCGAAAGCCGATTTTTTTCCATTGTTTTGAAAATATCAAAAGTACCGTCACTGAAACCACTGTAACTTGTAAACTAATCATCGAAATGTCATGAAATTTTGACACGTATAGTTTTGAAGGAGACATCTATGTGTCAGACCAAAAACTTTTCAGCCTACGTGTTAGCTTGAAGTTGAACGAGAGCTTTAATAATCAGTTTGTTGTGTGTTATTTTTCCAATTTAATCGTTATCAAAATGAAGTCCCAAATATTTAATTTGGGATGACCGATGATACTTGTATACTCTGACTTTCGAGTGCGAGAATGGGAGAGTCGCTTTGCTAAAATACATTGCCTTAGTTTTATGATGGTTCAGTTAATCTTCCAATTACTCATCAGTAACTAAAGTCCATTGATACTTTATTCTGATTTCTTTACTACAATACTTGGTACTTTTATGCACCTCATAGCTGTATCATCAGCAAATAAGTACAAACAGTTTTGAGTTGGACTATTTTCATAAAATTTAGGAATGTCTGGTCTCAATAAATTAAATAAGGGTGCATAGCGGGGAACCCTGCGGAATGCCTGCTCTTATTTCTATTAATGAAATTTGTATGTGTATCGATTAAAACTTAGAGTTTTTGGTCTTCTAAAAAGGATTTTATGAGGCAGATAAAAAAATTGGCCCATACTGATTAATTTTATGAACAATCCATTATACTGGACCTTATCGAAGCCCTTGCTTATATCAAAGAAAGTTGCTCCAGTGCTAAACTTTCCGTTGAAGTTCATTATTAGGAGTTGATGTGGTTATAGGACGAACTGTACAATAATTTAGATTGAACTCAAATTGTTTATTCGGAAAATATTTCTTTCTAAAACAAAATTATAAACTGGAGAGAGGATTACTTTTTCTATGATCTTACAAAGGTTGAACAGATGGTTGATAGGGCGATAGGTGATCGTCAGCCATCTGTCCAAACCTGGCTTATGAATTAATATAATTTTTCTAGTGTTCCATTCCTTGAAAAATAGTTGTTGAATCTACTCGCTATAGTCAGATTAGTTATGTCTCTAGCTGTTTTATCTGGAAGAGTTTTAGTAGTTTATTTCTAATATTACCGAGGGCGCGAGTCTGTTTGATATTTAAATTTTTTACGATGTTTTTAATTTCTATTACATTTACATTTAAATTTTGAAGTAAACCAAAATCCATATTTTCCTAAATTGCCATAACTTTTTTACTCTTGTTTTCTTTAGTAATGTTAGTTATTGGATTTTCTGAAAACTGATTATAAAAACTGTTTCCAAATATTTTTATTTTTCGTTTGATTCTTTTATTAGTAAGTTCGTAACATCTTTCATACAAGATATATTTTGAGTCCCGATTTTTCTGACTAAGTTGCTCTTCGATTTCGCAATTTAAGATTCTAAATTTTGAAAAAGGTACTGTTTTACTAAGTGAAGACCTGGAAAATGCTAAGTTCAGATTGTTTGTGACTGTGGTTACTGCCATTTCTAAATCTCCATTGTTGTAAATAGTAGTTAAAGATTCGTTTTATTCTAACAAAGTTATAAATATTAAACAATTGGTTTGTGTTTTTGATACAAATTCATGCTTCTTATTCGCAACATTCCAGTACTTTATTATTATAGGTACATGGTACGACCTGAGGTCATG
Organism: Pachyrhynchus sulphureomaculatus; assembly: GCA_019049505.1. Classification (NCBI taxonomy): domain Eukaryota; kingdom Metazoa; phylum Arthropoda; class Insecta; order Coleoptera; family Curculionidae; genus Pachyrhynchus; species Pachyrhynchus sulphureomaculatus. Next base: position 163,962,605 of record CM032447.1, on the reverse strand, counting down.
CAGTATCCACTGGTTGGGACAACTCATCTTCATTTTTGGATATAAGTATATCCAAAAAAATCTGGTGGACCAAAATGTATTTTGGCAAATCAGGAGATAAGATATGATAACTATAATGGAATGTTTGTAAAGACGTAATTTAAGTTAATTATTGCAATTGAAACTTTATCCTAAATTCTGTTAATTCAGGTCACCGTCTATCAAAATTTATTTATCTGCACTGTAAATTCTTGCCAAACAATTAGTTTTATTTTTATGCAATTCTACATGTATGGTCTAGATATGTTAAATAATACAAATAATAACTAACTTATTTTCGACATATTTGTTGATTTATTGCTTAATTTTTATCTGTTTGCTGTTTAACAATAAAATAAAATTAATCCTTTAAATATCTAAATCGTATTATGTTGGTAATGTGTGCTAAATTATTGGCGCACCAAGGTACAAAATTAATTTAAGTTAAACTTTAACTAAACACTAGCCACTCACGCACGCTGTCATGGTAACGCAAAAAAAAAAGTTCGCACACTGACATTAATGAACAATCATTGTTTTTTTGTAAATCTGTAAAAAAAATGTATATATATATATATATATATATATATATATATATATATATATATATATATATATATATATATATATATATATATATATATATATATATATATATATATATATATATATATATATATATATATATATATATATATATATATATATATATATATATATATATATATATATATATATATATATATATATATATATATATATATATATATATATATATATATATATATATATATATATATATATATATATATATATATATATATATATATATATATATATATATATATATATATATATATATATATATATATATATATATATATATATATATATATATATATATATACATACCATCATCATCAGCTTATTTCATCCATAGTCGGATGTAAGCCTCCCCAAGTTGTCTTCAATGAGCTTTGTTGTTTGCTTTTTGCATCCAATCGTATCTTGCCAATCTATTTATATCATCCATCCATCTTGTCTGTGGTTAACCTCTGCATCTTTTGTGTTCTGTAGGCCTCCATTCAACTATACGGCTTGTCCATCTATTATCATTCATCCTTGCAACAAGCCCTGCCGAATTCCACCTTAATTTAAATATCCGTTGTATTACATTTGTCACTTTTGATCTTCTTCGTATTTCGATGTTAAGAATACGATCTTCGAGCCTAATATTTAGCATTCTTCTCTCCATTGCTCTTTAGGTTACTTGGAGTTTATTTATTATACTTTTATTTAAAACCCACTTTCCGTGCCATATATTAATACCGGCAGTATATACTGATCGAATACTCTGGCTTTTATTGTATTTGAGATGTCTATTTAAATGTAGATTGTAACCTTCCGAACGCAGACCAAGCTAATGAAACTTTTCTGCCCAAGTCAGCCTTTAAATTATTGTTTGATATTTCGATTTTTTGTCCTAAATATCTGAATGATTGTACATTTCCTATTCTTTCACTTTCTATTAATAATTCCTGGCTGTTATCTTCACTTTCGTTGTTTAAATATTTGGTTTGAACCAAACCAAATATATATCCATATATATATATATATATATATATATATATATATATATATATATATATATATATATATATATATATATATATATATATATATCTGTATATATATATATATATATATATATATATATATATATATATATATATATATATATATGTATATATGTATAATGTCGATTAGGAAAAATCGCACCCAAATATTTGCAAACATTGATTTCATAGTGAGGAGATGCTCCGTCCTGTTGATACCACAGATTCCTGTAAGGGGTATCCAAATTATTTTCATCGGGAAAAAGACCTGCATAAGTTGCAGTAACTTGTTTTTGGAGTAACTGTAAATACGGCTGTCATCTAAGATTTCCATCGATAAAAAAGAGACCAATGATATGACGTCCACAAATCCCTGCCCGCACGTTTATCTTTTGTGATCTTTGAGAATAACTGTCGATTATCCAGTGGGGATTCTCAGTAGACCAGTACCGGCAGTCATGCCTGTTAACTCTTCCGTTAAGACAAAATGTGGCCTAGTCAGAAAAAACAATAATATGAATTAGGTTAGGATCATTATTGATTCGTTCCAACATGACCTCGCAAAATCAGCGTGTCTATCGTAGTCATTTTCAGATAATTCTTGCAATACCATGGGTTTGTACGGATGCAATTTTTCTTCATTCAGTGTACGACTTAAGGTACCATTACTTATGTTTTGGTTTAAGCAAGGTTGACGAGTGGCTGTATGGGAATTTCTGTAATTTCCAATAAAATATCTAACTTTTTATCATCGCTTGTTTTAACTTCTGGAGGTTCAGATTTAGAACGATCCTTAATGTTTTGCTTACTACGGTTTGGATAATAGATTCTCGATTCGGATATTCTGCGATAAAAAGATCACACACCTCCTGTTGTGTTCTCCTACAATCTCCGTAACTAACCATCATTAACAAAGTGATTCTTTCAGTTTCTGTTAAATGTACCATTATGATATTACGCTCAAATTGCAGTTTCACAAAATGCAGCAATAAACGTTTTCGCCAACAAATAATTTTTTGACGCGTCGTTACCCGACAGTAAATATTTGACTCAACCCAGCTTAATTTTTTTTAAAATTTTATCCCCTTAATTTTAAATATAATAATTCCAAATATATGGTATGTTAGACAAATAATATCTGGAATTTTTAGTAGGATTATAAAACAAAATAATATACAAAGCTTTCCATTTAAAAAAATTTTAGATGGCGCAATTTCTTCTAACTGACAGTTCAAAATATTTTACTGTCAATGTCAGCATGTGCGCTGTATAACACCTTATAACTTCTATTTAAACATTTTTTGATACACTGATAAATAAATGCTATGAAATCATTATTTCATATGTATGGAGCACCCGTATGTATATGTATATGTATATATATATATATATATATATATATATATATATATATATATATATATATACATATATATATATATATATACATATATATATATATATATATATATATATATATATATATATATATATATATATATATATATATATATATATATATATATATATATATATATATATATATATATATATATATATATATATATATATATATATATATATATATATATATATATATATATATATATATATATATATATATATATATATATATATATATATATATATATATATATATATATATATATATATATATATATATATATATATATATATGTATATATATATATATATATATATATATATATATATATATATATATATATATATATATATATATATATATATATATATATATATATATATATATATATATATATATATATATATATATATATATATATATATATATATATATATATATATATATATATATATATATATATATATATATATATATATATATATATATATATATATATATATATATATATATATATATATATATATATATATATATACATATACATATACATATATATATATGAGACACAAAATCTCATGAAACAGGGAAGACTATTGAAAAATGATTCAACAAATTGCGGATTAGAACTGGCGAAATAGACAAAGAAATGAAGAAAAAGATCAATTCCTCCCATACATGTTCGATGGGGTTAACATCGGGTGATTGCGGAGGGGTGTGAAGCTGCTGTCGCACATTATAGATCATCCATTCTCGCACCAAGTTTGCGATATGTTTCAGATCATTGTCATGTTCGAAAATATATCTTCTTCCGAGTGCTAATTTTTGAACATTTTCTCTTAAATTGTCTCTCAAAATGTTCAGATAAACGCTGATTCATGGTACCGTTAATAAAATGTAAATTTTCAACCCCCTCTAGCGGACATGCATCTTCAAAGCAGAACACTGCCACCCCCTTGCCTCACCGTGGAACAAATGCTTTTAATATTGAATACGGTATTCTTCTTTCTCCAAACTTTAGTTCTACCATCAGACCCAAAAAGGTTAATTTTAGTGCCATCACTAAAGATTACGGATTCCCAAAATTCAAAAGATTTAGTAACGTATTCCCTAACAAAAGCTAACCGCTTTTTACGATTAGTTGCCGAAATTATCGGTTTTTTCCTGGCGGCACACCTCTTATAGCCTGCCCTGTGTAAACAATTTCTCTCTGTTTGTGAACAAACATTTTTAGAAAATAGTTCCCGTACTTCTTCTTTTAATTTCGTTGCACTTTTTTCGGGATCGATTATTATTTGTCTTACAATACTGCCCTCTTCACGTGAAGTCAGTTTCTTGGGACGACCGGAGCGTGGTCGAAGTTTATAGGAACCCGTTGATTTATACTGATTTACAATGTACTGAACAGTAGCATGCGACTTTTTTACAATTCTTCCTATATTTCTGTAGGATTTTCCATCTTTCCACAAATCAGTTATGATCTTTCGAACTTGAAATGGAATTTCACAATTTCTCTCCCTCATTTTTAATACTACTTTGAGAACTCACTGCAAAATTACTAGCAACAAGTGACAGAATACCTGCCATAGTTCTCAAAAACTATGCGAGGGAACTAACACCAGTTTTCTGTAGACCTTTTAACTAATCCTACAGAAAGGAAATATTTCCTTCTTGCTGGAAATGTGCTAGAGTTCAGCCGATACCTAAAAAAGGCAAGAAGACCTTGCCAAATAACTGCCGACCAATCGCACTGCTTTCAGTAATATCAAAAGTAAAAGAAAAGACTATCAATCAGCATCTTCTAAAATATCTTGAAGGATTCAACATTATTAGCGATCACTAATATGGCTTTCGTAAAAATAGATCAACAGGAGACCTTCTGACCTATGAAACACATGTTTGGAACAACGCAATTGAACACTTTAGAGAATCTCGAGCGGTTGCTCTTGACATATCCAAGGCATTCGACCATGTTTGGCACGATGAGCTGTTGGCTAAGCTACGTTCTTATGGTATGTCTGAAAAGTTCTGTTTGTGGCTCTCATGTTTCCTCAGAGAGCGTTCTTTACGAGTGGCGGTCGACGAATTTCTTTCTAACACCTTCACTATCAACGCCGGTGTGCCCCAGGGCTCCATATTGTCTCCTACTCTCTTTCTCATTTCCGTTAACGATCTACTGGAAAAGACCGAGAATCCAATCTACAGCTTTGCAGATGACAGATGACACTTATCTCTTCATTCACTTTGAACGCTCGGCCATCGGCTACTCAGACGAATATTCGCAGACAGCAGGAAGTCATTTAACTTAACAAAGACCTGGAAGAAATTCTATCTTGGGTGACAGTAACCAAGTGGAATTTAACGCTACAAAAACCTAGGCGGCAGTTTTTTCTAAAAAAGTTAACGTTGCTGAACCCGACATAGTTATGTCGGGGCACTCCATTCCTCTAACATCGTCATCGTCACTCAATTTGTTGGGTATTAATTTGGGAGCAAGTATGTCCTGGGCATGTATATAACATATATATATATATATATATATATATATATATATATATATATATATATATATATATATATATATATATATATATATATATATATATATACATATGTATGTATATATATATATATATATATATATATATATATATATATATATATATATATATATATATATATATATATATATATATATATATATATATATATATATATATATTATATACATTATATATATATATATATATATATATATATATATATATATATATATATATATATACATATATATATATATATATATATATATATATATATATATATATATATACATATATATATATATATATATATATATATATATATATATATATATATATAATGCTTTTTCGTAGTCAACCCTTGCTATCCACAAGGTGACCTTATATTAATTTGCTTTTTCAACTAGTAATCTAATTGTCGAGCGATGATTGACTCATCAAACATCGCTCCTGATGAAGCTAAGACTTTGTCATCGTGCATGTGGCCCGACTAAAGTGAGGGAGATGTGCCAGAAATGATTATAAATGGATCAAAGCCATAACGTAGTGGAAACCAAGGGAGACCAAGAGAAGTGTTGGACGACCGCAGGCAGCATTTTCTATATGGAAAAACCCCCTTTCTGGGCCTGGTTGAAAAAAATTAGGATAGGCCGAACGATGCAATATGAGAAGGAGAATATTAATTATTGATAATTGCTTTCAGGCAGACTGGCTTGTTTATATTACGTAGATTAAATGTTACTTAAGTTACTGTTATTAATATGTCTCATTATTACGACAGATATGGCCACATTTTATTAAATGTGTATATGTAACCGTAATGAGATTTAAGTAACAGAGATATTTTGGTATGCACTATGAATTATAGTTTAGAGAGCCAAAGTAGTCGGCCAGCTTTGTTAGATGTCTGATTATATTTGTTAATAAGAGTTATTGTTGTTGAAATTGCCCAAAAGTGTGTATATATTATTTTTTAAATAAAAGCTAACATCAGAATTTTGATTTGAACTTCGCGCGCAGTGTATTAGAAGTATTTTGTAAAAAAATATATGATAATAAAAACGGCTGAAGACGGTGAAATCGTTAGTGATAACCAAGACTTTAATAATCTAATGTGTGAAGTAGGAGATTCCCCAAATACGAAGTGTCTCAAAATTAAATGGCAGGAAGCTCTCATTAATCTAATTTCACTGCAATAACAGCAGCTAGGCGAGCTAGCGTGGCAAGCAAGGGTAATATCAGAACCAATATCCAGTTTTTTTGGTATAAAAACGCCATTAACTTTAGAAATTAAATTACTTGTGGTACTAGACAATGTTATACCGGGTGGAATTGATATTGTTATTGGCTGGGAAATTATAAGTCAGCCATGCCTAAGTAAAGAAAGACAATAACGGGCTGGAATTAGACTATCACCATGTAACATGTCAAAAGTACTTGTATGGTGTACATTTCACAGTGTATACAGACTGTAACTCAGTGCGAGCGACTGCTTTAAAGAAAAACTTGCATCCTAGTGGCGCGCGCTGGTGTATTAGGTTACAAGGTTTTGTAACGAATACCGCCCTGGTAATAAAATGCCACTTGTGGAGTATTTAGGCTGGAATCCCGTGGATGAAATTATTATTTTATAAGTGTGATTTAAAGACGATAAACATACACAAAATTCTTACAATATAATGGCGTGTTTTTTTCGTGGAGTATTAATTACGAGTAATATGAGCAATATGATTGTAATGAAGATATATATATATATATATATATATATATATATATATATATATATATATATATATATATATATATATGTATATATATTAAAGTCTTCGTTATCACTAACGATTTCACCGTCTTCAGCCGTTTTTTATTATCATATATTTTTTTACAAAATACTTCTAATACACTGCGCGCGAAGTTCAAATCAAAATTCTGATGTTAGCTTTTATTTAAAAAATAATATATACACACTTTTGGGCAATTTCAACAACAATAACTCTTATTAACAATTATAATCAGACATCTAACAAAGCTGGCCGACTACTTTGGCTCTCTAAACTATAATTCATAGTGCATACCAAAATATCTGTTACCTAAATCTCATTACGGTTACATAAACACATTTAATAAAATATGGCCATATCTGTCATAATAATGGGACATATTAATAACAGTAACTTAAGTAACATTTAATCTACGTAATATAAACAAGCCAGTCTGCCTGAAAGCAATTATCAATAATTAATATTCTCCTTCTCATATTGCATCGTTCGGCCTATCCTAATTTTTTTCAACCAGGCCCAGAAAGGGGGTTTTCCATATAGAAAATGCTGCCTGCGGTCGTCCAACACTTCTCTTGGTCTCCACTATGTTATGGCTTTGATCCATTTATAATCATTTCTGGCACATCTCCCTCACTTTAGTCGGGCCACATGCACGATGACAAAATGTTAGCTTCATCAGGAGCGATGTTTGATGAGTCAATCATCGCTCAACAATTAGATTACTAGTTGAAAAAGCAAATTAATATAAGGTCACCTTGTGGATACCAATGGTTGACTACGAAAAAGCATTTGATTCGGTAGAGATATGGGCAGTCCTTAACGCCTTAAGTAACAGCAGAGTCGATGAAAGGTACACAACTCTTCTTGAATACTTATATATGTTAAAAATGCCACATCACAAATAATGCTTGAAGAAAAAACAAAATCAAAATTAAAAAAGGAATTAGACAAGGCGACTCGATATCCTCAAAGCTGTTCAGTTTGACTGTAGACACATGTTCAAATCGTTAAAGTGGGAAAATAAAGGAATGCTAATGGACGGTGAGCGATTAAATCACTTAAGATTCGCAGATGATATCACTCTGATCGCCAGCAAGAAAGAAAAATTACAAGAAATGCTAATGGAATGAAATGACAAGTCTCAAGAAGTAGGTCTAAAAATAAACTTTACCAAAACCAAATATGTTAACAACGAAAGTGAAGATGACAGCCAGGAACTATTAATAGAAGGTGAAGAGTCTCGTTAGCTTGGTCTGCTTTAGGGTTACAATCTATATTTAAATTAGACATCCCAAATACGATAAAAGCCAGAGTATTCGATCAATATGTACTTCCGGTATTAATATATGGCACTGAAACGTGGATTTTAAATAGAAGTACAATAAATAAACTCCAGGTAACCCAAAGAACAATGGAGAGAAGAATGCTAAATATTAGACTCCAAGATCGTACTCCTAACATCGAGATACGAAAAAGATCAAAAGTAACAGATGTAATAGAACAAATATGTATATTAAGGTGGAACTGGGCGAGGTATGTCGCAAGGATGAATGATAACCGATGGACACGCCGTATAGTTGAATGGAGGCCCACGAAACACAAAAGATGCAGAGGGAGACCACAGACAAGAAGGACGGTCGACATAAAAAGATAAGCAGGACATGATTGGATGCAAACAACAAAGTTCATAGGAGATAACTTGGGGAGTATATATATATATATATATATATATATATATATATATATATATATATATATATATATATATATATATATATATATATATATATATAGAAGTTAAGCGTTTTGTTTGTTTCTTTTTTATTTTTCGGAGGTAATCTCTAAAACTACCAATCCAATTTAAAAAAAAAAATTACTGGTATGTCAGGGGGCAAAGAAGCGGGCGATGCTGCTTTTGAGGTGAAAATATTTTATAAGGTTGTAACAAAAGGGAGCTGACGTGGTGGGAAAAAAAACTTGCTACGAGCGAGCGCAGGGTGGCTCGCTGGTGGCGTGGTGAGAGACGGCGATCGACAGACCAGCGCTGACGGGGTGTTTATTTTGCACTTGCAGTCCCAGTAACACGAAGAGTTTATGTTATGTTATTGAAGAGAAGAAAAAAACCAAAATGCTTGTTGTTTTGTTATTCGTAGTTTTAAGATTCTTTCATTCTTTTTGTTGTTGTAGTCATATTGTAAGTACTTTGTTGGTGTCGGTAGGTGAGATTTATTTAGGTAACAAATATTATTTTAGTAATCTTCCTTAATTTGGGTATACCTACCTTCATTTAGTTCTGAAATATCTGCTAAAAATTGTGTGCAATTATTGCATTTCTTTTCACAATTTTTACGTAGTTAACTTTAGTTTGTGGTGTAAAATGCAATTGGTTAATTAATATTAGGTAGTTATTTAGTGTTTTGTACGAAACACTTTTGGGATTACTTCAATGTCCGTCCATCTGTCTGACACACCCAATTTTCTCCAAAATTATTTGACATAGAAAGTTGAAATTTGTATAGGAATTGATGGCCCAAGAGTCTTGTAGTTTTGAGAGTTAAATTTTGACTAAAGGGGTTGGTTTTGGGGGACGAGTAGAGTATCAAATGAGAGCTTGTGAAAACCCGCGTTGCACACATATTTCCTTGTATATTTTTTTTAAAAAATCGCCAAAAATCGTTATGCTCCACTCGATCTCGAAAAGTACTGACCAAAAAATGTAATAATTCTGGAATAGTCTACATCAAGAGTAGATTGAGCGAAAATTATCACGAGTGCATTACCTTTGATAATTTATCTTGTACGCTGAGAGCTCACAGCGGCTTGATAGGCAAAATATAAAAATAATAGCGTCTATTCCTCATATTCCTATGGCCCTAACGGATCTACCGATTCATTTCAAGTGGATGTAGTTTCCGGTGAAAGGATTGTTTGCTCTCACAATAAACAAGTCCCAGCCAAACTTTCAAACTCGTGGGAATGCTTTTCTCATTGCCAATTGTATGCCAGATAATCAAAAGCCGGAACTCCAGAAAAACAATATATTTTGCTACCAGAAAATAATAAAATATTAAATAAATAAATAACAAGTGTGCAACGCGGGTTTTCACAAGCTCTCATTTGATACTCTACTCGTTGACCTGGTAGAAAAATTTTTTCTTCCCCCAAAACTAACCCCTCAAGTCAAAATTTAACTCTCAAAACTACAATACTCTTGGGCCATCAATTCCTATACAAATTTCAACTTTCTATGTCAAATAATTTCGGAGAAAATTGGGTGTGTCAGACAGATGGACGGACATTGAAGTAATCCCATAAGTGTTTCGTACAAAACACTACATAACTACCTAATATTAATTAACCAATTGCATTTTACACCACAAACTGAAGTTAACTACGTAATAATTGTGAAAAGGAATGCAATAATTGCACACAATTTTTAGCAGATATTTCAGAACTTGCTTACTAAATAGCAGAGAACTCAAAACTAAATGAAGGTAGGTATACCCAAACTAAGGAAGATTACTAAAATAATATTTGTTACCTAAATAAATCTCACCCACCGACACCAACAAAGTACTTACAATATGACTACAACAACAAAAAGAATGAAAGAATCTTAAAACTACGAATAACAAAACAACAAGCATTTTCATTTTCTTCTTCTCTTCAATAACATAACATAAACTCTTCGTGTCACTAAACTTCGAGAAAATCAAAATATAGACTGGGACTGCAAGTGCAAAATAAACACCCCGTCAGCGCTGGTCTGTCGATCGCCGTCTCTCACCACGCCACCAGCGATATATATATATATATATATATATATATATATATATATATATATATATATATATATATATATATATATATATATATATATATATATGTATATACATCGAACGGCAGCTTTCACTCTCTTGGTTAGTTGATTAGTCACGGTTCTTGGGAATACACCGTGTCAAATTGAAGTTTCTTTCACACATTTCGCCAACGATTGTATAACTTATTACTTAACTTATATTTTAAATTTGAGCAATATTCTATGGAAAGATCAAAAGTTACAAAGCCTAAAAATATTAAAATTTTTTTGGCAATTTTCGCAAAGGGGCTTGGAACATTGCAAGCAAATTGATTTAGAGCAAACACAGCACATGTACTTTGCTTTTCGCTTTAGTTTAGTAGAACAAATGTCACAGTTTCCCTTCACTTGTTGCCACCGAGCGAGTTTTCGGAGGTGGAGGGGGTAGATCTTTTCCCAAAACTGACGGTCATGCGCAATTGGCAACCTCCCGTTATATGCGCGGGCCTTCAAGTGATCTAACACCAATTCTCTTGCCATATATAGCAGAAATGTCCCTCTTCTTATTTTGGAATCACTAATTGCACACGCCTGGTACAATAGGAAACAATTGATACGTCACTGACCGACGCCGAGACGCAAATCAAGAAGGTACTCCGCACATGGGTTACGTAATTTGAATAGTAAAGGCGTGGGACATGATTTTTTAAGATGCGGTGTCTGTGGGACTCCCACCATATCAAAATTCTAGTTTATTAAGCAAAAAATTTCAATATGTAGTATTCAGTAAATCTTGGTTTTTAACAGCTATTACGCAGACATCACCGCGTCTTTATTTTTCTTACCTTAGAAAATATTAAGGAGGTTGAGGCGTTAAACGTAAAATATGAAAACTATTTTTTATAGATTCATTTCGATAGATTAATTAGTTTAGACATTTTCTATGAAAATTAGGAAACTTATTTAAATAAAAATCGAACAATACATATAGTCTTATGGAGAATACGTCAATTTGATATAAAAATAACACATTTTTTGTTATAACAAACGAAAAAAAAATGCCATCAATAGGAAATTTAACTATGTTAGACATTGATATTTCGCGATTATTTTAAAAATTTTCATATTTAAATAGAAAGCTGTAACTTTATAAAAAATAACAATTATTGGAGGTACGTGTGAAAGATTTACCTTTTATCTCTGAAATAGCGGCAACGTTGCGTTTAGTTGTAATGGCGGGAAATTTAAATATTTTATATTGTATAATATATTTAGATTTGCTATGGGTATTAGTTTTTATAAATAAAATAAAAATAAATAATTTAAAGCATTTGTTTTAACTATTTAATTAATTTACTTGTTTAACTTATAATTACCTAGTGCAGCTTCAGTGTTAACATTATAATATTCTTTATTGTCCTTCGATATATGTGTACTGTCTGTTAGACATTTATCACACTTTATGGTTAGTAGTGATGCTGGACCACAGCGTTTTTCATTAGTAATATAACATAATGAAATGTTCCATTACATGAAGAACATTTCGCTTCCACACAATTTGTTTTACCATTTTTAACAATATTTATTGATTTTTTATTATTATCCATTTTTTTTACTTATTTACATCAGCTGATCACAATAACCACAAAATTCAATATATCTATATATAAGCATGTCAGTAGAGCCAACAGTAAATTACTTTAGAGCGTTGCCGCTTCGAGACACCGGAATTTTAAGATTTTTAATTATCATTTTTTATTAATTACATATGTTTTAACTATTAAAATATTTTTTTATATTCTTTTATTTTTTTCATATTATTTCCTTTGATAATTTTTTAAAAATTATAAAATACAATTAATTTTTATTTTCCATACTACTCAGTATATATCACCACTACATCAAACACTTTATTTTTGAACTCGACGCGCGTTTCGCTAACCATGTTAGCTTCATCATCGCTCCTGATGAAGCTAACATGGTTAGCAAAACGCGCGTCGAGTGCAAAAATAATGTGTTTGGTGTAGTGGTGATATATACTGAGTAGTATCATTGTGCTAAAGATTCCACATTCCCAACTTAGTTTATTTTCCATACTGCTTTTCTGTAAGTTTGTACAAAACATCCAAAAGTTAATCCATTCATGTTAAATTATTTAATAAAATTAAATAAACAACATATAAGACTTATCTTTCGATAATGAATTTATTATCATAATAGTAACCATCGTTAGTCTTATAAAATTTTTTAATTATTTAATACAAACCATTTCTAAATGACAACATTCAAAACTTTTGGTTGGGACTATCCCACCTCAGTCTTCTTAATGGGCGCATAAATGAACTTCAGCAACAGAACAATGTGCGCTTAGAGGGAAAAATAATTTTTCGGCTTTGGTTTTCAGGGTGTTACCCTTATTTATGTACATTAAAAAAGCAAACTTTCTTTATAAAAGTAAAATCTTCGGTACTTCACAGGTAATGCTGGAATTTATAATTAAAAAACTTTGGTTTTTAGTGAAACTGTTAAATCACAGTTATTTTCATATTCAATTTCGTATGTATGATATTTCATTTTCAACCCTGTATCTCGAACCATACTTATACTCTCACCACACTTACATAAATCCTAAGATTTAGTCTAAGGTATTTAGGTTACTGACATGCAAGTATCTTAAGACACAAACTTTTACTCATGTGTAGGCCATTTCATGTCTAGCCGTTGCAGAGTTAGACCCTACCTAATTAGTGAATAAATAATTCTAAATTCCAGCTGAAACCTGTACATCAAGGAGAACTTCTCAAAAGTTGGAATATTATTTCGAACCAGAAAGCTCAAATTCGACCAACTATGGAATACTCCTCCCATGTTTGGGGCTCCGCTTCCAAACATACACTGCATTTGTTGGATTCTGTTCAGAGAAGAGTTGTTCGTCTGATTGGAGACCCGGAACTGCCGGCGGCCTTGATTCGCTGGAACATCGAAGAACGGTTGGCGACTTGAGTCTGTTTTACAAGTATTTTCATGGAAAGTGTTCGAAGGATGTAGCCCGCTTAATTCATCCCAAAGCGGTGCATGTTAGAAATACACGTCTCTCTGGTGCGTCACATCCGTATGAGGTTCAGCTTGTTACTCCGCGTACAACGCTTTTCAAGCAGTCTTTTATATGGAGAACATCATCCCTTTGGAATGATTTGCCCAGCGCTGTGTTTCCCACCGAGTACAATTTACAGCGATTCAAGAACAACGTGAATCGCTTTTTCCGCACACATGCTGCTCCTGGGGCGGTTTAGGAACTTCCCTGCAGCACGTGTGCTAGACCCATAAAAAAAGAAACATATATTTTTCCCCAAAAAAATGGTTGTATTTTTTATCCGTCACCACCCGTAAATTTAAAAATTGTTTCTTTTAAATTTAGAAACGCGTCGACTATATTTTATATTTCAATTTAACTAATTTCAAAAAGCCTTATAACTTCAAAACTGCATTAAGGTAGGCGAAAAAATATTCATTATGAAATAGCCCTCTGTCAACCAGTAACCTTTGAAAAATGTTGATGAATAATCATCAGTCATCATCAATTATGATCAATTTTGTTTGAATGGTATGCGTTTGACCATAAAACACATAAATATAAAGCTACAGAGTTTCAAACTGCCTTTAATCTTGATTGGGATTAACTGTCAAATAACAAATACAAACAGATTGATGAAATTAAAACGTTATTTATATAGAATATGCCTCAAATATAATTTAAATATAATATTATTTTATTATACATAAATATATTATTTTTATACATAAAATATATATTTAATACAGTAAGTATAAAAATTACATACATTTTCTCGAAGTGTATTTGATATTTAATTGTGTAATGCTTATAGTTCAAATTATAATCCCCAGTATATCAATCAGTTTTTATACCATTGCCAAAAAGAATAACCATAGAAAGTGCGAGGAATACCGGAATATAAGTCTAAAGAGTATACAAAAAACTAGATAAACGTACTGGACAAACGGCTTTAGGAACGGACTAGGAACGAGGGACGCACTATTATACATCCGCGTTCCGATTGAGAGATGTAGGGTTGTCAACTCAGATGTTTGTTTGTGCTTCATAGATTTCCAAAAAACTCTTTGATATGGTGAATCATGAGAAAATGTTGGAAATACTACGATCGATGAACCTTGATGACAGGGACTTACAAGTAATATCAAGTTTATACTGAAACCACTGCCGAAATAAAAGTCGAGAATCGCATGTCCAAACAAATAAAAATAAAGAAAGGCGTGTGTCAGGGTTGTATTTTGTCACCCCTGTTATTCAATTTCTATTCGGAGGGAATCTTCAATAAACCACTTTCTGATAAAAAAGATGGAATTATAATTATTGTGTAAATAACCTCCGCTACGCTGATGATACTGTCATCCCATCGGACAGTGAAGAAGGCTTATCTCACGAATAGAATTGTTGATGCATGTGAGGAATATGGAATGAAACTGAACACGAACAAAACAAATACTTGTTCGGATGGGAAAAGAACGAGAGTTGATTCCAGTTGTTAAAGAATGAAAAAGCACTTACTTTGGCCATATTATGAGAAGCCAAAAATATGAGCTCCTACAAGTTATAATTGAAGAAAAAATAAATGGTAGGCGAGGACCAGGAAGGCGCCGCAACTCCTGGTTGAAAAACTTACCAGAGTGGACAAACATGACATCTACTGAACTGGTTAAAGCGGCAATAGATAAAATCAGACCGGCAAATGTGATCGCCAACGTCCTAAGAAGAAGGAACCATATTATGGTATATCCGATTACTGCCAAATATGTACTACATAAATCTAGACCAAGAGGGCGACCCAAATTTTGACCTGACTACTAACCATCTGCCTAGTTGTTCAATCTATGGGGTGAGATGAATAAAAGCCCTTAACGTTAATTTTGCGGCCACCGTGCCTTAGAATGCCCAAAATGCTACATCAAAAATGGACTGTCATTTAACCGCCTGAATCAAGTACCATAACATTTGTTGACATTAAGAAAGTCGAGCGCCCCAAGACGCCGCCGCCGCCGACCAGACCCAGCTTTAGAGCTCAAAAAAATTTGATCCAAAATTGGAGTTCAAAAACTTGAAAAACGACCGTTTCTGGCTGAAAAAAAAAAGCGGATCCCGATTCGTCCTTCGATACTGGCGGCGTCTACCTCTTATATTATTGATTTTATATGGTTAAATGACAGTCCAGGATCGAGGTTTTTGGATCCTAAAGCTGGGTCAGGTCTTGGCGGCGTCTGCCTTTTGGGGCGCTCGACTTTTTAGTGTCAACAAATGCTATGGTACTTAATTCAAGTGGTTAAACTACAGTCCATTTTTGGATGTAGCAATTTGGGCGTTCCAGGGCATGGGGCCGCAAAATCAATGTTAAGGACTTTTATTCGCCTCGCCCGATAGAATGAACAACTTGGCAGACGATTAGTCAACAGATCGCCCTCTTTGTCTAATCACCTACTTTGCTAGCGGAAAGTAGGCTACCGACAATTTTTTTTAAAAAATATGTGACTGCGCGCGCGCGCCCTTATATTATTTTACTGGGTGAATCGGGCCTATTTGGCATCATCCGGAAGGATTGTCTTTTTCTAGCGTTAGCTATATATTCTCTGGCAGCGTGTTTCAGCGAGATTTATGGGTGAAAATGGTCAGTATCCAATTAAGTAAACCGTTAAACTGGTATTATAATAACAGTTAAAAACCTAAGTACAATTTCCCAAGCCAGTTGAAAATTTGATTGAAAATACTTGATAAAGAATGTCAGCTAGAATCATTTGTAGGCATTTGTACGTCAGTGAGTAAGCCCATTCGAACTGTGTACGTTGCGAAAATCACTAATGTTTCATATACATAATAAAAGGGTGTTTTTCCGATATTTCTTAGTGTTTACCAGGCCAAAAATCACAAATGGGAAAGTAAACGCTACACACACCTTTATAATTTACAGTGCAGTAATGTCAGCATGCCAGGTTAACTTAAAAGATAACTTTTTAAGGGTAAAACCTTGAGTTCCATTTGCAGCAGCATAATGTTAACACTGGAGTTTTTTTTTTAAACTTAAAAATAAATATTTCCTAGGTATGATAAACTTTTTAGATCATTCTGTAACGTCTTATTATGTTTTTAATAGGTAACTTAACTACATGCTTCAATCACGCAGAAACGCAGTTATTCACTAGATTTATCGTATAGCCTAGTGCTTGCCGTAACTCGCGTATTCCTCTTTTCTATCAACTCAAAGTTTTTCCTGGAACAAATATGCCTTCACTGTAAAGTTTCATTAGCAAAATTTTAAAATCAAATATCAAAATTTTAGATGTTTATCTCGGTAAATAATGGAATTGGAAGATCGACAGTGACCTGTTGAAACATTTTAGACTTTACGCGGGAGTAAGGAATTGTAAAATTCTATATCAATAGAAACTGGAAAATAAACAACTTTATAACTATTGATTTAAAATATATAGCTTTATTTTGAAAATGACATACAGCGGTTCTGGAAAATTGTATAAAATAATATTAATTCAGAAATTTTTTTCGTTTTATGCACATCTTCTCGATGATTGGCATATGAATCTGAAAGCTAGGGTACAAGGAGCATCATTCCAAGCATAAACATTTGAACTGGGTAAGTACACCTCCAAACAATTTTCATTATTGCCAGAATTGTCTGGCTGAGGTGGCACGAATTTCTGGTAAATAACTGGTTTTCCAGTTGTAAGCCAAACAAACTGAGTACTTAAGGCGCCATATCTAGTTCCAGAAATCCAATAACCTTCGTAATAACCAACTGTAAAAAGAATAACAGAGAACAAAATTAATATTGTATGATTACCTTTGTAAGCATTGCCAGATATGTATAAGTTCTGGAAAAATGTATTTTTGATAATCCTGTTGCAGTTTGGGTTAATATGTTTCGAATAAACTGAAGCTTATTTTAGACTAAGGCGTTGGTACGGCATTATATCCACTTACCCTGTGGCCTAATAGTTCCAATGAAATTTTCCAAAGCTAATTCTTCTTGAAGTGAATTTACACTGGCTAATTCCATTCCTAACTGCTCACATAAAACGATTGCTTGAAAGAAATTAACTTTTTGTGAACCATACAAATAGTTCTTGTTGTTAGGACAGCAGCAGTAGCTACAATCTAAATGACAAGTGGAAGCAAGAGCTGCTAGAAGTAAAAGCTCCTGATATTATTTTTATAACATATTATTTGTGATATTGTTTTATTCGACTTTTCAAGGGAACGTTTTATAACAACCCTCAAAGAATGAAAAGTAATAAATTTTAATAGCTATTTGCAATTTTTACAAATTCTAACTACTCAAAATATAAACTTTAAATGACTATAGCATTAAAACGGTTAATTTGAAATATGTGACCCTATCCACAGGCAGTTTTTTGTCAGCTAACTGAATTTAATGAAATAAAAAAAAAAAGAAGGGAATATCTCTAAGTTATGTATTTACCCCTCGTATTAGCGATCATCCTAAATCTGTAATATATTTGAACGTAATTTTTATAAGATTACGGTTTATTGAAAAAAAAAACAATTCAGTGCACAAAGTTGTATCGTATTTTAGGGAACTTTTTAATAATTGACGTTTTCAAAATTGTTTAGACTATAAAAAATGCGAGAAATTTGATCTCGTAAAATTTGAAAATTGTCATTAAAATTATTATAATTAGATATCAGAATTATTACAAGAAATGATTTTTAGGTGTGTTGTAAAACGTGAAGAATCCAAAGGTACAAAAAAATTTGCTGATTTTCAGATTATTATCTTAATAACCGGTAAAGTGCAAGTTGAACTTGCGCAATTAGTGTTCCGAACGTTGATTGCTTTTAAAATAAAAAAATTTTGTTACGGAGGTATAAAATGATTAGTGACTTCACAAAACACACCTCAAATGAGTTTTCATCAAAGTTTGTCCAATCTTTACTGAAAACTGATGACCTTGAAATTTTTGTTTTTTTATATACCAGGTAAGTTATTAAAGGTAATGCACTGGTGATAATTTTCGTTCAATCTACACTCCGTGGAGAATATTCCAGAATTTTTTCAAAATTTTTTGATAAGTACTTTTCGAGATAAGACGGGTGAACAGCGATGTTTCGCGATTTTTTAAAAATAATACAAAGAAAAGTGCGCGCAAGTATTATATATATATATATATATATATATATATATATATATATATATATATATATATATATATATATATATATATATTTTACTCGTGTTTTCACAAGCTTTCATTTGACACCACACTCGATGACCTAGTAATTTTTTTTTTTTTTCATTTCCGATGATAAATAGTTTCGGAGAAAATCGGGTGTGACAGACAGACAGACGGACAGACACCGAAGTCATCTTATAAGTGTTCCGTACGGAATACTAAAAACGACTAATATTTAAAATAGAAAATGGTACACGAAAGTTATCTAGATGTTCCGTAGAGGTAAAAAAAATAAATTATTTGGGGTATTTTATTTTAAATAAAAAATATGTCATCATATATATATATATATATATATATATATATATATATATATACATATATACATATATATATATATATATATATATATATATATATATATATATATATATATATATATATATATTATATGTATATAAATATCATGGATAAATAAATAAGAAATTATTTTCATCAGTTAACAATTTTTTACTAATATTTTTAATCAGTGATACCTTTTAACCTTTGATAATAATTCTTGTATATTTGGTTGATCTGCGATATTTTTTGTATATCTGGTTTCCTTATGGTGTAGAAAAGCCAAATGGATGTATTAAACATTTATGTAACATATCTATATTCGCGCCGTTGGACCGCCATGGTGGGATTGCTGCTTTAGGTTGTTAAGATTTGAAAGGGATATTAATAAAATATGGAATTCTCTGTAGAGAATATATTAATTACCATGTATAAGATACTGGAATTGCAGCCTATTTTGGATAAGATTAGATAATACATTGAGTATAAAAGGTTATTTTACGTCATCCAATGCTTAAGTTATGTATTTTTCTGCTATCTTAAGCTCATTGCTCTGGTGATTCCCTCTGTTCAGCTCTTTTTAGGTTTTTATAGATTTTCTGCCTTTTAGTGGCACCCGCTTCATCTCTCTACGGCATTCTTTTTTTTTTTCATTTCATGGATATTATATTTTAATTTCTTCCCTTCTCATGATTATTCATTTAGCTAGACGATTATTTTTTTGTGTACTATTCTTTTTGTCAAACATACATATTGTATCGATTTCTATTGCTAAGCAGATAGAATTAGTATTATTATTCGTCTGTTTTTTGATCGGATGTTTACTGTTTCTTCGTCTAAATATAGCAATTTTGTTTTTTTTAATTCTTGAATTCTCGTGGTATATATCGCCGATCGTCCTTACCACTGGCCGCAATAACTTGATCATCGCTAAACGGGGGGGAAAAATAAACATATTTCTTCTACGTACTTCTCTTTTACATTACAGATTTTAAAGAGTGTTGGGGAAATGTAACATTCATATCTTAAACTCTTGTTAACTATAAACTCATGGAATGTTCTGTTGCAAATTTTTCTTTTAAATATTTACTTAATGACTTTTAAGAGCTTTTATAAGGGTGAAGATACTATCGGTTTCCTGCACTGCTTTCCCCAATTTCAACAGTAGCATGGGCTTTACAAACATGTTATCTGTAATTGCTCGTTCAGCTTGGAGCTTATACTGTTTCTCTTCCTCTTGTTCTTTATATTCCATCGCAACTAACTCCCCAAGACTACCTCTATATAGACGACTTAGAGTACTGGTTACTGATATACCTTTGTTGTTCATTTATTTTTTTAAGTATAGATGAGATGAATTTGTATTTGTCTCGTATTTAGATATTGATTCATGAAACATGTTAGTCTTTTAAATAATTTTGTTGTGCTACATTTGGTTCTGCCAGAGTCTTTGACGTCTCCACATATTAATCCGTTTACTCACGAGTTATTAGACTACATACCATTGGTAAGTTGAATGTAAAAACAGGATACGTTTGGAAATATGAAAACAAATGCATTATTTTGTCGATGGTATATGAAACCATTTCATAGTAAGTATTGGAATTAACCCGAGTAAAAAACTGCAGCTCGATGTGCATTTTCCACGCAAGTATTTATAGAAGCTATTCAATCTTTCTTGATTTTCCAAAAAAAAAAATAAGGAATTCTTTAAGTTTCGAGCCTCCAGAGAGCAAATAATATTTCAACATTTCAAGAATGTTTCTGGTGTATCTCTAAGTGACGATGTTAGTAGAACAGAGTGCCGCTAGAAAACTACTTTAAGTTTTTTAACCTTAACTTTCTTAGAAAAAAGATTCAGTAAGGGTTCTTTTACCATTAAATTCTAACTTTGTTGCTGTTATAGAGTTTTATGTTTGCTAAGTTGTGAGACTATTTGATATTCGAGTGTCTCAATTAAATGACGACACAAAATGTGCTGTAATCCGCAAAGCTATAGATTTTTTGTCTTTTTCAGCACCACAGTGGCCACTTCAGTGAATACCCGGTTTGTTGGTATTAATTCTTTTTCTTTGCGTAAATACGTGATTTACGGAAAAGTTCAAGTACATTTTAACAGGTTATAGAGTATAATAATCTAATCAAAAAAAATTTGGCCAAGTACAAGTTCCGTACCGTGATTACTGAAGTATTCTATAAAATTCAGTCATACATTCATCATCAATATAAGAATTACCAAGAAACATATAAAAAGCGAGACATCTTTGTAGTAAAAGTTTAAAACAAATATTTACTACCTAAATATCTGGTTAGTTAAAACAAATAATATAAACTTATTTTGTCTCGGTACCTATCCGTTGGTCACCAGTCATCATGAAAATTTATTTTATCTTTGATTTGCCAAATGCTTAAAACACTAATGTACTGAAAAGTATATGAGTATATTACTGATTTACGTGTTGATATTTCGTAGCTCTTAGTCCTGGTTAAATTCACAACTTTCTAAGGAAAAATATATCCACCATATCGTCAAGTCAAATAGTTCTTTTATACCAGATAAATTAATTATCAAACGTCGTGCATTCGTGATAATTTTCGCTCAATTTGCACTTTAAAGAGAATATACCAGAATTTTTTTCGAAATTTATTGATCAGTACCCTTAGAGATAGGGTAGGGGCACAGCGACATTTAGCCATTTTTTTGAGATCATATAAAGATGATCTGCCTAAATTTTTTTTTCACTTCTGATTTGACCCCCCCAAAAACTAACCCCTTAAGTCAAAATTTAACTTTCAGAACCACCCGGCTCTAATTGGGCTATCAATTCCTATATTTGTGCCAATTTGCAATGTTCTATGTCTAACAGTTTCGGAGAGATTCGGGTGTCACAGATAGACCAACACCGACGTTATCCCATAAGTGTTCCATACGGAACACTAATTAAAGGGAATATATAAATGTTGGAGCCTATTGCACCCGACAATATAATTTGTATTGTATGTCTCTAGTGTCGTCTTCTCGTTCTATAAAGACCCCAAGAAAAAGTTGTTATGAACAACTACCTGGTGGGACAATATTAATTGAATTTTTTCTTCTGTCTAACCGTTTATTCTAACTACACTTCTCAACTATTATTAAATAGGTCTTGAACCCTAATAGGCGCTCCAATAGCAAGTAGATTATACTGTCGAAGATAAAACTAAATAAATAAAATATTATTTTGACAGACAAAAAATAATTATAATCTAGAAATATGTAGCGAAAATCTTACGTAAATTTATGAATTAAAAATACATACCCGATCCTACATGCGATTAATTCAATTTTTCTGGCTAGACATCTGTTTTTGTGACAAAAATAAAATAATATACACAGTGTGACAATTCATTTCGGACTAATGCTCTATAGCTTAAACTGGTGACGATATTCACAAATTTACTATGCCATTTTAAAACGATATTATTTCGCTTCAAATTTAGTTTAGTTAGTAAATGCCCTAGAAATATTTTACATGGCGAATATTGTTCTAAAGAACATAAGTTTTTGAAAGACTTAAACGATTTTTAGACGGAATAGAAAAGCTTGAAGATGATAAACACACTGATGATCGCAATGCATTATTGGAAATAATGCAAGAGAAACAATTTTGATAAATGTAAAAGAAGTTGTAGGCAAAACAACTCCACACATTTTAAATAAAAATCAGAAGTTATTAAAAGTGCATTGCACGAAAATCGTACTTGCCTCTAGAAACAATACAAATTTCCTAAAATCAATTCCTACACGAGACATGGTGTTTTCAATATGACTACAAAAAATGCAAAATGGAAGTGCAATCACCGAAAAAATTCTTCGTGTTCGACATGAATATCGTGATCCAGATAGTTGAGGGTTGTTGCACAATAATGCGGTAAGTCATTCATTGTTCGTCAATTTTTGACTCGAAATCAACACTATGTGTAGCACCCTTACCATATTTACCTGACTGACCTTGTCACTCTTCACTATCCTCACAATCAAAATGAAGTCAAAAGGGTGATTTTTAAAGATATAGAGGTCTTTCAAAAGGCTGCCATGCGTGCTTTGCTAGCAATCCCAGAAAATAGGACAGAATATTTATTTGAGTCCCTATTAAATCATTGCAAAAAGTGCATTGAATAAGGAGGAGAGTATATTAAATAACAAAAGATGAAACTAAAAAAAATGTTTCGTTAAATTTTTGCTGAAAAAAGACGGTTACAGGGAATATCATAAAGAATAGAAATCGTTCATATTACCGTCTTTGAACCGTAACATAATAATAAAAGTAAATATTACTTCAGAGTTTTCCATATTGGCCATGGAGACTACATTTAAAACACAAAATTAAACTCGGATAACCTGAACTGCCAAAATGTCAAAAGAATTAAACAGGACTAAAATATGAGAATATATAAATAATGAAAAAATTCTCTCAGCGCAACGACCAACCGATCATACTAAATGAAATCCGTATAGAAGAGGCAGAACAACAAATACCCAAGAGACAAACAGACGATACGGAAAAATCCGTACAGCAGATCTAAGTAGAATAATAAGACCTCTAGTAAGATTTAAGCAGATAATACGAAACAAAAATATAAAACTTAAGATATACATGAAAATATTAAATAAATGTGTTTTCCCAGTCCTTATACGGGACTTGAACAAAGGGATCACCAAGAAAATAATAAGTAAGTTACAAGCTACCTAAAGTAACAAGGAAAAAGGAATCCTTAATATTATGTTAAAGGATAAAAATTCATAGAATTGATTAGTACTAAAGTAGAGATTTTCAAAAACGCACTATGGAGATGGGCAAGACATGTTGCCGACAGGAAAGGACAAAATGGACAAAGACAACAACATTGAGAAAAAAAAAGGAACCCAGGATGGTTCATACTAAGATGGTATGACAACATTAGAAAAGTGGTAGTTAAAGGATGTGCAAACATAACGCGGGGAAAGAAAGTGGAAACGTATGGTGATTCATAAAATATAAATCCCGGACCACCACAAATAGACCACTATTAAAGAATAAGTAAATTTTATTTTAAAATGCTAGTATTTTCATCAATTTTGAAATACCAAATTTGAGATCCACTGATGAAATCCGTACTTCGGGTCCAACGTACGCTATATTAACGCTTTTCAAGCAGTCTTTTATATGGAGAACATCATTTCTTTGGAATAACTTGTTCAGGGCTGTGTTTCCCACCGAGTACAATTTACAGCAATTCAAGAACAACGTGAATCGCTTCTTCCGCACACATACCGCTCCTGGAGCGCTTTAGGGACTTCCCTGCAGCACGTATGCTAGACCCATAAAAAAAAATGTTTTTTTTAATCCTCATATATTGAAATCGTATGTATGATTTAAATACTTACCCGAACCATTCTGAGAATTTACAAAGTTAAACATAATTAATAATAATATAGAAACATTTAATAGAAATAGCTTAGTTCTTGAGTACATGATGTTATTATCTTGGAAGAGTAGGATGAATATAATAAAAATTACTTTGCTACTTTATTTTTATACTGAATTATATAGGATAAGTAAATTTACAAAAATAATCCACATTATTTATTTATAATATGAAAAATGTTTCAATGACTTACAAATATTAAACCAAAAAAATAATTGTTATATTGTCAATTAAATTATTCAAATATACATTTTAGGTTATTATGTTGTTGTGTATTGCGACGTCAGATAAACTACGGTCGCTACGCAGGTAGCTAAACATTTTGTTAAGATTTTACCTTATATCAGATCAGTTTCTTGTCAAACATTTCTTAAGGGAAGCTATACATAGGAAAAAGCCCCAACCGAAAATTACTTAATACGTCACAAAATTTGCTGATATGTAAAAAAAATAACAGATATGTATACAAATTTTACAATATAGGTATTTTCAAATCAATATTAAGATTACCAAAATAGACCGTCACGCTCTGATCTCCTCAAATGATGTCACTTTAAAAAAAATAACCGGTCAAGTGCAAGTTGAACTTGCACAATTAGTGTTCCGTACGTTGATTGTTTTTGAAATAAAAAGTTTTGTTAGGGTGGTATAAAATAATCAGTGACTTCACAAAACACACCCCAAATGAGTTTTCAACAAAGTTTGTTTCCAATCTTTACTGAAAACTGGTGACCTTGAAATATTGGTTTTTTTTTATACCAGATAAATTATTAAAGGTAATGATAATTTTCGTTCAATCTATACCCCGTGGAGAATATTCCAGGATTTTTTCAAAATTTTTTGATCAGTACTTCTCGAGATAAGATAGGGGACAGCGATTTTTCACGATTTTTTAAAAGTAATACGAAGAAAAGTGTGCGCAAGTATTACATTATATATATATTTTTTACTCGTGTTTTCACAAGCTTTCATTTGACATCACACTCGATGACCTAGTAAAAAAAAATTTTTTTCACTTCCGATTTCACCCCTCAAAACGAATCCCTTAAGTCAAAATTTATGTTACGGTGATATAAAATGATCAGTGACTTCACAAAACACACCCCAAATAAGTTTTCAACAAAGTTTATTCCAATCTTTACTGAAGATTGATGATCTTGAAATTTCTGTTTTTTTTATATAACAGATAAATTATTACAGGTAATGCACTCGTGATAATTTTCGTTCAATCTACACCCCGTGGAGAATATTCCAGAATTTTTTCAAAATTTTTTGATAAGGACTTTCCGAGATAAGGCGGGTGGACAGCGATTTTTTCGCGATTTTTTAAAAATAATACAAAGAAAAGTGAGCGCAAGTATTACATTATATATATATTTTTTACTCGTATTTTCACAAGCTTTCATTTGACACCACACTCGATTACCTAGTAAAAAAATTTTTTTTTCATTTCCGATTTTACCCCCCAAAACTAACCCCTTAAGTCAAAATTTAATTTTCAAAACTACATGGCTCTGATGAGGCCATCAATTCCTATATTGCTACCAAATTTCAACTTTCTACGATAAGTAGTTTCGGAGAAAATCGGGTGTGACAGACGGACAGACGGACAGACAGACGGACAGACACCGAAGTGATCTTATAAGTGTTCCATACGGAACACTAAAAACGAACATGAGAGCTACCATTTAAGTTTGTACAAAAACAATGAAAGAAAAAAAAAACTGTTACATTTCGTTTGGTTTCTCAAAATATTCGCATTTAAGATTTATACACTTTTGCATGCGTTCGAACCAATTCTCGAAACATTTTTTCCACTGTGAAGTTGGTACCTCAAAAACGTGATTTTGGAAGGATTGAACAACTTCTTGAGGTAATGTTTCCACGCTTTTTTTTGACATTCGGGAACAACAAAAAATGAGCGATTTAAGCGATAAATCGGGTAAATACGGGCAATGCGACATTAATTCGATGTTTTCCTCCGTCAAATAATCAATTATGTGACGTGCTGTGTGAGAGCTGGGATTATCATGATGAAGAATGATGCAACGTTTTCGGTTGTTTTTTTTTTTTTTATTTTATCGATGACTTCTGGCAAACAAATTGTTGTAGCTATTGTAAAGCAACTGAAAATAGATAGAAGTCTATATTTCAGCAGTTTACTAGCTGTTCTCTTGTCCGTCAAATCCATCCTGAGACTATATATGCCTGAGGAGGATCCCTCGAAACGCGCTACCTGCTTTTAAGCGTTGACTGCGTCAACCACGCTGTCGGCTCGAAAGCTGTTTTATCAGTTTTCGATGGAGTAATAGGTATGCGTACTTAATACAATTCGTTGTATCCTACCATCAAATTGCTGTATATCATTTAGCATTCGATCCTTCGATCCTCTAAAACAATAGTTGCAACATGTCCGATATAACCAAAGAAATAAGCGATCATTTGCTTGAAAGTGCTTCGCGAACGAACCACTTTTGTTGGATTCGGTTAATCATGGAACACCAAAACAGTTGATTGTTGCTTAGTTTCCGGCTTATATGATTACAATACCGTAGGACCATTCGAAGAAGACATTACCAACGACAACGGCGAGAGACTAATAGAACTGTGTAAACTAAACGGCCTCAAAATAACAAACAAATTCTACAAATACAAAGACATCCGCAAATATACTTGGATGCAAGAAACGCGAAACCTAAAATCAATCAAAATAAAAGATGTAAGAGTAAAGAAAGGGGCAGAATGTGGAAAAGACCATAGACTATTAGTAGCGAATATAAAAGTCCCGTGGTATAAGACAATAAAACAAACAGGAACAACAGATAAAGAAACCAGAAATATTAATGAGATAGCAGAGAAAGCAGACAAAGAAATAAAATACTAAATATACTTGCTGTAAGACGAAACAATAAGAGACCTATATAGACGACGATTAGATGAAAAATTAAATGAATTTAACTAGGACAACCTCCAACAGATGTACGACCACATAAAAGAATGCATCAAACAGGCGGCCCTAGAACCATTAGGTAAAGAAGACAATGAGAATAACAAACATAAAATTAGAATCTGTAAAAAAACGAAAGAATGTATAAAGGAGAAAAAAAGACTATACGAAAAATGGCTGAATACAAAATCAGAAGAAGATCTACAGAAATATAAAGAGAAAAATGCTGAAACGAGAACGATGATAAACAAAGAAAAGAATGAGAGATGGGAAAACTAGTGCGAACATGTAGAACAGTATATAGGAGGAACTAGAATCACAGAGTCATGGAGAATAATTAAAGCATTAAGGACCAACAATAGAGAGAAGACGTATATAGAGTATATCTCAGAAAGCCAGTGGGAAGAATATTATAAAAAACTGCTAACAGAAGACAGACAAGAATTCCAAGAGGAGAATACTGAAGAAGAACAGATTAAGGAAAAAAAAGAAATAGAAGTAAACTGTGAAGAAATAAAGAAGACAATAGAATACTCAAAAATAATAAATCTGCAGGACCAGGAGGTGCGGTAAACGAAATGATTAAGTACGGGTCTAATCAATTACATCGAATGCTGAGAAACATGTTCCACAGAGCGATAAATGGAGAAAAAAACTAAAGGAATGGTCAAAAGCCTATATAGTATCTATATTTAAAAAGGGAGACCGCAGAAAATGTACAGGGTGAGTCAACGATAGAATAAAGTACATTATCTCATTTGTTTCGGGAATGACGAAAAAATGTTAAATGTAATAGTTTTAGGGAATATTAAGGTGCAGAGTTTAAAATTATTTTTGAGTATACAGGGTACTTCAAAATGGAATATCCTATTTTCTAATTTATTTTAAATTTTGCGTAAAATTTATAATTTTTTTTATTAATAATGTTATATACCTAAACCTAGTAGTTTTTCTAATATTTCAATTTGTTAAAAAAAATAGTTTTGAGTTTTGTAAAAAATTGCCAGTAGCTCCATTGTTTCTGAAGGTGGAATACTCATAATTGGTACGAGCATTCTATAAAGATAAAAAAAGATATATGTAAAGAAATTTGAGTTAGATGCTACAGGGTGTTCAAAATAAATTTATACATTTCGACTATTTTAAATTGAAAAATCTCAAATTTTTTAAATGGCGCACTCTATATATTATTATTTTTTCAGGTAGATTTTACAAAACTCTCCAACTTTTATTAAGTATGTCATATACCTTTTTCATATAGTTTTCGATTTATTCTGAATTTTTCAATGTTTACCCTTGTTTTTAATACACTTACGCTATTGTGAAAACATAAACATAGAGTTAATAATAATTTTAATATAGTTTAACTTATCTAATAATTAATTATTATGACGTAATAAATGTTCAAAAATATGCCCGTCTACTTGAATACACATGTTTAGTTTACTATATTTTCCCTCATTTTCCTTAACATAAAGGGCGTTATTGCCCTGCAGGCATGCGGTATCCTATTTTGCATATCTACTGGTGTTGTAGGAGGATTCACATAAACGCGATCTTTAATGTAGCTTCACAAAAAGAAGTCTAAAGGTGTTAAGTCACATGATCGGGGGGGCACCGAATGAATCCATCTCTACCGATTTTTGTGGGTAACGATCGTTTAAAAATTCCCGAACTTCCCGGTGGTAATGAGCAGGAGCTACGTCTTGTTAAATCCACATTTGTTCCCTTTCAAAGTTATCGAGTTCTTTAAGAAGCTGGGGTAATTCGTTTTGCAAAAAATTTAGATATCTAGGCCCGTTAAGCGGTTCGCGGAAAAAATATGGACCAATAATTCGAAAATTTAATATTCCACACCATACATTAAGCGACCAATGGTTTTGGTTTTGAACTTCCCGGACCCAAAATGTGCATTATTATTCAACAGTTAATCAACTGTTGAATAATAATGCATGCTATTGCGGTTAACTGCTCCATTACTGCGAAAAGTAGCTTCATCAGAAAACATTATTTTGGATAAAAAATTTGGATCGGCCTCTATTGCTCCATTCATGGTGGTACAAAAGTTTACTGGTCATTCAAAATCACGGTCTTGAAGTTCTTGGTGTAGTTCCATATGAAAGGGATGATACTTGTATTTTCTCGTGGTGCGATTAGCCGTAGATTGGGATGTGTCAGATAAGTCAGCTAGTTGACGACTGCTAACCTGGGGATTATCTTCAACGTGAAGTAAAATCTCCATTTCTTTTTCCTCATTGGTAGCATTCTGGTTTACTACTTTCCGTTTCGTATACTCAACGCTATCACTATAATCAAACTGTTCCATTAAGCACTAAAAAGATTTTCTAGATGGTATACGTCTATTAGGGTAGTTCGCTCCGTAAAGCCTTACTGTCAAATGACAATTTTTTTCCCGCCTCGCCTAATATATAAACCATAACAATTAATTCATACCGTTATACGTCACTTACTACAACAAATTTAACTATTTTTACATACTTAATAGACATGTCAAAATTTGATAATGCCTACATTTTTGTTTTGTCTTGGCAACTATGATGTTATAGCATAAGTGTATTAAAAACAAAGGTAAAAATTGAAAAATTCAAAATAAATCGAAAACTGTTAGAAATAGGTATATGACATACCCAATAAAAGTTGGAGGGTTTTGTAAAATCTATCAGAAAAAATAATATTATACAGGGTGTACCATTTAAAAAATTTGAGATTTTTCAATTTAAAATAGTCGAAATGCATAAATTTATTTTGAACACCCTGTAGCATCTAACTCAAATTTCTTTAATTTTTTTTTCATCTCTATAGAACGCTCGTACCAATTATAAGTATTCCACCTTCAGAAACAATGGCGCTACTAGCAATTTTTTACAAAACTGAAAATTAGTATTTTTAAAAAAAAAAATGAAATATTAGAAAAACTACTAGGTTTAAATATATAACATTATTAACAAAAAAAGTTATAAAATTTTACGCAGAATTTAAAAATAAATTAGAAAATAGGATGTCCCATTAAAAAAAAACTTATGGTATATCGGCCACACTTTTTTGAAGTACCCTGTATACTCAAAAATAATTTTAAACTGTGCACCTTAATATTCCCTAAAACTATTGTATTTAACATTTTTTTTCGTCATTCCCGAAACAAATGAGATAATGAACTTTACTCTAACGTTAACCCACCCTGTACAAACTATAGAGGCCTAAACATAATATCGAATATGGGGCGTTTGTATGGAAAAATTATTAAAAATATTATAGAGGAAAATCATGTGTAGACCACATATACACTATAAAATAAACAATGGAAAAAAAAAACTGGCAAAGAATAGAGAAGTTTAATCTAGCCTTCATAGACATAAGAAGAAGAATAGGCATTGACAAAGAACTAATATATGCAGTAAAAGCTCTCTACGAAAACAACACAGTGAACATAAAAATAGGACATAAAATAGGGAAGAGAATCCAAACATCAAAAGGTCTATTACAAGGGTGCTCTACATTCCCAACACTATTGAAAATATACCTCGAACAAACGTTAAAAAAATGGAAGCAAAAAATGTAGTGGAATGGCAGTCCCAATACGAGAAGATTACTTATATACTCTAGGTTTCGCAGACGACCAAGTGATCATAGCGCAAGATGAGCAAGACCTCAGTTATATGGTAAGAAAACTGAAAGAAGAAAGCAGGATTAGCAATAAACTTTGATAAAACTGAATATCTAACAACAAAGGAGGGAAATGTGGAAAATCTAAAAGTCGATAATGAAACAATAATCAAAGGAACCGATAGATTTAAATATTTAGGAACCATCATTTCAAAAAACGCAACAGAAGAAGAGATCAAAGCTAGATTAGGACAAGCGCGGACATGCATAAAACAATTAAATTCGATCCTGTGGGACAAACACATTACAAAGAGAAACAAAACACGCATATACAAATCAATGATACAAAGCATAATGACATACGGGCCAGAAACATGAACGATCAACAAAAGAAATAAATCTAAAATTAACGCGATAGAGATAGAGTGGTGGAGAAGATGCTGTAGAGTGACAGGTATGGAGAGAATATCAAATAAAGAAATAAGAAGCAGAATGAACATCAAAGAGAAGAAACACCATTGAAGAAAAACGATTAAAATGGTATGGACACATAAGACGGAGTGAGGATAATAGATGAATAAAGAAAATAACGGACTGGAGCCCTATAGGGAAAAGAGGAAGACCCGGTCAATTGTAGAGAGACGATATAGACGAGGCTATGGAGGACAGAGGTCTAACAGATGGAGGCTGGGAAGATAGGCCTGTAGGAAATTCTTGAATATATATATATATATATATATATATATATATATATATATATATATATATATATATATTTAAACAAAAAATTTTCTTTATTCTTCGTCTTATTCCGTTATAGGTCTTAGATCACCCCGACCAAGCAAGGCCTGAGAAGTTTTGAGTTTATGTTTTTGAAAACCTGTTAATTCGTCAACCGTCTGAGGTTGCTTTTTGCTCAAAAATGTTTCCATTTTAGAATGGTATAATCGTGTTAGTTTAATTATTTTAAAGGAAATAACTAATTATCGTGGCCTAGGCTCATCAAAAAAGCTTAGTTTGCTTTACTGGAATTTCCTCAGTTTTAACAGCGTCGTACGACGAAATGTATATGTATTAAAACTTACCAGAAGTGTTTACAAAACTAATTAACAAATATGTAAATAAGTGCAATAACAGCGACTTTATTATTGGATTCATTATGGCTTAAAGGTCAATATTGTTCCGTTAGTTGTTCTAGAATCTTTTATTGACAGTTAGACAGATTAAACCCATACCTATTATATAATGAGGTGAACTAATCCTGTTTATACATCTGTGTCTTAAGATATTTATGTCAGAAACCGAAATAACTTAGTCTAGGTAATGAATTTTATATAAATGTGGTGAGAGGGAACTTAAGATATTAGAACTTAAGGTATTTCATAAGTAAAAACTTAAGATAAACATAAAGCTAATCCTGTGGTGGGGGTCAGAGGGTCTTAGGTAGTGACGTTTAGCACTGGGTGGAGGTCCATAGACGCTTCTAACTATCGGTTGGGGTGGTGATTGGCCTTATACAAGAATTGGAGCTAAGGATTTCTCATAAATTTTCGGATTGTAGGTATTTGAAGGTCTCGAGGAATCTGGGTGTTACGGACGAACCATGAGGCTTTAGCGATGACTCGGAGGGCCTAGTTTTGAACAGACTGAAAGGTGGATATGTAGGAGCTTGAAATTTGATACCATGCCGGACTGGAATAGGTGAGGCTGGCTCTGATGATTATTTTGTAATTTGTCGACTCGTTGCGTGTTGCTAATTTACTGAATTTGTTTAGAAGAGGGTATAACTTGCCGAAGAGCTGATTGGCTTTGATGGTGGAGGTGGTGACCTGGTCCTATCATAGCCGCTTGTTGTAGTGGAGGCCCAGGTGGCGTCTGGTGCTTTGGAGAGTGAAGCTTGTGACATTTGCTGAATATGATGGATTGGTTGATTGGGTAGATCAGTATTTTCCAATGTTTGGATCAGGGGACTAACATATTGAGGTGGCTTTAAAGGCGGCTGATAATGATCCTGGTGGTCTGAGTGGTAGCAGAGCAGGAAAGTTTGGTCCGACTTGAGAATGTCGGCCATGAAGAAGTTGAATAAATAGAGGGAGAGGATAAAGCCGTGGAGTGCCTTCGACTGTCATTTCGCCAGATTAGTGACATTCACAATATGCATTCTTCGTGAAGATTTATGTATATCTATACCCGCATTCGGTATAGTTGGTGCAAGAATGAAAACTAATTTATACTGCTCAGAGGATCTTCATTAATTAGCAATTATTTAGTATTGTCTGACATTTTAAAAACAAATATTTCCTGTTGCAACAATCAATTTTCCCTTAAGCTTACCTAATATACTCTGTATCCGTTTTCAGGTTAACTTTGACTTGATCCATTTGCCGATGAAATTCAGTTTTAACAGAGCTACAGTTATTTTTTTAATGTTATTATTTTAAAACAACTTTAAAAGCAGTTAAATAATCAGAATATTTTTAAGAAAACGATCTTTATTTCATTACAATATTTGTTATTTATAGAGAAAATACTTAGTTAACTAATTATTTCTTAATAAGTATTCCAAAAAGGATCGCTTTCAACTAACTGAAGATTCGTACACACGAATCCATAATATATTTCAGTAAGGCGATATCCTAGATCTGCGTGTTTAGAGTATTCTAGGATTCTAGTAACATAACTTACTACTGTGATCAAAAAATAGTAAGACTTTTGAAATAAAACGCAAACGGGTTATTTACATTTCCAAATTTATTTCGTCCCCTTCAAAGTAATCCCCCTTGGATACAATGCATTTATGCCAACATTTTTTCCGGTATTCGAAACAGTTGTTGAATTCGATTTCTGGAATGAACTTTAAAGCCTTCTTCAATTAGGTTTTAATCTCCTCAATCGACTCAGAACGATGTCCTCGAAGCGGTTTTTGCAGTTTAGGGAATAGCCAGAAGTCCGACGGAGCTAAATCAGGCGAATAGGGCGATTGCGGAATGATATGAGTTGAATTTTTGATGAAAAAGTCGCGAAGAACCAATGCTGTATGAGAAAGCGCATTATCGTGACGAAAAAATCAAGGGTTATCTGCCCATAATTCCGGCCTCTTTCGAACGTTTGGAAAGCCGAAAAGCCATTTTTAAAAACAAAATTTAATGCAACTTCTTTGCTGAATTTTTTCACTCATTTAAAAATCGAAAAACGCACTTTTGTTGTTGAACGAATGCAAGAGAATCTTATTAACTACTGACGCTATAGGGTCTTAAAATTTGACACAGATGGCAGTTAAGGTCCTACCAACCTAACGAAAAAAAAACTAATCCGATTTGGAAATGCCCGGGCGATTTAAATTTAAAAGTCTTACTATTTTTTGACCACAGTAGTACGTCATTTTCAATTTAAAATATTAGACAAATAAAGATTTAATGAAAAATAAGGATTCCCTCACATCGATTTTAGGACGTAGTTGATTATTTGGTATAAAATACGTAATTATGAGAATTGTGTTTGGTATTTTAAATAAGTAGTATCTATTTAGTATTATCCTAGGTATCATCTTAATTCCGGCAATGAAAAAAATAAGTTATTCAGAATGAAAAAAGTTCAAACATTCTGTTTTCTTTATTTACAACTGTGATTGAAAAAATATAAAATATGCCTGGCCTAATCAAATTAAATACACAAGGGTTAATTTTATAGAGCAGTGTTTCAATTTAATATCAACAACTTAAAGGTAATCTATTATTTAAACGAAACACTAATTGACAAAATCGCCCATTTTTTCTCTTTTTGATACACCATTACCTAAGAAAAATAATTTAAAAATATATTTTTTTTTAAATTACATTTAAACTAGTTGAGGAAAGAGAGAAGTAAGGTACAGTAGAACCCCGGTTATCCGAGGTAACGTGGGGGGCACCCTCCTCGGATAACTGAAAACTCGAATAATCCGGATTTGTTTTTTATTCATTCAAAAAATAAACACCAATATTTTAAACCGATGTATTAACGTTTTTAACATATAAATAGGTACATACACGTACATTATAAAACAGTGAAATAGGTATCTATGCGCTTCTGTTTCATATTGCATCTTCCTTTTCTCGCTGCAATGTCTCTCCATCTATTAAGAAGAAGCAAATCCGCTGGGGTTGCCTCTGGTTGTTGTTCGATATACCTCAAAGCTTTTTTCAAAGAAGCAAAACCTTCTTGATTAGAGATCTTAGTGGGAGACTGTTCATCCACCGTCGCTTCGTCATCGTCATCGTCATCTGATTTTTCGGTTTCCTGAAAGGCATTCATTATTTCTTCAATACTCATTTCTTCTTCTAAATCATCTGCTGTAACCCATTCAATAACATCTTCTCTTGTCACCTTTCAATTTCTGCATTAATTCAAATAAACTTTTTTCTTTTTCTCTTATCTCGCTGTCAAAATTTGAACAGCACATTTCTCCATGTCTTCTCAATTTCAAAGCTAATTCATTTAATGGAGTATCATCTTCACTGTCATTAAAGTCCTCAAAATCATTAACTTTTGACCAAGATTTTTGAATAGTGGTAGTACGCACAGAATCCTAAGCTTGACTCACCCAGTAAATAATATTTTTCAGTTTAACCTTTCCCATCCCATTGATAATATCCTCCTTTTCTGTGTATTCTAACAGATGTTCAAGATATAAACGCGTATAATTTTTTTTTAATGTTTTCGAGGATGCGTTGATCCATTGGTTGCATTATGCTGGTTACATTTGGAGGAAAAAATTTTAAAATTTCGCCCACATGAAGTTCCCCAGGGTGAGAGGGGGCATTATCCATTAACAAAATTGCTTTAATAGGAAGACGGTGTCTGTTCAAATATTTAGTCACAGATGGCACGAACTCTTCTTCAAACCAGTTAATAAATAAAGCCACATCCGTCCATGCGCTCTTCTGACTTGGACGTGCAGACTTGCCAATCACCATCAGTGGGATTTTGTGCTTGCCAGATGCATTG
Source organism: Pachyrhynchus sulphureomaculatus (assembly GCA_019049505.1). Lineage (NCBI taxonomy): Eukaryota > Metazoa > Arthropoda > Insecta > Coleoptera > Curculionidae > Pachyrhynchus > Pachyrhynchus sulphureomaculatus. The sequence goes on along the minus strand of CM032447.1, from coordinate 163,925,861 downwards.
GAACATACCATTATAGTTAATCTTTCGTTACTTCGTTTGTGCCCAGGAGCTGATTTTTCCTGTCGAGATGTCAATGTTTTTAATGGAAGCATTTTATAATTCAGACCAGTTTCGTCACAGTTGTAAATTTGATCACATGTGTATCCACAATCTTCGATTTGCTTTTTAAAGTTCTGGTAAAACTTCTCAATTGATGACACATCAGCAGAAAGTTTTTCACCACATACAGTCAGTTGTCGTACACCGTACCATTTTTTCCAGCGGTCAAACCATCCAGAACTGGCGATAAACTGATCTATCTCTGGGAATTGCCTACTAATAATTATTGCTTTCTGTTGTAAAATTGGACCTGACAGATGCACACTTTTTGATCCCTGTTGGTTAAACCACATGAATAAAGCTTCGTTAACCTTTTCATAGTCGGCGGTTTTCATTGATTTTCTTCTTGAGGACGAGGAGGCTTGATTTATACACCACTCTTCTATTTTTGTGCGGTTTCTTTTCAGATCTCCAACTGTTACCTCACCTACTCCATAATCTCGTGCAACAACTTTAATTGTCTCTCCTGCTTCAATTCTTCTGATGGCTTTTAATTTTTCTTCAATAGGAACGACGATTCTTTTAAGCTTGTTTTGCTCCATTATAATACGATAAACAAAAATTCAAACAAAGCAGTTCGTATTAATTACACTTACACACACAAATAAATTATGTGAGTATACTCGTACTTCTCCGTAGTAAACGCTATAACGCGTAAATTTACATGCTGAAAGAGTCCAAAAACATAAATAGGGGAACCCTCACACGGGCCAGGGGGATTCCCCGAAGGCCCCCGACTATTTTAAATGGAAATATGTACATACATATTTTAGCAGCTCGGTTAATACGCAGCATAGACGCGGGTACCTCGTATAATCAGGTTCTTAGATTGGCTCAGTTAATCCGGAGCTCGGATAATCGCGACTCGGTTAATCGGAGTTCTACTGCATTTTGGATAAACAAAAGATGTTAAACTTCCCAGCATTAAGTTGGAAAAACAATGTAAAGCTTTTCAAATCTCTCTCTCTCTCTAGGATAAACTAATTATTTTATTCGTCGTAATTGGAAAATTTCAACTAGTTGTGTTTTCCCCACTTACTTATAAACTGATTACCGGGCTTTCTATCTTTGAAAGTTCTTATTATAGCGAAATGAAAGATTTTGAGCATTTATCGGTGTAATGTGGTCTCAGATGTTAAATGGAAGGATGGTGATTAAGGTCCATCTTTATTCTTTAACTTCTTCCCTTTTTGTGTGTAAATTTTTGAATCTGGAATATTTGTTATTACTGATTTTTAAAATATGAAGATCTTACTTAATTTATTAAACGCTTATATTTCATTACATATCTTGTAATCACTATTTCAAATTTATGTGTATGAATGAACAGAAATGATTTATCATACATAATCTATAAGTCAAATTTCAGCTCAGCAACTAAATTTACAGGGAGGAAAAATTAAGTCAAAATGACTAAGTCATAATTATATTAATAAAAGTGAAATTAAATAGAAATTCTTAAAGTTAGAGTAATTCAATAATAATACAAAAAGTATAATTGAGGTGTCTATTACTTTGTGACAGTACATTTTAAATTTCTAAATGAAATGAAACGAATTATTTTGTTAGTTGTAGTGTTGAGTATTACGCTTGACAATGTAGAAAACCTACGAAGCCGCAATAGCAGATAAATAAAAAATAAGTGGCAAATAAGAAAACAATTCGTTTCATTTTAATTAGAAGTTTAACACAAAAAGTGTTTTATGAAAAGATTTTTGAATAAAATGTTTGAAATCAGACACTTCGTTTAGAATTTAGAACTTAGTTAGATATTAACCCCTGTCATTATTAATTTATTTTATAGTTGTAAAGTATGCTAAATGAACAAGTAACAGAGTTGACTGTAAGTTAGTAATTACTTGCCCACTTAATCGGCGGACATATGACATTGGTGTTAATACTATTTTTACATCAAACGCAGTACAATGCCAAATAATGCATTAATTACTTACTATAGATAGGCGTTTTGTAATCTAATAGCTAAACTTTTTATTAGTGCTAGCTGGAAGGTTTGTAAACAATTAATACCGTGTCTATTGTAAAGTTTATATTGGCTTTATAGCTTTTGTATGTTAGGTTCCACAAGAAAAGATATATATACATATATATATATATATATATATATATATATATATATATATATATATATATACATATATATATATATATATATATATATATATATATATATATATATATATATATATATATATATATATTCTAAGAAGTTCCATAGGTTGAAAAAAGCCACTTTTGTAACGTCAAATCCATTATTTTACTTTGAAAAAAAAATAGCAGTTTACTATATTACACACTACTTTCATTTTATAAACATTATTTTGTTGATTGGCAAATAACTTTTAAAGCTGTGTCACAAGGAATATCATTCCATGCAAAATCATTTGGACCATTTAAAAACACCTCCAGACAAAGTTCAGTTCCACCGGCATTATCTGGTTGATTTGCAGCGAATTTTCGGTAAAATACTGGTTTTCCTGTTGTAAGCCAAACAAATTCAGTTCCTAAGGTACCATGTCTAGTTCCAGACATCCAATAACCCTCGTAAGGTCCACCTGTAAAAAATAATGAAAAATTAGTTTAAAAAATTAATTGTTGAACTTGTCAAATTCTGATTATCTTCTTTTTAATGATACGATATCTCCGAAACCTGACATGATAAAGCTAAAATCCTTTGACAATAACTTTTTTCAGCTTGGCACTAGGAAAATTTCTTTATATGTACAATCGAATAAGAAAATTGAAGAAAAATTGGCTTGATAAAACCTATCTAAAAAAAATAATAAAAAGTCAAATAAAATTCCAGGTTAGGTTGAATTGACACTTAGAACACAGCACAGTTACTGTGTTCTAAGTGAATTTAATTTTTTTTGGTAATATCTTTTAAACTGATGCATATATCAAAAAATCTTAAATTATAAAAATACTGCTAACACAATTTTTTTTCATTTTTTCTATAGGACGATGAGAAGAAGACACGATACCTACATTTGAAGGCTACCTTTATAATATTATTTTATTTTAAAGGTTTTTTTAACTAATGTTGATAAAAAAAAACCTTTTTTATCTTATTTTTGAACAAATATGTTGAATGTAGGAGGCATTATTGGGTGTCTCGCAGGAAAGAAATGCAACATGCTCCGATATTGCAAGATACTAGAATTACCATTTAAATTGGGTTGTCCTGACTCAAATTTTGATAACGTTTTTTTTTTCTAGTTTATGAAAAATTATGAAAAAGGTGTGCGTGTCGGTTTCTCAATATTACATATGAAAGTGGCATACCTATATTTCTCCATATGGAAGTAGTAAAGGTTATTAAATATCATTTGCTGTGTAACTACGGTGGTTTAAAATCTGATAAGACTGATAGGCTTTTCTTTTTTTTAACGGCTTTAGGCTTTGACTATACATATTGTAACACTAAAAGTTCTACTGAGAAATCTAGCTTATTAGAGACAAGCTAAAATCCATATTCAAAAGGGCTTTAAAGAAAACAACCTAATCTTGCTCCACGTGACGACAGTATTGTTTTCTTCATTATTGTTGATTTAGGGGAAAATGTAACTCCTGTCCTCTATTTGTTTTTTACTATTTATTTTATTTTCGTTTTATTCTATTTTTTCTAAATTACATATCTCTAGATTACAATATTTTTTCTGTAGTCTTATTCTATTTACTCCACTGAGTTAGTTACTGTTTTACGCTGCTAATACTACTAATAAATAGTAGAATGTTCTCCTCTTATCACAGTTACGAAAAATCAAAAAAATATCGAACTCCGATAATCATCCTGCCCAATGTAATTTAAAGAGTCGAAGCCCGCCAGAAGTTGTTATCATCACAGACTAAGTGTAATACCTTTCTTTTTAGTTGTATCTGATTTTCTTGTTATAAAATTGTTTCAATAAAATAAATAAACTTAATTAAAAGTTTAACTAATAAAAAATGCTTAGAATTTCCAATGGTCACCTTTCATTCAATGCAACTTGTGATCAGTTTTGCAGAAAATATTTTTGATTGTCTTGGAACTGTACGGTCTTAATAATTGTAAAATCCGGATTGTATAAATTTGTTACCCAATTCATATATATATTTCCTATGTTAACGTCAAAAACACTTTAGTTTCAGAGCCGATTGTGGTAAGTATAGGACTAAAATAATATGTTTGAACGTCACAAAAAGAGGAGGTAAGATGGAAGGGGTAAATTATACATATTGTATTTTATTTTATGTTCAGAGTTTTTTGAGTTTTGGATTTAAGAAATGGTGTTCGTTGTTTGTACTACTTTCGCAATACCAAGTGATTTGGTGAAGAGAATCTGCATTGATATTTTATACATTTGTATAAATTTGAAACATTTAGGTTTAGGTAATCTAATACACTTACTTTTAGGATCAATAGTTCTTGTATAATTTTCTAAAGCAATTTCTTCTTCTCTTGAGTTCACACTGACCAATTCCATTCCCAATTGCGCACATAAAGTCATTGCTTGAAAGAAATTTACTTTTCCCGAACCATACAAATAAGTAGCTTTTTTAGGTACACTGCAGGTTCCATATTCTGAACCACCAACAGAAATTTGTACAGCTAAAAATGCAAATTCTAGATTTGATACTCGCCATATACCTATCTAAGATAAGCTTTTATTAATTTAATTATTAATAATAGGGACAATTTGAAAACTTCATCATGAATATTAAATTTTTCCTTTAACATTTCCAATAGCGTAAAGTAGTAATCCTTCTGAATTTCTCCTATGTAGATTGACAAAGTGCTGCTAGCGCGAAACTAAGTTAGTTTGACTTCCTCACATCTTTTTACATCAGTGGACCGAGATACGAGGTGGGTGAGTTTTCATGCATAATCTGGTCCCAGATTGGTGAGAGGTAAGGACCAGTGTCATGATTGAGGTTACTGGGATGTTTCAATATTTCGATTTATTTCCTAGGATAGATAAATAAATTTGTTGCAAGGGTCTTTGATTAGTCAAATAGAATCTGGTGTCCTGTTTCATGATGGAGTTTTAATGTTTTTTAACTCTAGTATATATTTTTCTGCTTGTGGTGCGATGTGATAGTTTAGGGTACGTAGAGAAACGTATTATTATTTCATGTTTCCGTAGAATTATTCAAATGCGATTTGACATTTTAAATAAATGGAAGGACTACAATTCCAAGAGACTGATTTGCTTAACTTCGGAGACACCTGAGCAGATGCATGTTTTCAAATGGAGCGTTTAAAATCTTGGTGCTAGAAACTGTTTGATTGAAGAATGAAAGTAAAATGCTTTAGTTCTGATTGAAGAGATTGTGGCTGAGAAAATGATACGGCTGCATGAATGTGAACGTTGACGACTGAGTGTTTCTGGCAGGGATGGTGAAGTGAAAAAGTATTTAGATATCTATCCGTGTAAGTAAGCTTTCTATAACTAAGTGACCAATATTACAAATGAAGTGAAAAGTTGATTTCCAATGTGTTCCATAAATGTGTTGACAATAACTGGAGAAATAGAGGAACCTATTGCTGTGTAGAATATTTGTTTATATATTCCACTATTGTATAGAAAGTACGTCCCTGAAAGGCATTTCTCAATTATAGTCGGGAAATGTTATGCCAAGTTTTGGACATGGAGGATATCTCTGATAATGGTTAGAGTATCGAGAAAGGGAACTTTGGAGAAGAGACATTCAACATCGAAGCTGAGTAAAATATCATTGGGGTCACTGTTTGATTTCCTTAAGTTGTTGTACAAACTGCGAAGAGTTTAAGATGGAAATATTTCTTTTGCCGGTGAAAAGTCGGATACTTGACATGAGAAGCCATTAGAAACTCAGTTAATTGAACTTGGATGTAACATTTTTTTTTTTTTTTTTTTGGTGTCTTCTGCGAGTGATTTTACCTTATTTGCTGCTTGGATTGAATATTCTATTGAAGGTGTTGGATCTTTCTTAGTGATCCAATAGAATTTCTTTAATTTTGCCGTGATATTCTGCTGAATCAATGACAACTGTGTAAAGTTACCATATAAAATGATCAAATTCAGGTCCGAGAAATTTCAATGCCATGAATTCTGATTTGGAAATTCTTATGGCTGGTGGCTGCGTCATCTTGAGAATTTTGGCTGTAAGAAGGCTAAGTTACCAGCTACAAAGATCTTTAAATTAGAATCAATAGAATTAAAATTCCTCAAGTCGGAACTGTAGTCCCTCCATACATTAAGAATGTCAAATCGAGTTTCGAAAGTTCTACGGAAATATAAAATAATAACGCGTTTTTCTACGTGCCCCAAACTCTCATAACATCTTAGATAAGTTTCCCTTCGAACACCCAGGTTTTAGTCAAGTCACAGTCACCCGTGAGGGTACGAGACAGAATATCACCCCCGGTACATTCTGCCTGTCGTAAAAGGCGACTAAAAGAACAAGTTAGATGGTAGGTGCCCACATCACACCAGATATCGCATGACTTAAGCTGCGTGAAGTTGCTTAAAGTTTCGTGACTGTGCCGATGTTCCCGGACTGTGGAAAAATAGCACTATAAAGCTCTCAGAATTTAAAAATTCCGTAGCCCCCGTTCGGGTATCCGGGTGAGGCTGATTCAGGGGCGTCACCATGGGGAACACAATTTTAAAAATAAATTTTTGTCACATACGAGGTTTAAACTCAAACATGAATTTAGTGTACCAATACCTGCAATCAAATAAGCCTCATGTACTCGATCTCTGCAAAACCAAGGTCAATTCATCGACCAGCACAGTCAACTTTCTGTATGCTGGGTACGACTTCCATTCCCGGCTTAGGTGTAAATTTGAAATCTCTCTTTTTGTCAGAAGCGATCTCTCTTGCCAACGAAAGGAGGGGTTGGAGCACCAAAACTTTGATATTACGTGATTAAAAATAACGACTCAACAAACGACAAGGTTTATTTACTGCCTCTATCGACCGTCAGGTGCTACTAATCTTAGAACATTTTTTGCTTGCAGATACAGTAGATCATTTACAAATTAATTATCCAAGTGCTGAAATTGCCATTCTGGACGACTTCAAAATGTTCAGAACATCAACAGGCTTAACCGAAGAACCAGGTCATGAAGCAGCATCATTCCCAATTAGTCGTGGCTTTACTCAGCTTATTGATGTGCCAACATCGATCCCTGATCAAGACGAAGCCTTTGTCAGGCTTCTTGACCTGTTTTTAACCACCAGTCCAGACATTTAAACTGTCACCGTAAATCCGACACTAGATTCTTCCGACCATAAACTGCTTCAGACATCGAGTACCCTATCGATCAGTGACAGAAATGCTCCCAAACCACGCAAGATTTGGCACTACAAATTTACTAAATGAGAAGAACTCATTGAATATTTTTCAACTTTCTCCTAGTTAGACGTTTGTTTCAGATCCGACGACTCATCTGACTACGCTGATGCTTCCGATGTCATTTTGGATAATATGGAAGCCTACATGTTTTTTTCGAAGAAATGCACTTCCAACAGCAAACCTTGGTTTTATCGGTAGTGCAAAGAAGCATCTAAACATCTTGCCTACCGACACTGGCGTGAAGATTCTAACGTCACAAATCGTAATATCTTTGTTCATACCTGGAATAGTTGCAAATAAATTATCGACGACACAAGGAACCATACAATCAAAGAATTAAAAACAAACTTCTTGCCTATCCCATTAATTCCAGGTCCTTTTGGTCAGTTGCTACGGCCGCTAGTCAAAATTTCACCAAATCTACCATACTACCACTCACACGGCCAGATAATTCTATCGTAACGACACCTGTTGAGGAAGCGAACTTGTTGGCTGAACTCTTTGCTTCACATACTACTGTCGATTTCTAAGAAAAAAGGCCACCATCTATCACACACAGTGTATCATTAAATATATTTTATTATTTAGAGAAGTATTCAGAGAAGAGCTGTTCGTCTGATTGGAGACCCGGAACTGACCGGCGGCCTTGATTCGCTGGAACATCGAAGAACGGTTGGCGACTTAAGCCTATTCTACAATTATTTTCATGGAAAGTGTTCAAAGGATGTGGCCCGCTTAATTCCTCCCAGAGCGGTGCATGTTAGAAATAGACGTCGCGCTAATACTTCACATCTGTATGAGGTTCAGCTTGTTACTCCGCGTACAACGCTTTTCAAGCAGTCTTTTATATAGAGAACATCATTCCTTTGGAATAATTTGCCCAGGACTGTGTTTCCCACCGAGTACAATTTACAGCGATTCAAGAACAACGTGAATCGCTTTTTCCGCACACATGTCACTCCTGTAGCGCTTTAGGGACTTCCCTGCAGCACGTGTACTAAACCCATAAAAAAAAATGAAGCTAGATGCCAAAAAAGCTTCTGATGCTGATGAAATACCTGCCACAGTACTGAAAAAATGCTCGAGTAAACCAGTCTCCCTACTTTTAATAATATCGAAAGTTCATCAATATGGCTTTCGTAAGCAAAAGTCAACAGGAGATCTTCTAATTTATGTAACACATATTTGGAGCAACGCAATTGAACACTTTGGAGAATCTCGAGCGGTTGCACTTGATATATCCAAGGCATTCGACCGAGTTTGGCATGACGGATAGTTGACTGTTTTTTTATGGCTCTCTCTCTCCTCAGAGAGTGTTTTTTACGAGTGGCAGTCGACGGAATTCTTTCTAGTATCTTGACTCTCAGTAAAGGTGTGGCCCAAGACTCCATACTGTCTCCTACTATTTTTCTCATTTAAATTAACGATCTGCTGGGAAGGACCAAGACCATTCAATACACAACTTTGTATGTAACAGTATTTTTATCTCTTCACTTTAAAAGCTCCAACATCTGTTACTCATGCAAATATCCGCATACAACAGGAAATGATTCAGCTTAAAAAAGACCTAAAAGAAATCTTATCTTGGGTGACAATAACCAAGTAGAATTTAACGCTATAAAATCCAGGCGGCAGTAAGTTAGTTAACGTTGCTGAACTTACCGTAGTTATGTCGGCACACTCCGTTCTTCTAGCATCGTCACTCAACTTGCTAGGCGTTAATTTGGGAGCACGAACATGTTGCACGCGTAGCAAAGAGAGCTTCTCAAATGTTGGGAATATTATTTCAACCTAGAAAGCTTTACACTCCACAACATCTATTAATTCTGCACTAAGCTCAAATTCGACCAACGATGAAATACTGCTCCCACCTTTGGGGCTCTGCTCACAAACATACTCTGCAATACATTTTGTTCAGAAGAGAGCTGTTCATCTGATTCGAGACCTAGAACTCACCAGTAACCTTGATTCCTTGGAACATCGAAGAACGGTTAGCTAATTATATCTATTTTACAAGTATTTTCATGGGAAGTGTTCGATGAACATAGCCTGCTTAATTCTTTCCAGAACGGTGTATGCTAGGAATACACGTCGCACTATTACTTCGCATCCGTATAAGGTTCAGCTTGTTATTTCTCGTACAACCCTTTTCAAGAAATCTTTTATATGGAGAACCTCATTCCCTTAGAATGATTTGCCCAGGACTTTATTTCCCACCGAATACAATTTAAAGCGATTTAAGGCCAACGTGCACACGTATCGCACTTGGACCACTTTAGGGATTCCCCCCAGCGCGTGTGCTATGCCCATAAGAAAACAGTACCCATATTGCTATGGTGTAAATCCTATGTCGGCGAAAAGAGAAGGAAAATATATACGTCTATTATCGAATTTAGTATACTCAAGTCAGGCTACTTACTGAATGAATCCTGAAATACTTTGTAGAAATATGAACAAATGAAATATACATACCTGGTTCTCGACATGGATTGTTTAAAGTTTGTGCTTGTGTTTCTTGTCCTGCAACAATAACAAATAAATAAATAAATAATTTATTAACGAACCAGCCATTTACATATAAGGGAAATAAAAAATAAAAAGAAACTTCTTATTCTTCTTCCTACGTTAGGACTATGTCCTGTGTTCACTTCAAAGGTTTCCCAGAAACAATTGCGATGATGAAGACCAGCTCTCATACCATCTTATTGGTGGTCTTCCAAGCGGTCGAGGTGTGTTTGGTCGCTTCTCTTTTGCGACCTTAGCCAACCGGTCATTTGGCATTCTGTCCACACGGTCTCTCCATTCTCTTCTCCTATTCCTTGTCCATCTCACAACATCCTGTATTTCGCACATTTCCCTTATTTCTTCACATCTCTTCCGGTCAAATAAGATATATCCTGTTATGGATCTAAGTGTTCGTATGTCTGTTGTTCTTAGGAGTTGTTTTGTTATTGTGTTCTCCGCTCTGGTTTCTATCGCGTACGTCATGATCGGTCTTACGCATGTTTTGTATATTCTTACTTTGCTCTTGGTGCTCATACATTTGTTTCTCCAAATTATATCTCTTAAGTATCCTGATATTAATGATGCCTTTGTTGTTTCAGTTTTTACTTCCTCCTTAAGGTTCCTGGTACTTATTATGTTTGCCCCTAGATATTTGAAGGACATCACTTGTTCTACACTCTGATCATAAATCGCGAGTTTGCATCTCTTCGGTTCTTCAGATATTGTAAGGGATTTTGTTTTCTTTACAGATATTTGCATATTAAACACTTTTGCTGTTTGTTGGAACTTATGTAGGAGTTTCTGTAAGTTATCTTCGTCTTCTGATATGATTACTGCATCATCGGCGTAGCATATTATTTTTATTTCTTTGTCTCCCAATCGGTATCCTCTCCCAGTTTTCTTTACTTCGTTTATAATTTCATCCATTATGATGTTAAATAAGATTGGGCTTAGGCTATCTCCTTGTCTGATTCCGGTTGTCATAGGTATTTTATTGCTTAATTTATTTGCCACTCTTACATATGTGTGGTTGTTGATGTTCAACTCTTCGATAGTTTTTATTATATTCGGGTGAATTCCCCTTTTTTGTAGTAGGGTTATGACATCAGTTAACCGTACCCTATCGAATGCCTGGGTAAGATCAATGAAACACATAAAGGCTATCTTATTAAACTCTGTGGCTTTTTCGGTAATTTGGCGGATTATAAATATGGCGTCTATAGTAGACCTGTTCTTTCTGAACCCTTGCTGTTCTTCACAGATTCCGGTTAACATTATTTCTTCTGCTAAAATTTTAGTGAACAATTTTAGTACCGCACTCATTAAGCTGATACCTCGATAGTTTTTTGGATCTGTCCTTTCTCCTTTTTTGAAAATTGGTATCGAGATGCTTTTTTTCCATTCGGATAGTCTAATCTTCGCTATAAGTATTTTGTTAAAGAACATCTGTAATTCTTCTAATAATTTATACCTCCATATTTGATCATTTCGTTCTAATTTCGTCCATGCCCGGGGCTTTTCTGTTTTTTAGTTTCGCTGCCATGTGCTGTATTTGATTGAAGGAAATGGTCCTATTTGGTTAGGCAACATTTTCATCTTCATGCTGTATTTCCTGTGTTAATGAATTGGTTTCTGATGGACTATAGGGTTTTTCGAAATATCTTTCCAAGTCTTCCACCGTAATTTTTGTATTTTCTTTATACTCATTTATTGTTTTTTTTCTATTTCTCCCAATGCTCTCTTTTGATTCTCTGGATATTCTCGTTGACCCTGTTTCTTATATTTTTATAATCATTGTATGTTATAACATTGGATCTGTATTGTAGGTATGATTTTCTTTTTTCTTCAAAGAAAAACAAACTAAAAAATCCAGAACGTAGTTTCAAAGGATGTAGTTTACTCCATTTTGGACGACTTCGAATTAAAGCGTAAACGCTTTAAATAAAACAAAGCTATTGATTAAGCCATAAAAGACTATGTCTTTGTAATTGTTTACATTCATGGCTGCATCAATTTAAAATATTCTACTATGGTTAAAATAAAAGTGTCTACTACAGGAAAAATAACTAATATGAATGAAGCAATTTAAATACTTAAAACTAACTTCAAAATATGGAGGAAAATAATAAACTGTATTATTAAAAACTTTGGAACAATTTAAAGAACATTTTATATTGTGTTTATTTAAGTTGTCCCAAACAATTTTTGCTTATCTTGATAATAAAGAAAAACTTATGTTCAATAATTGCCATTAATTTTATGTTATATTATCTCATAGTAAAACAAATACTGTACTAAACAATTAATAAAATATATACGTTTATCATAGTATAACAGAAAAATAAAAAATACTGTGTTGGTTTAGTTTTCAATAATGGAGGAAACTTATTAAAATAATAAGAGCGGCACAAATTGACAATTTTTTTAAAGTATCCATAATAAAAATATGCAAGATGAAGTTGATTTCTGTTCCGTACTATACTCATGATAATTTTTGTGAATCAGAAAACTACTTTATTTGTGGAAGAATTTTGAAGAGATATATGCTTATTACTGTGAGCAGTTTATGTTCTCTGAAAAAATCTCCAATATTAAATATAATTTAAATAAAATATTTCAGAAAAAAATTGAGATTGATATTATTACTCTCTCAGAGAGAACAGAATGCGTCAGTGCATAATAATCTGAGTAAAGTGTGAGTCATATTTTTAAATTTATGTAAAACAAATGCATTTTTTGTTATCTTAAACAAATCGATTCAAAACTTATTGCCTTTAATTGAGAATCAATAAAATTAAACGATAACTACTGAAATAATGTGCGTGTGTTTTACTACTAATTAATCACATTAATATTGATATTGACCATTTCTATCAGTTAATTTATAATTGTATTAATACTTTTGTAACTAAAATACTTATAAAGTTTGTTTAGCTAGGAACTTAAAAATATTATACTTGAAAAAAAGCAGCACATAGGCAATACAAGCTTACTAAATCAGCTAACGCCTATGAGAAGTTCTCCAATTTACACATGTTATGTAAAACTAGAGCTGAAATAGATTATAATTTGCATATTCAAGAAACACAGAATAATTTAATTACTAATGTAAATGCTTTCTGGAAATTTATTAACTTAAAAAGTTACAATCAAATACCTTTAGTAATTAAATGCAATAACCAAATATTTGAAAGTGGAAATGATATTGCCGAAGCATTTGCTAATCAATTTGCTAGCGTTTATGAGAAGGGAACAAATATTTATAATACCATCACTAACTGTGAATTTGGATTTAACTTAAATGTGAGCTCATATCATGCCAAAATTTCAGACATATATAACAAACTAGCCACTCTTGATTTAACTTAGGGCCCCGGTCCTGATAAAATTTCTGGACTATTTCTTAAGAATTGTGTTTTTTTTGTCAAGGCCTCTATGGCTATTATTTAACAAATCTCCATCGAATGGCTTGCTCCCGGAATATTGCAAAATCTCATATGTGGTGCCAGTTTATAAAAATGATGGTGATAGGGACAGAGTGGAGAATTATAGACCAATTTCCCTACTATTGCTAATACCTAAGTTATTTGAATCACTTGTGTATGATTTTTTTAATGAAATATTTAAAAATATTATTATTACCTAACAACACAGCTTCTCGCAGGATAGATCTATTGCTACCTCCTTGTGTACCGTAAGCGTATTGATGAGGCCTGGGAGTCTGGCTATATGATTGACTCTATTTACACTGACTTTGCCAAGGCTTTCGATAGACTCAACATTGATATTCTTTTAAAGAAGCTTAATGCTTATGGTATACATGGAGATTTACTGGATTGGGTAAGGTCTTATCTCTCCAGTAGGAGACAAATTGTAAAAGTCAATAACTTTCTATCTAATCATGTGAGGGCCAACTCTGGGGTTCCTCGGGGTGCTCATTTGGCACCGATTCTGTTCAATATTTTTGTCAATGATGTTACACAATGTTTTAGGTTTAGTGATTTTTAATGCATGCTGATCTTTTTACCTATTTTGGATTCTGATTCAGCCTTAAGGCTACAAAGTGATCACAACAGATTTTTTGAGTGGTGCACAAACAATAATTTATCTCTAAACATCCCAAAATGTAAATATATTCAATTTAGTAGGTTGCACAAAGTTGTAATAAATAAATATCACCTTAATAATGTTTGCTTGGAAAATGTTGATGTGATTAGAGATCTGTGTAATTTTTGATAGTAAACTTTCTTTTCTCCCACATATAGAAGTTTGCAGAAACAAAGCGATGCGAATGATAAGCTTCATTGATTTTAATAATGTAAAAGCCATAAAAATTTTATATACCTCACTGGTGAGACCACAGTTGGAAAACTGTTCTAGTGTGTGGTGGCCCTACTTCTTATCGCATCAGAAAATACTTGACCTAGTTCAGAACAAACTTCTCAAACACATAGCCTTTAAGAGTCATATAGTAATGGATTCAGTTGATTATAATCAACTAAAAAACGCCTGCTTATTCAATCCTTGAAAACTCGAAGGGACTCAGCAGATGTCATATTGGCCTATAAATTGTTGCATGGACTGTGCCACTGCCCGGAATATTACTTTCTGTACTCAAGGTTCAGGTGCCACCGAGATCACTTCCAGAGCAAAGATGTTTTGTCAACATAGAACCGTGCATAGTCAATATGGTGGTATTAATAGAATAATGATGAACTGCAATTTGGCAAATAAAGATTTATTTCACGTATCACTGTATAGTTTAAAAGAATTCTTAAAGTTGGTCAATCTTTAGGGGGTATGGAAGTGCTGCCAGCTACAATATGTGTGTTTAACTATAGATTTTAAATGTGAATGGCTAGTTTTTTAAAATTTTAATATTTTCTTCTTTTTAAAAGTGTCTATTTAGCGTTGTTTGTTGTTTTTTTTTTATATATATACTTCTGGAAAGGCCTCTGTCTAGTTTTAATTTCTGGGTTATAGCTGTATACTGTATTCAATTATAGGTACTACTGTAACTGATTGGGCTTTGCCCGTGTGATTAAAAAAATAAAATAAAATAAAAAATAAAATTAAATGGTAACTACTGAAATAATATGCGTGTGTTTTGGCTTAAAGTAAATATACCATGGAAATGAGTATGCATTGACGTCTTGAATATTTATTGTCTTAAAGTTGACAAATTCTCCCAAAATGAATAGCCGCTGTAACATTCTTTATTTTAACACAACAAGAAAATTTGCGATATTGTTGCACTAAGCTAAACGAATAATAACATTATCCATAACAAAAATTTCGGCGTTTAAAAACTGGCATCTCAAAAACTTATTATTAATAAAAATATAGCTATGACATTAGCAACGAGTTAGTTCTACTTTTTATATATTATACATAACTTAATTTACCACAAAGTATATCTAACTTTATTAAAACTTACCAAAAATAGCAGAGGTATTCACAAAACTAATTAATAAGCAAGCAAATATATGCAATGGCAATAACTTCTTGACAGGATTCATTATGGTTTCAAGGTAAATATTCTTCTGTGCGTTGCTCCTCAGGCAACTTCTTTTTATAAGTGTGAAGAGATAAAAAAAAACTTGCTGACAAAAATACAGTATTAATAAAATGAAAAAAATAGATTTTGTATAGATATCTTACTCACATCTTAACATTTACTTGAGAAACGATAGCTATTACTAAGTTATATGTTTTACGACGTACATATATTTTTTTAAACAAAAATATTTTTTATTACTACAATAATGAAAAACATTTATCAGTAGAGGAAATAAACACTGGTATTCAAACGCTTCCATTGTATGTATCACGTATCAAGATATATACGGTTAATTCCCGTGCTCGGGTAGCAGAAACTCCCTATATCAGGTTCATGATAATAAGAACAAATACAATAAAGCGAGTATTTCCCCATGTTGATGAAGAAATTAAAATACCCGTTATTAAAGTTAAATATCGTTTAAGATATTTACAATATTTTGTTACTGTAATTTACTATTTCTGTGTCAGTGTAATCAGTAATATGTAAATTACTCATTACAGAATGTTTATAGTTTTAAAAATATTAAAAAACCAAAGAATATTGGAAAAATCTCCTTTAGAATTTTTCGCTTAAAACTCTCCTTATATTTAAGGTAATCTGCAAATGAAATTTAGATTTTCACAGTATTAGTTTAAGATTATAGGTAACCTTGAAAACAAAACATTTTAATCGCAGTTAGATTACAACAAACCTTATCTCTGATGAAATCTTAAAGTTTAAAAGCATATCTTCCACCGTCTAGGGGTTTTAAGGCCACAAGCTGACAGAAGACTGTCCAGCTAAGCTGGCAACAATTATCGCCAAACAGCGCGATCGCCTATTAAAAATGAACAAAGTCGATATTTCAGCAGTGACCCACCGTTCTCATATTGGTCAATTCATATCTGAGCACGTTTCCCCTTATCACAGCTTATCAGCCGAGCTAGAATTGACAAACGAGAGAATAAAATTTTCAGTACTTATTATAGTATTAGCGTAATATGGCGGTTGATTCAGATTGCATCTCTGGCAGATGAAAGCCTTCAGCATATCTGAACTTCATCAGGGGCTTCTAACGCCACAAACCGACAGAGGATTGTGGCAGCTAGGGTGGCAACAATTATCACCAGGCAGCGCGATCGTCAGTGTTCTACCCTACATATATGAAAATCAATGTAAACTACTTAAAATGAACGAAGTCCATATTTCAGCAGTGACCCACAGTTCTCTTATTTGTTAAGCTAGGATTCCAAGGTAGATTGACAAATAAGAGAGACGATTTCGTCGCGTAAATGTGCCCATGCCTACAATGGATTCTGCGTTAAGATTTATATCACAAGATATAGTCGGTGCAAAAATCAAGGTCATCTTATAATGCTCAGAGACTGAACTTGATTAATCAAATTTTAAAAAGCTTTTCAACATTTACCAATACTTGAATATGGTCTACTGACATTTAGAAAGCAAATGTAGTACTACGTTAATTTCCTCTTTGGAAGATCAGTTTTCTTTAGAGCTCTGCTTCTGGCTATTTTTAGGTTAACTTTAATCCATTTTTCTACTAAACTTAGTTTTAATATACCGACATTGATTTTTTTATGATATATTTAAATTTTAAAGCTATTTCAAATTGTATTGTTTCAATTAACCTTCATTTTTGACATCTAGGTAAAAATATTTTATACGCCATGTTTATTATTAAGATTTGTAAAAAAGCACAAAACAATAATAATAAGCTTGCACGGGTACTTTAGGCCGCTCCCTGATTTGTCGCTGCGTTATCGTTTTTTTTCTCGGTGTGTCTGAATTGCGCGGGACGTGCGGGCGCGGAGCAAGTCAGGTAAGTTTCATTGAAATACAGGCGTTCGGCATGTTTTCATTACCGAATCGGTACCGAGTCTGTCCGGAAAGTAATGTCACCGATTTTATTGTGAAGCGCTTATACGTCGCAACGCGCTCTACCCACCGGGAATCGGTGGTGGAGGAAGTCAGCTACCGAGCGAGGCTTGCTCAGTTGTTTCCAGGGTCTCGGAGGGTAAGGACGAGCGATTTCATAAACATCTGTTTCGTCTCTTGTACAAGTCGCGATGCATCGCTCACTGAAATGAGGATACGCGATAAAGTTTTGTGTGAAACTCGGCATGTCTGCAGTGGAAACTTTTCCAATAGTTCAATAGGTCTGCGCGGATGGATGTTTATCACAAAGACAAGTCTACAGATGGCCCAAGGCTGTGAAAATGTCGACGACGAAGCCCGCTCTGGACGCTTGTCAACTTCCTCAAACGAAGAAAATGTGAGTCGTGTGAAAGAACTGTTGCAAACAGACCGTCGAATAAGTGTTCGATTAGTAGACGACATGTTAAATATTCGAAAAACTATCGTCCACGAGATTGGGTCCAACGATTTGCACATGAGAAAAGTGTGCGCTAAGCTTGTCCCCAGAATTGACCGATGATCAGCTATTCGGTCAGATCTAACGTGGGAACGTTGCCCCAGCCATCCTACAGTACCAACGTGGCTCCCTCAGACTTCTTTTTGTTTCCACCCTTAAAATCCCCCCTGAAAGGACATCATTTCAGAACAATTGACGACGGAAAGAAGCTTGTACAGCGGCTTTAAAAGCAATTCCTGAACAGGCATTCCAGAACGCCTTCGCAGCATGGAAATAGCGCTGACAAAAATGTATCGACGCAGGAGGAGACTATTTTGAAGAATTTTAATATATTATACCGATCTCGTCAATAATTTTTTTTTTAATCGACTTGGTGGCATTACTTTCCGGGCAGACCATGTATGTTTTAATCACGAAGAGATAATTTCTTTTACAAAGTTCAACTCACTATGCTGTAAATATTAAACAATTTTGTTATTTGCTATGTAATAATAATAATATACAAAATTAACAAATACAACTTGACTAAACGTGCCCCAGATATTCGAATATCAAACTCGACACAAGTTGAAAATTAGAAAGAAATTTGGAGAAATTAATATTCGCTTAAACAGGATTGAACTCTTGTTTAGATGTATTTGTTACTATTAAGTCTTATAACAATCATAAAGTTATATATAAAATTTTATATAAGCAAATAATTAACTGCATCGGTTGGATCACCCACATATTTAATATCCAAATGGTTATCAAAAGAATTTGAGAAGTTACCGTTAAATACTTTCCCAGTGAAGAATTCGTTAGAATTCATTAATAAAACAAAAAATCTAGTTCTTAATGAAGGTGAAGTCTTAATTTCTTTTGATGTTAGTTCTTTGTTCCCAAGTGTGCCAATTCCACAAACTTTACAATATCTCGAAGAATTACTTAGAATGAATGACTTTGAAGACGAAATTATTCGTGAATACTTAACATTATCTAAAATTTGTATGGAACAAAATTATTTCCAATATAACAATCAATTTTATGTTCAGAAAGAAGGAACAGCTATGGGTAATTGCTTATCACCTTTCATAGCCAATTTATTCATGAGTAAGTTTGAAATCGAAGCCAGTCAAGAATTCGAATATTTCCCAAGGGTATGGTATAGGTATGTGGATGATATTTTCGCGATTTTTGATACAAATAAAGCAAATATTGATGATTTTGTTTCTAAATTAAATAGCCGGTATAATTCCATTAAATTTACTTACGAAGTTGAGAACAAAGGACAATTGCCTTTTCTAGATATTTTAATTATTAAAAATAATAATAGATTAGAATTTGATATCTATAGGAAGGACACAGTAACAGATAGATATATTCCTAATGATTCATTTCATTGCAAACAACATAAATTAGCCTCATTACATTTTTTAGTTCATCGTTTGGTCACTTTCTTTCTGAATAAAGTAAACTTTAATAAAGAAAGAAATCTTATTAGAAATATAACTAGAGTTAATGGTTATGACGATGACTTGGTAAATAAGCTAATAAATAGACATAAGTTTAGGTTTAATATTCAGAATTCCACCTTTTTTACACGCGAATAAAATAACACCAAGTATGTCTCCATACCATATAATCCGAAATATAGCAAGGGACTCAATAAGGTATTTAATAACGTAGGCCTCACCTTAGTCTATAAGTCATCAGACAATCTGAGGAATATCTTAGGAAATCCTAAAGATAAAATTCCTATTTGTGAGAAAAGTGGAATTTATGAAATTAGTTGTAATGATTGTGACAAAAAGTATGTTGGGCAAATTAAAAGGTCAATTAAAACAAGATTTAAAGAACACTTAGCACGCTTAAAATACAATAGGACAGAAAAGTCTAGCATTGCCGAACATGCCCTTGAAGCTGATCATACTGTAACATTAGATAATCTAAGATTAATAAAAAAATGTATCTGATAGGAGATTGTTGAACGCATACGAAAGTATGGAAATCATAAAATGTAAAAGTAGTTTAAATAAAGACAGAGGGCCTATTCCTTATAGTCCTCTCTACTGGTTACTTGACCAGAACTGATGGCCTTGCCTATGTCATTAGTTCCGCTTGAGTAATTCAAGGGTTAGGCTAAGTATAAATAGGGTAGATTTGTAGTTTAGCTTTAGTCAGTCATCGCTCCTGATGAAGCTAACATGGTTAGCGAAACGCGCGTCGAGTGCAAAAATAAAGTGTTTGGTGTAGTGGTGATTTATACTGAGTAGGACCAAAAAAATATAATTATAACGACAGAGATGGAAAGTTATTTAATTTTGGATATAAAAATGAAGTTAAAAATAACCTCGTTTAAGAACAAGAAAGTGACATGTGCTGCGTTTTACGAATTTAGTGCCAGATATTTTTGATTGTGAAATTTTAAAAATTGTTAAGAGTGACCATTAGTTTAGCATACGTCAAATATAGCAGATATAAGAGAACTAGTCGTTTTGAATCTTCTATCAGATAAATCCAGGCGCAATATGAAAATACACAATACCAAATCAAAGAATCGTGTGATGCGAATAAAGCAAGGAAAGTTTAAGTATGTTTTAATAGCATATTTTGCGGAATAGTGCAAGGAAGCTTAACCTACATTAGGGTCAGTATAGTTTATCCTTACTCAATACTTCATGTTAAGGAAAACTTACATAACAGAAAAATTATCAAATTGGGTCCATATTTGAAACCTTCTATTTTATGGTCGGTATAGTCCATGCTAAAATCAATGCTTCATATTAAGGAAAATGTACGTAGTTTTATTAAATTGATTCTAGATTAAATAACCGGTTAAGTAAAAGTCCGATCTGCGCAATTAGTGTTCCATACGTTGATTGCTTTTAAAATAACAATTTTTGTTACAGATTGTTAACAATTTTTATTACAGAAACGATCAATGACTTTACAAAACATACCCGAAATCAGTTTTCAACAAAGTTTTTTCAGATCTTTACTGAAAACTGATGACCTTAAAGCTATGTTTTTTTTATATATTAGATAAATTATATAGTGACAATTATCGTACACACACAGAATATTTTAGAATTTTTTGATCAGTACTTTTCAAAATAAGGGGAGGGACAGCGATTTTTAGCAATTTTTTTAAAAATAATGCAAAGAAAAGTGTGTGCAAGTATTACATTATATATATTTTTGAACTCGTGTTTTTACACGCTTTCATTTGGCACCCCACTCGATGACCTGGTAAAAAAAAATTTCACTTCTTAAACTCTTAAACCAAAATTTAACTTTCAAAACTACACGGCTAGGATGAGGCCATCAATTCCTATATTAGTAGCAAATTTCAACTTTCTATATCAAATAGTTTCAGAGAAAATCGGGTGTGACAGACAGACAGATGGACCGACAGATGTACACATACCGAAGTGATCTTATAAGTGTTCCGTACGAAACACTAAAAATGGTCAGTTGGATGTTGTGTTATGAAGTATAGGAATTAAACACGAGCACAAATTAATCAGTTTATAACAGCAGCAGATACTGAAAACTGTTTTAGTTAATTCATGTTAACTGTTTTAGTGACAATTATGTCGTGTGATGTCACCGATACATAACTATCATTGACATAAAAGAAAAACGCTTTGTTTTAGTTGTGAAAGATCTAACGTATAATGTATTTTACAATTTCTAAATTAAGTTTATTATTATCGAAACTACGTGACTCTCCATCCAAGCTATACAATTCACTTATGTTTGTTATTGGAAAATGAAAACAAAAATGCCTACACTAATTTGTCAGAATTAACTTAATTGTAATAATATCTAGGGTAACAGTGAAGCACCCAACACTACTAAATTCCGAGGCTTATAATGATTATTTCTTTCGAAGAACATTGACCATTTCATTGAAGGGGGCGACACATAATTTGAAGCGCCACAGGGAACGTCGCCGAAGGATATATGGAGGATTCAATCAATAGTTAAATTAAAATTTCAAATTAAGTTCTAAATTCAGAAGTTTTAGATCCAGATGTTGTCGTCCATCTACTTCAAAAACAAAGGATTGTTTAATTTTTTATATCTTAAGCAACGCAATTAAGGAAATTATATAAAAACTACACTATGTTTTAATTCCGAATATATTTAAAATGACTTGACAATTGTTTCACCATACAATGACTTCTTCAGAAGTGAACTAGAAAGACAAATGTTTGGTAATAATACTGGTTATATAGTGCTTAAAACTATCCTTAATTACATAAGATTATATTAATCGTTTTACTATGTTATTTACTGACAAACTATTTTAAAGATGCAAATCTGTGGTACTATTTCAGAGAACTAATAAAGATTAAGTAAGGGTGAATGGTTTAAGTCCACCTGTTCGTTTAATAATAGATTAGAGTTTTTCCGTTTGTTAATTTTAAGACATTCAAGCATGTTTAATTTTTTAAATTTATTTTCTACATGTAGGATTTTGAGTGTATCATCAAAATTATGGGATTTGTTTATTATATGGGTTGCGTAATGTGAATTGTTCTTGTTTTTGAAATAACTATGTTTATGTTCTTTAATGCAAGTTTCAAAAGACCTACCAATTTGTCCTACGTAGGTTTTAGTACAAAATCCACAATTTATTAAATAAACTCCTGATTTTAAGGATTTATTAGATTCAGTTTTGTTATTCAAAATTATATTACCTAAGGTATTACTGGTTTTAAATGCTATTTTATTGTTCTTTTTTGTTAAATGTTTTGAAATTGTTCTAGTAATTTTCCCTGTGTACGTGAGTGTGCTAAATTTTTCTTTTTTGTTATTAATGGTGGGATAAATTAAAGAGATTACTTGTTTAAACGATTTTTTATTCAAGATATTATCTGTAATGCGAGGATCATATCCATTATTAATTGCTATTTGTTTGATTATGTTGAATTCTTTCTTAAAATTAGTTTTAGTCATAGGAATATGTAACAGTCTATGCATGAGAGAGTTACAAGCTGCCATTTTGTGAGTATAAGGGTGGGATGAACTATTGTGTGTGACTGTGTCAGTATGTGAAGGCTTGTGAAAAATCACAAGCTTCTAGCTATAGTATTATGATAATTTTTCCAGAATTTTTAGTTCACGTAATAAACTCATAAAATGTCATTTATAGCAAAATAAATTAAGGGTTAAGAAGTTGCTTCGCATATATCGTGTTATACATATATCCTTTTTATCCTTTTCTTGAAGTCAAAGAACTTGAAAATTCAGTTATTTTTTCTATTTCTTTCAATTTTAACATGGAAGGAGCTAAAAGAATTTGAGATGGTTAAATATTGTATAGTTTCAATAGTAATATCATTTTTTTTCAGGTTTTTTGATATATTTGTAATAAAAAAATTTTAACCATATTTTGTTATGTTCAGCAAAATATGCAAGTAGTTAAAAGAGTGGGGTAGGAAGTTAGAAAGGGGTTACTTAGTATGCATTGTATTATATGCATTTTTTAGGGTTTTGGAGTCAAGTAATCTAACCATCAATTCTCTAGTTTGAAATTCAACAAGGAAAAGGGTTGAGATGCATGGAGGTCGTTAATTATTTTATAGTTTGAATAATATGAAAATTTTTTCATGTTTTTGGTTGTGATGGTAGACATTTTTTTTCATTTTTATCTCACTATACAGTAGTTTCTGTATAAAAATACTGAGTTGTAGGGCTTGGATTACGCTATTATTTAGTGTGAGAGAGTCAGATTCAGTGCTTATTTTAGACCTGCGTGTTTGTGAGGAAGGTACTGATTAATTATCGTTACCAATCCTAATTTCCTTGCTAAAGGTAAATATTGTTTCGCGAAAAATCATTCCCTGAGGTTTTTGTCTTTCTTAACGTTTTAGGATTTCTGAATCACAAAAAACATAGTTACTTATTTCCAGCGTTCTGTCTGTCAGTTGGTCTGTCGGTCTGTTAGCACAATAACTCTCTATCGAAATGACATATCAATTTGAAACTTGGCATATATAACACCTAATTTTGTATGTAATCTTAATTTCCTTGCTAAAGGTAAATATTTTTTCGCGAAAAATCATCCCCTGAGGTTTTTGTCTTCCTTAACGCTTCAGGATTCCTAGATCAGGAAAAACATAGTTACTTACTTTCAGCGTTCTGTCTGTCAGTTGGTCTGTCGGTCTGTTAGCACAATAACCCTCAAACGAACTGCTATATCAATTTCAAACTTGGCATATATGAAACCTAATTTTGTATGGTTTCAATAGTAATATGGTTTCCAGTTTTTTTTAGTGTTCCGTACGGAACGTTTATAAGATCACCTCGGTGTCTGTCTGTCCGTTTGTCCATCTGTCACACCCGATTTTCTCCGAAACTATTTGACATAGAAAGTTAAAATTTAGAGCCGTGTAGTTTTGAAAGTTAAATTTTGATTTAAGGGATTAGTTTCGGGGGTGAAATCAAAAGTGAAAAAAAAATTCATCGAGTAGGGTGTCAAATGAAAGCTTGTAAAAAGATGAGTTCAAAAAAATATATATAATGTAATACTTGCCCTCTCAAAAATATATATAATATAATACTCTTTGTATTAGTTTTAAAAAAGTGCGAAAAGTCGCGGTCCCCCCTTATCTCGAAAAGTACTCGAACCCTTCTTTTGAGCTCATCCCACATGTGCTCGATTGGATTTAAGTCAGGACTCCGCGCAGGCCAGTCTAATGTGAGCATTCCTATTTCCGCCAGGTATTGCCGCATCGATGCAGCAATATGTGGCCTCGCATTGTCGTGTTTTAGCACGAAGTAATCGCCAACAAACCCAGCGTAAGGAATGAAGTGTTCCTGAAGGATCTCCTCGATGTACCGATGAGCAGTTACTCTATCGCTACGAGACTCATCAGTCACCAAAACCAAATCGGTTTTCGAATCCAGTGAGATGCCTCCTCAGACAATGACAAAACCTCCTCCAGGCCACCGTTTCGGTAATGCCTCACTGCGCATAGCGCTCACCAGGCCAACTACAGACTCATCTTCTTCCATTATTGCCATGTAGGCACATTTGGGACTCGCCGGAGTCGATATGTTCTCGAGCAAATCTGAGTCGTGCTTTTCGATGGGCTGCTCTCAATTTAGGTCCGTCAACTGGTCTTTTCGGAGTTAGATTAGCTTCTTTAAGTCTTTTTCTGACTGTCCAATAACTGACAGCCAGACCACGAACTTGTCGGAGCTCCTGCTGGACCTCAACGCCGGTCAAGTGACGATTTCTTAGAGTGTGTGGACAATGAAGCGGTCGTCTGGCTCCGAGGTACACCGTCTTCTTCCTGATCCTGATCCCCGTGAAAAGGCGACAGTGTCTCAATAACGTCTGTTCACTCTAGGGACAGTTAACTGGCTCAGGTGCAGTTGCGCAGCGACTACACGTTGGCTATGCACTTCTTGCAATAAGGTCGTTTCTTCTGGAGTGGTATCTATTGACATAATTAGTGAGCAGGCATAACAGAGGTATTGATGGTTCAAGTTCTGAAAACGAAGGAAAACGCAGTTGCATGTGTCTTTATAGGGATGAATAGCGCGCAACGAGTACTTTACTGAGCGAGCAAAAACGGTTCAGTAAAACCGTTTTAATTAGTAAAACTTTTTGGAAATCCGAATGTTTTTGGTATTATTGGAAAGAGTAGAAAATCAGCATTCTAATGATACCAAAAATAATACCACTGTTTGAAAATTAAATTTAATGATCTGTGTTAAATGAAAAAAAATCGTTTGAGTCGATTTTTTTGCTCACCAGTGTATGTATCTCGTAATATACTTCTATTTCAGTATTTTTGTTTTCCATAATTTCAAATATTAACAAAAATAGTATATATACCTAGGAAGAGACTGACATCTGATTACAGAGTAACCTAGAAAAATGTTGACGTTGAATATAAAATAGATAGTGTTGGCAGAAACGTACTTGCGGCACAGCAAGTAAATTATTGTATTTGCTTGCCTTGCCTTGCTAATGGGTGCTATTGTATTCGCAAGAACATTACGCTCCGAAAGGTTTGCTTCTTTTCATGTCTTAAGGGTTTTAAATCACGAAAAACATATTTTCCCATGTTTGGTAGCGGAGTCCCAAACATGGGAGCAGTATTCCATACTTAGTCGAATTTGAGGTTTGTAAAGAATTAACAGTTGTTGTGGAGTGTAAAGCTTTTTAGTCCGAAACATTATTCCTAACTTTTGAGAAGCTCTCCTTGCTAGGCCTGCAACATATTCATGCCAGGACATATTTGCTCCCAACTTAACGCCCAACAAATTGAGTGACGATGTTAGAGGAATGGAATGCCCCGACATAACTATATTCAGTAACGTCAACTTTTTTAGAAAAAACTGCCGCCTGGGTTTTTGTAGCGTTAAATTCTACTTGGTTACTGTCACCCCAAGATAGAATTTCTTCCAGATTTTTGTTAAGTTGAATGACTTCCTGCTGTCTGCGGATATTCGGCTGAGTAGCTGATGTCCGAGCGTTCAAAGTGAATGACGAGATAAGTGTACTGTCATCTGCAAAGTTGTAGATTAGATTCTCGGTCTTTTCCAGCAGATCGTTAATATAAATGAGAAAGAGAGTAGGAGACAGTATGGAGCCTTGGTGTACACCGGCGTTGATAGTGAAGGTGTTAGAAAGAAATCGGTCTACTGCTACTCGTAAAGAACGCTCTCTGAGAAAACATGAGAGCCACCAACAGAACTTTTCAGCATACTAAAAGAGCGTAGCTTAGCCAAGAGTCCATTGTGCCAAACACGGCCGAATGCATTGGATATATCAAGAGCAACCGCTCGAGATTCTCCAAAGTGTTCAATTGCGTTGTTCCAAACATGTGTTACATAAGTCAAAAGATCTCCTGTTGATCTATGTTTACGAAAGCCATATTGGTGATCGCTAATAATGTTGAATCCTTCAAGATATTTTAGAAGATGCTGATGGATAGCCTTTTCCATGACTTTCGATATTATTGAAAGCAGTGCGTCTGGTCGGTCTTTTTGCCTTTTTTAGGTACCGGCTGAACTGTTGCACATTTCCAGCAGGAAAGAAATATTTTCTATAGGATAGGTTGAAAAGTCTACAGAAAACTGGTGTTAGTTCCCTCGAACAAGTTTTAAGAACTATGGCATTTATTCCGTCAACGCCAGAAACTTTTTTAGTGTCTAGCTTCATTAAAATACGTTTTATAATACCCTGTCGGACGACAATATCGGACATCCTTGACTGCACTATGGGAATAGTGGGTGGTGTTTTTCCTTCGAAATCGACATTAGAATGTGACGCAAAGAGTTCAGCCATCAAGTTCGCTTTCTCAACAGGTGCTGTTGCAATAGAATTATCTGGCCGTGTGAGTGGTGGTATGGTGTTTTTGGTGAAATTTTTACTAACTGCCTTAGCGACTGACCAAAAGAACCTGGAATTGTTGGGACAAGCGAGAAGTTTGTTTCTAAATCGTTGATTGTGTGCCTCCTTGGTTTCGTAGATAATTTCTTTACATCTGTTCCGGACACGAACAAAGGTGTTACGATTTATGGCTTCAGGATTTTTACGTCATTGTCCGTAAGCAAGATGTGTAGAAGCAACAGCTTCTTTGCATTTTCGGTTAAACCAAGGGTTTCCGTTGAAAGGGAATTTCTTCGAAAAAGGGATGTACGCTTCCATACCAGCCAAAATAACATCGGAAACCTCCCTAGCGCAGTCGTTTAACCAAGAGAAAGTTCGAAAATATTCCATGAGATCTTCCCACTTAGTAGATTTGTAGTACCAAATCCTGCGCGGTTTAGGTGCCTCCCTGTCACTGTTTGGTAGGACACTCGATGTCGAAAGCAGCTTATGGTCGGAAAAATCTAAAGGCGGATTTACGGTGACCATGTAAATCTCCGCATTGGTGGTTAAAAATAGATCAAGAAGACTGGCGAACTCCCTGTCTCGATCAGAAATCCATTTTGATTCGTCAATAAGCTGAGTTAAGCCACAACTGATTGAGAATGATTCAGCTTCACGACGTTGTTCGTCGGTTGTATCTGAATACTTAAGCCAATTGATCTGGTGGATATTAAAGTCGCCCAGGATGGCAATTTCGGCATTTGGATAGTTAATTTGTAAATGATCGATGGTGTCTGCATGAGAAGTGAAAAGTATTGTAAAGTTAGTATCACTTGGTGGTCGATAGAGGATACAGATTTGTTGAGTCATTATTTTTAACCACATAGCATCAAAGTTTGGGTTCTCCAGAGCCTCTTCTCGTTGGCAAGAGAGGTCGTTTCTGACAAAAAGACAGATTCCAAAGTCACGCCTAAATCCGGAATAGAAGTCGTACCCAGGATAAAGATAGTTGACTGTGCAGGTCGTTGAACTGACCTTAGTTTCACAGAAAGCGAGTACATGAGGTTTATTTGATTGCAGGCAATAGAAAAATAGGTCCAATCCCGGTTATTTTCCAAGATTTATTTATTACTTTTATTTGAAATCAAATCTAATAAACTATATGATATTTATGTTATGATTGTTATAAACTTTATGTAAGAAACTTTTCAGTTCAAAGAATACATACTTAACTGTGATAGATAAGGTTAACGATCGGTAGATTTCTACTTTTAGTCTTATTAGAGTTGATTAGTCGAACAGATTATACTTCCTATATTTAAAAATATTAAATATAATAAGAGACACAATAACAGTTTGAATAATAATTCAATAATTTATTACTAAGTAAATTGACTTTTGTCATAAAAATGGTAATAATAGTTATTTATAAAATTTATAGAAAATGGCTGCTGTACTATTTATAAGAATATTCTGTAATTACCTTTTGCGGTTCACGGTCAGTCATGTAAGAAAACGTCTTCAGTTGTTGTTAAACACACCTGCTTTTTTATGTTGCTCTCAGATCGACTAATGTAAATTGGTATTATCACGTATTTGTAGATCGTATTAAAACCGTAGATCAACAATTAACAAGTGTAAACCATTTAAAAACACAATATTGCAAAAATTAAGCATTTGGTTTAATGCTGTCACTCTCGCTTAAGTTTTTTGGTAGTTCTTTAAATAAACTTTAAGAACTCCAAACTACCTTAAGACACAGAATATATAGCTACCGCTAGTTCTCTTTTAACGTTCTTGCTTTTTCATACTCTTCAATTTTAACAAAAATAGTATATAGAAGAGATTGATATCTGATTACTCCCCCTCCTCCTCAGTCCTATTACTCTAGCAAGACGTTAGTGGTGTCATGTTGCGATTCGGATCGCGCCTCTCGATGAATCATGGGTACCGTGCGGCATGAATGGCTTTGTGCATGAGCGGCTTCACTTAGTCTACCCATCGATTAAGGCATCTTCCTCTTGGGCGTTTCCCATTTATTTTTCCTCTGCCATAAATTTTTCTAGATGGTTTTGTCTGGAGATATGCCCAAAGTATCGCAAGTACGATTGATTTATTTTGGTGTAGAAACAATTTTGATATTTACTTGATTTAGCATGAGGACATTGGTTCGGTGCTGTATCCAGGGTATTCTCAACATTATTCTATATACCCATGTTTCAAAGGCGTCAATTTTTCTTTGAGCCACAATATATATCCTCCTTCGAGAAGTAGATAGTTATGGGAAATATCAGTGCATTAACAAGCTTTAGTTTATCATTTTGAGATATTGCTGAGTCTTTCCAAATTTTTTTCAGTCTAGTTACTGATCTGATAACACAGTAGGTAACCTAAAAAATATTGAGTTGAATATAGAAATACTAACGGTTAAATGGACGGGAATGTATTTATAAAACAGCAGGTAAATTTGTTGTATCACTTCTCCTACTCACGCGAAAATTACCCTCAGAAATTTTTGTTCATCTTCACGTCTTAGGGATTTTACATCATAAAAAACATAGTTTCCCATTTGATGAGAGCCACCAACAGAACTTTTCAGCATACTAGAAGAGCGTAGCTTAGCCAACAGTCCATCGTGCCGAACATGGTCGAATGCCTTGGATATGTCAAGAGCAACCGCTCGAGATGCTTCGAAGTGTTTAATTGCGTTGTTCCAAACATGTGTTACATAAGTCAGAAGATCTCCTGTTGATCTATGTTTACAAAAGCCATATTGGTGATCGTTAATAATATTGAATCCTTCAAGATATTTTAGAAGATGCTGATTGACAGCCTTCTCCATGACTTTCGATATTATTGAAAGCAGTGCGACTGGTCGGTAGTTGTTTCGCAAGGTCTTCTTGCCTTTTTTAGGTATCGGCTGAACTGTGGCACATTTCCATGGTAGGTATTCCGTCAGCGCCAGAAGCTTTTTTGGTGTCTAGCTTCATTATAATACGTTTTATGATACGCTGTCTGAAGACAACATCGGGCATCCTTGATTGCACTATGGGAATAGTAGGTGGTGTTTTTCCTTGGAAATCGGCAGTACAATGTGAAGCAAACACTTCGGCCAACAAGTATGCTTTTTCAACAGGTGTTGCAACAGAACTATCTGGTGGATTTGGTAAAATTATGACTAACTGCCTTAGCGACTGACCAAAAGGACCTCGAATTATTGGGATAAGCAAGAAGTTTGTTTCTAATTCACTGCTTAGGTGCCTCTTTGGTTTCGCCGATAATTTTTTTGCATCTGTTCAGGGCACGAACAAAGGTGTTACGATTTATGGTATTAGGATTTTCACGCCATTGTCGGTAGACAAGATGTTTAGAAGCAACAGCTTCTTTGCATTTTCAGTCAAACCAAGGCTTGCCGTTAGAAGGACATTTCTTCGAAAATGGAATGTAAATTTCCATACCAGCTAAGATAACATCGGAAACCTCCCTGGTGCAGTCAGATGGGTCGTCGGATCGAAAACAAACGTCTAACCAAGGGAAAGTTCGAAAATATTCTGTGAGATCTTTCCATTTAGCAGATTTGTAATGCCAAATCTTGCGCAGTTTAGGCTTCCCTCTGTCACTGACTGGTAGGACACTCTATGTCGAAAACAGTTTATGGTTGGAAGAACCCAACGGCAGATTTACGGTGACTTTGTAAATCTCCGGATTGGTGGTTAGAAACAGATCCAGAAGAAGATATTTTGAGTCCTGATTTTTCTGACTAATTTGCTCTTCTATTTCGCAATTAGCGATTCTAAATTTTAAAAAAGGTACCATCTTAGTAAGTGAAGACCTGGAAAATGCTAAGTTCAGATTGTTTGTGATTGTGGTTACTGCCGTTTCTAAATCTCCATTGTTATAAATAGTAGATAGAGATCGTTTTTATCTAACAAAATTATAAATATTAATCAACTGGTTAGTGTTTTTGATACAAATCAAAAAATACAAATCTTATTGGCAACATTCCCGTACTTTATTATTCTAGGGCGATGGTACGACTTGAGCTCATGTAGTATCCACTGGTTGGGATAACTTATCTGCATTTTTGGATATAAGTATATCCAAAAAATCTGGTGGACCACAATGTATTTTGGCAAATCAGAAGATAAGATATGATAACTATGATGGAATGTTTGTAAAGACGTAATTTAGGTTAATTATTGCAATTGAAACTTTATCCTAAATTCTGTTAATTCAGGTCACCGTCTATCAAAATTTATTTATCTGCATTGAAAATTCTTACCAAACAATTGGTTTAATTTTTATGCAATTCTACATGTATGATCTAGATATGTTAAATAATACAAACTCGCTTATTTGCGAAATATTTG
This sequence comes from Pachyrhynchus sulphureomaculatus, assembly GCA_019049505.1. Taxonomy (NCBI): domain Eukaryota; kingdom Metazoa; phylum Arthropoda; class Insecta; order Coleoptera; family Curculionidae; genus Pachyrhynchus; species Pachyrhynchus sulphureomaculatus. The sequence continues at coordinate 163,894,289 of CM032447.1, read as the reverse complement.
TTGATTTATGGCTTAATTTTTATCTGTTTTTTGTTTAACAATAAAATAAAATTAATCCTTTAAATATCTAAATCGTATTATGTTAGTAATGTGTGCTAAATTATTGGCACTCCAAGGCACAAATTAATTTAAGTTAAACTTTAAGTAATCACTAGGCACTCACGCATGGTGTCATGGTAACGCAACAAAAAAATCAATAAAAATTTCGCACACTGACATTAATGAACAATCATTGTTTTTTTTGTAAAGTATATATATATATATATATATATATATATATATATATATATATATATATATATATATATATATATATATATATATATATATATATATCCATAGTCGGATGTAAGCCTCCCCAAGTTGTCTTCAATGAGGTTTGTTGTTTGCTTTTTGCATCCAGTCGTGTCCTGCCAATCTATTTATATCAGCCGTCCATCTTATCTGTGGTTTACCTCTGCATCTTTTGTGTTCTCTAGGCCTCCATTTAACTATTCGGCCTGTCCATCTGTTATCATTCGTCCTTGCGACATGCACCGCACAATTTCACCTTAATTTACATATCCGTTGTATTAAATTTGTCACTTTGATCTTCTTCGTATTTCGATGTTAGGAATAAGATCTTGGAGTCTAATATTTAGCATTCTTCTCTCCATTGTTCTTTAGGTTACCTGGAGTTTATTTATTATACTTTTATTTAAAGCCCACTTTCCGTGCCATATGTTAATACCGGCAGTACATACTGATCGAATACTCTGGATTTTACTGTATATGAGATGTCTATTTAAATGTAGATTGTAATCTTCCAAACGCAGACCAAGCTAACGAGACTTTTCTGTCCAAGTCAGCCTATTTTTTGATATTTCGATTTTTTGTTCTAAATATATGAATGTACCTTTCCTATTCTTTCACTTTCTGTTAATAATTCCTGGCTGTTATCTTCACTTTCGTCGTTTAAATATTTGGTTTGAACCAAACCAAATATATATATATATATATATATATATATATATATATATATATATATATATATATATATATATATATATATATATACGAGGCTGGTTGCTTTTTCAACTAGTAATCTAATTGTTGAGCGATGATTGATTCATCAAACATCGCTCCTGATGAAGATAACATGTCGTCATCGTCGTCATCGTGCATCTGCCAGACTAAAGTGACGGTGGGCGGGAGATGTGCCAGAAATGATTATAAATGGATCAAAGCCATACAGCAGTGGAGACCAAGGGAAACCAAGAGAAGTGTTGGACGACCGCAGTACGATAGCTGTCAGCATTTTCTGTATGGGAAGACCCCCTTTCTGGGCCTGGTTAAAAAAATTAGGATAGGCAGTTATTGATACTGTATATGATATATATGATACTGATATGTTACTTAAGTTACTGTTATTGATATGTTCTAAACCATTGACTTTATTGATTATGACAGATTTGGCCATATTTTATAAAAAGTGTTTATGTAACCGTAATTAGATTTAGGTAACAGAGTTATTTTGGTATAGAATTGTTAATAAGAGTTATTGTTGTTGAAATTTAGGTAACAGAGTTATTTTGGTATGCAATTGTTAATAAGAGTTATTGTTGTTGAAATTGCTCAAAAGTGTTTAATTAATTTTTAAATAAAAGCTAACATCAGAATTTGGATTTGAACTTCGCGCGCATTGTATTAGAAGGGTTTTGTAAAAAATGTATAATAATAAAAATGGCCGAAGATGGTGAAATCGTTGGTGATAACGAAGACTTTAATAATCTAATGTGTGAAGTAGAAGATTCCCCAAAACCGAAGCGTCTCAAAGTTAAAATGGCAGGAAACTCTCATTAATCTAATTTCTCTGCAATAACAGCAACTAGGCGAGCTAGCGTGCAAGCAAGGGTAATATCAGAACCAACATCCAGTTTCTCAGTAAACAATAACGTTCGGAAACTTACACACACTCCTCCTTCCAAGTCACAAGCTATGATCCAGACATGATAAAAAGTTAGATGTTTTATTGGAAATTACAGAAAATCCGCATACAGCCACTCGTCAATTTTGCCTAGACCAAAACATAAGTATGGTATCTTAAGTCGGATACTGAATGAAGAAAAATTGCATCCATACAAACCCATTGTATTACAAGAATTATCTGAAGATGGCTACGATAGACGCTCTGACTTTTACGAAGTCATGTTGGAACGAGTCAATAATGATCCTAACCTAATTCACATTTTTGTTTTTCTGACGAGGCCACATTTTGTCTTAATGGAAGAGTTAACAGGTATAACTGCCGGCACTGGTCTACTGAGAATCCCCACTGAATGGAAGATCACAAAAGAAAAAACGTGTGGGCAGGGACTTGTAGACGTCATATCATTGGTCCCTTTTTTATCGATGGAAATTTTAGACAACAGCCGTATTTACAGTTACTCCAAAAGCAAGTTATTCCTACTTATGCAGGTCTTTTTCCCTATGAAAATAATTTGGATACCCCTAACAGGACTCTATAGTATCAACAAGACGGAGCACCTCCTCACTGTGAAATCAATGTTCACAAATATTTGGATGCGATTTTTCCTAATCGATGGATAGGCAGAAGAGGTGCTGTAGAATGGCCTGTATATATATATATATATATATATATATATATATATATATATATATATATATATATATATATATATATATATATATATATATACGAGGCTGGTTTGAAAAGTTCGTGCAAAAATAAAAACTACTTATGTGTTTGGGGTAAACCTTCTTTATTTTTCGACATAGTCTCCTTTTAGGTTTATACACTTCGTCCAACAATGTTCTAGTTTGTTGATCCCTTCCGAATAATAGGATTTGTCCAAGTCTGCAAAATATCCATTAGTGTCTGCAATCACCTCCTCGTTTGAATAAAATCTTTGTCCCGCCAGCCATTTCTTCAAATTGGAGAACAAATAGTAGTCCGAGGGAGCCAAGTTTGGAGAATAGGGGGGATGTGAAACGAGTTGGAATCCTATTTCCATTAATTTTGCGACCACAATTGCTGAGGTGTGTGCTGGTGCGTTGTCGTGATGAAAAAGGACTTTCTTGTGGGCCAATCGCGAGCGTTTTTCTTGCAGCGCGGTTTTCAAACGGTCCAATAACCTGTAAAAGTTTTACCCTTTTCCAGATAGTCGATGAGGATTATCCCTTGCGAATCCCAAAAGACAGTCGCCATAACCTTTCCGGCCGAAGGAACGGTCTTCGCCTTTTTTGGTGCAGATTCCTCTTTGGTAACCCATTGTTTAGATTGTTGTTTGGTCTCAGGAGTATAGTAATGTATGTATCCATGTTTCATCCACAGTGACGAAACGATGCTTAAAGTCCTCCAGATTCTTCTGGAACATCTGCAAACCATCCTTGCAACACTTCACACGATTCCGTTTTTGGTCAAGCGTGAGCAATCGCGGCACCCATCTTGCGGATAGCTTTCTCATGTCCAAATGTTTATGCAAAATATTATGTACCCATTCAGTCGAGATGCCCACAGCACTAGCAATCTCACGCACCTTAACTCTTCTGTCATCCATCACCATATCATGGATTTGATCAATGATTTCTGGAGTCGTAACCTCCACAGGCCATCCAGAACGTTCAGCGTCACTTGTGCCCATATGGCCAGTCCGAAAATTTTGAAACCACTTATAAACTGTTCTAATTGAAGGTGCAGAGTCACCATAATGTTTATCAAGCTTCTCTTTAGTCTCCCGAGGCGTTTTGCCTTTCATAAAGTAATGTTTAATCACCACACGAAATTCCTTTTCGTCCATTTCTTTAAAATCACTCGACTTCCTTGATTCACACGAATGCCAAACACAAAGAAATAGACCAATATGGCTGAAACTTGGTGTGCGTTCATTCAAGAGATGCTACTAACTAAACATGACCTCGATACGCGCCGGTGGTGCCATCTCTCGGACTTTGCACGGACTTTTCAAACCAGCCTCGTATATATATAATTCTGATGTTAGCTTTTATTTAAAAATTAATTAAACACTTTTGAGCAATTTCAACAACAATAACTCTTATTAACAATTGCATACCAAAATAACTCTGTTACCTAAATTTCAACAACAATAACTCTTATTAACAATTCTATACCAAAATAACTCTGTTACCTAAATCTAATTACGGTTACATAAACACTTTTTATAAAATATGGCCAAATCTGTCATAATCAATAAAGTCAATGGTTTAGAACATATCAATAACAGTAACTTAAGTAACATATCAGTATCATATATATCATATACAGTATCAATAACTGCCTATCCTAATTTTTTTAACCAGGCCCAGAAAGGGGGTCTTCCCATACAGAAAATGCTGACAGCTATCGTACTGCGGTCGTCCAACACTTCTCTTGGTTTCCCTTGGTCTCCACTGCTGTATGGCTTTGATCCATTTATAATCATTTCTGGCACATCTCCCGCCCACCGTCACTTTAGTCTGGCAGATGCACGATGACGACGATGACGACATGTTATCTTCATCAGGAGCGATGTTTGATGAATCAATCATCGCTCAACAATTAGATTACTAGTTGAAAAAGCAAATTAATATAAGGTCACCTTGTGGATAGCAATGCTTGACTATGAAAAAAGCATTTGATTCGGTAGAGATATGGGCAGTCCTTAACGCCTTAACTAACACCAAAGTCGATGAAAAGTATACAACTCGTCTTGAATACATATATAAAAATGCCACATCACAAATAATGCTTGAAGAAAAAACAAAATCAAAATTAAAAGAAGAATTAGACAAGGCGACTCGATATCCTCAAAGCTGTTCACTTTGACTGTAGAGACATGTTCAAATCGTTAAAGTGGGAAAATAAAGGAATGCTAATGAACGGTGAGCGATTAAATCACTTAAGATTCGCAGATGATATCACTCTGATCGCCAGCACAAAAGAAGGATTACAAGAAACGCTGATGGAATGAAATAACAAGTCTCAAGAAATACGTCTAAAAATAAACTTCACCAAAACCAAATATTTGAACAACGAAAGTGAAGGTGACAGCGAGGAACTATTAATAGAAGGTGAAGAGTCTCGTTAGCTTGTTCTGCGTTCGAAAGGTTACTTTTTACATTTAAATTAGACATCCCAAATACAACAAAAGCCAAAGTATTCGATCAATATGTACTTCCAGTATTAACATGTGGCACTGAAACGTGGACTTTAAATAGAAGGATAATAAATAAACTCCAGGTAACCCAAAAGGCAATGGAGAGAAGAATGCTAAATATTAAACTCCAAGATCATACTCCTAACACCGAGATTCGAAGAAGATCAAAAGTAACAGATATATAACGACACCTGTTGAAAAAGCGAGCTTGTTGACTGAACTCTTTGCTTCACGTTCTACTGTCGATTTCCAAGGAATAACACCACCTACTATTCCCATAGTGCAGTCAAGGATGCCCGATATTGTCTTCAGACAGCGTATCATTAAATGTGCCATACTTCAGCCGATACCTAAAAAAGGCAAGAAGATCTTGCCAAATAACTACCGACCAATCGCACTGCTTTCAATAATATCGAAAATCATAAAAAAGGCTATCAATCAGCATCTTCTAAAATATCTTGAAGGATTCAACATTATTAGCGATCACCGATATGGCTTTTCGTAAACATAGATCAACAGAAGATCTTCTGACTTATGTAACACATGTTTGGAACAACGCAACTGGACACTTGAATCTCGAGTGGTTGCTCTTGACATATCCAAGGCATTCGACCATGTTTGGCACGATGGACTGTTGGCTAAGCTACGCTCTTATGGTATGTCTGAAAAGTTCTGTTCGTGGTTCTTATGTTTCCTCAGAGAGCGTTCTTTACGAGTGGCAGTCGACGGATTTCTTTCTAACACCTTCACTATCAACGCCGGTGTGCCCCAAGGCTCCATACTATCTCCTACTCTCTTTCTCATTTACATTAACGATCTGCTGGAAAAGACCGGAAACCCAATCTAAAACTTTGCAAATGACAGTACGCTTATCTCTTCATTCACTTTGAATACTCGGACATCTCAGACGAGTATCCGCAGATAGCGGGAAGTCGTTTAACTTAACAAAGACCTAGAAGAAATTCTATCTTGTGGTGACAGTAACCAAGTGGAATTTAACGCTATAAAAACGCAGGCGGCAGCTTTTCCTAAAAACGTTAACGTTGCTGAACCCGACATAGTTATGTTGGGGCACTCCATTAATCTAACATCGTTACTCAATTTGTTGGGCGTTAATTTGGGAGCAAATATGTCCTGGCATCAATATGCCTCAGGCATAGCAAAGAGAGCTTCTCAAATTCGACCAATCATTTAATACTTGTTCCATGTTTGGGGCTCCGCTCCCAAACATACATTGCATTTATTGGATTCTATTCAGAGAAGAGCTGTTCGTCTGACTGCAGACCCGGAACTAACCGGCGGCCTTGATTCGGTGGAACATGGAAGAACGGTTGGCGACTTGAGCCTATTCTGCAAGTATTTTCATGGAAATTGTTTGAAAGATGTAGCGCGTTGCGCTAATACTTCATATCAGTATGAGGTTCAGCTTGTTACTTCTCGTACAACGCTTCTCGAGCAGTTTTATACTCGTATATGGATAACATCATCCCTTTGGAATAATTTGCCCAGGACTGTGTTTCCCACGAGTAAAACTTACAGCGATTCAAGAACAAGGTGAATCGCTTTTTCCTTACACGTGTCGCTTCTGTAGCGCTTTAGGGACCTCCCTGCCACACGTGTGCTAGACCTATAAAAAAAATGTAATTTTGCTAGATATGGGTTGAATGTTCCAAAACCTTAAAATTATGTCATATTTCGACTAGTTCGCGTATAGAAAACTTTAGAATTTTACGAAAAATAGGATTTATGTTGAATACTTTTCACTTAGAAGTTTATGAACACTGACCATTTTATATATATATATATATATATATATATATATATATATATATATATATACATATATATATATATATATATATATATATATATATATATATATATATATATATATATATATATATATATTCAAATCGATTCTCACGAGTTTGAAAGTTTGGCTGGGACTTGTTTATTGTGAGAGCAAACCGGAAACTACATCCACTTGAAGTGAATCAGTAGATCCGTTGGGGTCATAGGAATATGGGGAACAGATTCTAACTGCCCTCGGCTCAGACGTATTTCTAGGAAGTTGCGATTATACAAGATAAATTATCAAATGTAATTCACTCGTGATAATTTTCACTC
>CM032447.1:163869506-163882006 GCA_019049505.1 Pachyrhynchus sulphureomaculatus | reverse complement strand
CAACTTCCTAGAAATACGTCTGAGCCGAGGGCAGTTAGAATCTGTTCCCCATATTCCTATGACCCCAACGGATCTACTGATTCACTTCAAGTGGATGTAGTTTCCGGTTTGCTCTCACAATAAACAAGTCCCAGCCAAACTTTCAAAACTATATATATATATATATATATATATATATATATATATATATATATATATATATATATGTATATATATATATATATATATATATATATATATATATATATATATATATATATATATATATATATATATATATATATATAATTAATCAAGTCCTTATCAGTAAAGAACAAAATAACTGATCTAAAAAAAAAGAACTGAGTTTGAACTCATTTTAGGCTGTTTGTCGAGTGCTAAAAAGTTATATAATTGTTTATAAGATTCCAGAAAACCTTCTTTATAAATTAGACTAAATGGTCAGTGTTCATAAACCTCTAAGTGAAAAGTATTCAACATAAATCCTATTTTTCGTAAAATTCTAAAGTTTTCTATACGCGAACTAGCCGAAATATGACATAATTTTAAGGTTTTGGAACATTCAACCCATATCTAGCAAAAATTACATTTTTTTTATAGGTCTAGCACACGTGCGGCAGGGAGGTCCCTAAAGCGCTACAGGAGCGACACGTGTAAGGAAAAAGCGATTCACGTTGTTCTTGAATCGCTGTAAGTTGTACTCGGTGGGAAACACAGTCCTGGGCAAATTATTCCAAAGGGATGATGTTCTCCATATATAAGACTGCTCGAGAAGCGTTGTACGAGAAGTAACAAGCTGAACCTCATACTGATGTGAAGTATTAGCGTTACGGGCTACATCTTTCAAATAATTTCCATGAAAATACTTGCAGAATAGGCTCAAGTCGCCAACCGTTCTTCCATGTTCCACCGAATCAAGGCCGCCGGTTAGTTCCGGGTCTGCAATGTATGTTTGGGAGCGGAGCCCCAAACATGGAACCAGTAATTGGTCGAATTTGAGAAGCTGTCTTTGCTATGCCTGAGACATATTGAAGCCAGGACATATTTTCTCCCAAATTAACGCCCAACAAATTGAGTAACGCTGTTAGAAGAATGGAGTGCCCCAACATAACTATGTCAGGTTCAGCAACGTTAACTTTTTTAGAAAAAGCAGTCACCTGGGTTTTTATAGCATTAAATTCCACTTGGTTACTCTCACCACAAGATAGAATTTCTTCTAGGTCTTTGTTAAGTTAAACGACTTCCCGCTGTCTGCGGATACTCGTCTGAGATGTCCGAGTATTCAAAGTGAATGAAGAGATAAGCGTACTGTCATTTGCAAAGTTTTAGATTGGGTTTCCGGTCTTTTCCAGCAGATCGTTAATGTAAATGAGAACGAGAGTAGGAGATAGTATGGAGCCTTGGGGCACACCGGCGTTGATAGTGAAGGTGTTAGAAAGAAATCCGTCGACTGAAACTCGTAAAGAACGCTCTCTGAGGAAACATAAGAACCACAAACAGAACACACTTCAGATATACCATAAGAGCGTAGCTTAGCCAACAGTCCATCGTGCCAAACATGGTCGAATGCCTTGGATATATCAAGAGCAACCACTCGAGATTCAAGTGTTCAGTTGCGTTGTTCCAAACATGTGTTACATAAGTCAGAAAATCTCCTGTTGATCTATGTTTACGAAAGCCATATTGGTGATCGCTAATAATGTTGAATCCTTCAAGATATTTTAGAAGATGCTGATTGTTAGCCTTTTTTATGATTTTCGATATTATTGAAAGCAGTGCGATTGGTCGGTAGTTATTTGGCAAGGTCTTCTTGCCTTTTTTAGGTATCGGCTGAAGTATGGCACATTTCCAGCAGGGAGGAAATATTTTTTTTCTGTAAAATAGGTTGAAAAGTCTACAGAAAACTGGAGTTAGTTCTCTCGCACAGTTTATGAGAACTATGGCAGGTATTCCGTCAGCGCCAGAAGCTTTTTTAGTGTCTAGTTTTTTTAAAATATCTTTAATGATACGCTGTCTGAAGACAATATAGGGCATCCTTGACTGCACTATGGGAATAGTAGGTGGTGTTATTCCTTGGAAATCGACAGTAGAACATGAAGCAAAGAGTTCAGTCAACAAGCTCGCTTTTTCAACAGGTGTCGTTGCAATAGAATTATCTGGCCTTGTGAATGGTGGTATGGTGGATTTGGTGAAATTTTGATTAACTGCCTTAGCGACTGACGAAAAGGACTTGAATTGCTGGGACAAGCGAGAAGTTTGTTTCTAATTCGTTGATTGTGTGCCTCCTTGGTTTGGTCGATAATTCCTTTGCATCTGTTCCGGGCACGAACAAAGGTGTTACGATTTATAGTGTTAGGATTTACACACCATTGTCGGTAGGCAAGATGTTTAGAAGCAACAGCTTCTTTGCATTTTCTGTCAAACCAAGGCTTGCCGTTGGAAGGCCATTTTTTCTAAAAAGGAATGTAAGCTTCCATACCAGCCAAAATAACATTAGAAACTCCCCTGGCGCAGTCATATGGATCGTCAGATCGAAAACCAACGTCTAGCCAAGGGAAGTTTCGCAAATATTCCATGAGATCTTCCCATTTAGCAGATCTATAGTGCCAAATCTTGCTCGGTTTAGGTGTCTCTCTGGCACTGATTGGTAGGATTCTCGATGTCTAAAGCAGTTTATGGTCGGAAAATCTAACGACGGATTTACGGTGACCGTGTAAATCTCCGGATTGGAGATTAAAAACAGATCAAGAAGACTGGTGCACTCCCCGTCTCGATCAGGAATCCGTGTTGGTTCATCAATAAGCTCAGTTAAGCCACAACTGATTGAGAATGATTCAGCTTCACGACCTTGTTCGTCGGTAGTATTTAAATATTTAAGCGAGTTGATGTGGACATTAAAGTCGCCCAGGATAGCAATTTCGGCATTTGGATAGTTACTTTGTAAATGATCGATGGTGTCTGCAAGAAAAGAGAAAAGTGTTCTAAAGTTAGTATCACTTGGTGGTCGATAGGGGATACAGATAAACCTTGTGGTTTGTTGAGTCATTACTTTTAACCACATAACATCAAAGTTTAGGGGCTCCAGAGCCTCATCTTGTTGGCAAGAGAGATCGCTTCTGACAAAAAGACAGATTCCAAAGTTACGCCTAAATCAGGAATAGAAGTGGTACCCAGGATAAAGATAGTTGACTGTGTTGATCGATGAAACTGACCTTGGTTTCAGAGAGAGTGAGTACATGAGGTTTATTTGCTTGCAGGCGTTGGTGCACTGAATTTATGCTTACTGCGTCTGAGCATCTGGGCCGGGGTCGTCGTTCCGCCTCTCATCTCTTTGATGCAGTAGTGCGCAGGTTGGTTAGTCCCCTCGCTCTCCCGCAGCTTTTTAAAACGGCATCTGGCCGCGCCGCTGTAACGAACGCCGGGTTTAGGGCCTTTGGGGCCCCCGCGTTAGATGTCGCTTCGCCCTCTGGTTGTTCGCTACCCAAAGCAGCCACCCCCTGGAAGATTTCAGCGACAGTTGTTATTTTTATTTTGTTGTGTGTCCATAGAGTACCGCGGATTTGCGATTTCACCCCACCAGCCGCCGCGTATGGTTGGGGCTTGGCTCGTTACTCCCGGAGGTCGCCCGGTATCGGGGTGGCATTATGCAGGATTTATATAAAATGAAGGATTTAGCATAGTGATGATAAATACTGAGTTATTATTATTATGTCAAACGTTTTAAAATCCCAACGTAATATCTATTATAGGCCAAAATAAATCATTTTTTTGATAATTTTTTATATTTGCATCAAGTGCTTTATAAAACATTCACAAACATAAATAACCAAAATATTTTGAGTCTTCCATATTAATTGAACCTACACTAAATATCCATAAAGATACAAAAATTTAGTAAGAATTTAACATTATTATTACACGAGCTGTTAGTAAAACCTAATGACCAATTGTGAATTAATTTAAAGCTTAATGAACTCTACAATTTTCGTGTTTACTTTTAAAATGCTTTTTTTCTATGATACTTGCTCGTTACAAGGATTTTTCATGGATTCTTCCTGATTGTAAGAGAGATAGTGAAATACCCTGAAATTTTTCAGTTGTCATAACATCACTTCATTTAAACCTAACATTGTAATTTTTTTAGTACACGTACAAAAAGTTTTATACTATTTTATATTTTTAAATTTTACCTTTTAACCATCTGCGACTGACGTGCGATAATTTTAACAATTGAATTGATGTGATAAACTAGTGGACATATTTTTGATGTTGAATATTTTTGGGAGTTGTTTACTGAAGATCTATTGTGTTTATTTCATATACAGCAATACATAGTAGAAAATACGTTTAAAAATATGTAATTATACGAAATTATACTCTTTATCAAACAGTATATTTTGAACATCAAAAATTAAAGTACTTTCGTAAGTATGAAAAAAAACCTAAACATAAAACAACCTTTAAGAATTTTGGTCTTAAGTTAAATTAACTCTTATTACTTAATTTATATTAGAAATTTGAGCAATATTGTCTGGGAAGATCAAAAGTTACAAAGCCTAAAAATATTAAATTTTTTTTTGCAATTTTCGCAAAGGAGCTTGGAACATTGCAAGCAAATTGGTTTAGAGCAAACACAGCACATGTACTTTGCTTGTCGCTTTAGTTTAGTAGAACAAATATGTCACAGTTTCCTTTCACTTATTGCCACCGAGCGAGTTTTCGGTGAAGGATCCAGATCTTTTCCCAAAAAACAACTAACAGCCATGGGCAATTGGCAACCTCCCGTTATATGCGCGTGCCTTCATGTGGTCTAACACCAATTCTCTTGCCATATATAGCAAAAGTGTCCCTCTGCTTATTTTGGAATCACTATTTGCACACGCCTGGTACAATAGGAAACAATTGATACGTCACTGACCGACGCCGAGACGCAAATCAAGAAGATACTCCGCACACGGGTTACGTAATTTGAATAGTAAAGGCGCGGGACAAAATTTTTAAAGTTGCACCATATGAAAATTCCAGCTTATTAAGCAAAAAATTTCAATATGTAGTATTCAGTAAAACTTGGTTTTTAACAGCTATTACGCAGACATCACTGCGTCTTTATTTTTCTTACCTCAAAAACTATTAAGGAGGTTGAGGTGTTAAACGTAAAATATGAAAACTATTTTGTATAGATTTATTTCGATAGATTAATTAGTTTATAAATTTTCTTTAAAAAATTTAAGGTCTTTAGGAAATTTATTTAAATAAAAATCGAAATTAACAATACATATAGTCTTATGGAGAACACGTCAATTTGATATAAAAATAACACATTTATTGTTATAACAAATGAAAAAAAAATACCATCCGTAGGAAATTTAACTATGTTAGACATTGAAATTTCGCGATTATTTTAAAAAAATTTAAAATTTAATTAGAAAGCTTTAACTCTATGAAAAATAACAATTATTGGAGGTACTAGTAAAAGATTTGCCTTTTATCTCTGAAATGGCGGCAACATTGCATTTGTATAGTACAAGTTTATATAATTAAAGCATATAGTGCAAGTAAATAATATTAAGTTAATAGATTTGCTATGGGTATTAGTTTTTATAAATAAAATAAAAATAAATAATTTAAAGCATTTGTTTTAATTATTTAACTAATTTATTTGTTTAACTTATAATTATCTAGTGCAGCTCCAGTGTTAACATTATAATGTTCCTTATTGTCCTTCGATATAAGTGTACTGTCTGTTAGACATTTATCACACTTTATGGTTAATAGTGGTGCTAGACCACAGCGTTTTTTCATTAGTAATATAACATAATGAAGTATTTCATTACATGAAGAACATTTCGCTTCCACATAATTTTTTTTTGCCATTTCTATCAATATTTATTGATTTTTTTACTATTATCTTTTTTTTTAATTGTTTACACCAGCTGATCACAATAACCACAAAATTTAATATATCTATACACAAGCATATCAGTAGGGCCAAGAGTAAATTACTTTACAGCGTTGCCGCTTCGAGACACCTGAATTTTAAGATTTTTTAATTATCATTTTTTATTAATTACCTATTTTTTTAACTATAAAAATAATTTTTGTTATTCTTTTATTTTTTTTTTCATATTATTTGCTTTGATAATTTTTTAAAAATTATAAAATAAAATTAATTTTTATTTTCCATACTGTTTTTCTATAAGTTTGTACAAAACATCCAAAAGTTAATCCATTCATGTTAAATTATTTAATAAAATTAAATAAACAAATATAAGACTTAAAATCTTTCGATAATGAATTTATTATCATAATAGTAAGTCATATAAAAATGTTTAATTACTTAATACAAAGCATTTCTAAATGACAACATTAAAAACTTTTGGTTGGGACTATCCCACCTCAACCTCCTTAAGAGGCGCATACATGAACTTCAGCAGCAGAACAATATACGCCCTAAGGGCAAAATAATTTTTCAGCTTTGGTTTTCAGGTAGTTAACCTTATTTATGTACATTAAGAAAGCAAACTTTCTTTATAAAAGTAAAATCAGTATTTTGGTACTTCGCAGGTAATGTTGGAATTTAGAATTAAAAAACTTTGGTTTTTAGTGAAAGCTGTGTAACTCTTAAATCACAATTATTTTCGTATTCAATTTAGTATTTATCATATTTCATTTTCAAACCTGTATCTCTAACCATACTTATACACTCACCACACTTACGTAAATCCCACTACTTAGTCTAAAGTATTTAGGTTACTGACATGTACATATCTTAAGACACAACCTTATACTCATGTGTAGACCATTTTATGTCTAGAGTTAGACGCTACTTAATTAATGAATAAATGATCCTAAATTTCAGCTGAAACCTGTACATATATTTTTCCCCCAAAAAATGGTTGTATTCTTTATCCGTCGCGACTAATTATTTAAGAATTGTTTCTTTGAAATTTAGATACGCGTCGACTATACTTTAAATTTTAATTTAACTAATTTTAAAAAATCTTAATTGATATTATAACTTCAAAACTGCATTAACGTAGGTGAAAAAACATTCATTATGCAGTAGCCCTCCGTCTTCGAGTAACCGTTGAAAAATGTTGATGAATAATCATCAGTCATAATCATCAATTATAATCAATTTTGTTTGAATGGTATGCGTTTGACCATAAAACACATAATTATAAAGCTAGCATTTTTAGATGTAGCAATTTCGGCGTTCCAGGGCATGGGGGTGCAAAATCAACGTTAAGGACTTTTATTCGACTCGCTTCTTAGAATTAACAACTAGGCAGACGGTTAGTCAACAGATCAAAATTTTGGATCGCCCTCTTGGTCCAATCGCCAACTTTGATAGCGAAAAGTAGGCCATCTATTATCTTTTTTAAAATATGTGACTGCGCGCGCCCTTGTATTATTTTATTGGGTGAAGCAGGCCTATTCGGCATCGTCCGGAAGGATTGTCTTTTTCTAGCGTTAGCTATATATCCTCTGACAGCGTGTTTCAGCGAGATTTAGAGGTGAAAATGGGCGGTGTCCCATGAGTAAACCGTCAAACAGGTATTATGATGACAGTTAAAGGCCTAAGTACAATTTCCCAAGCAAGCTGAAAATTTGATTGAAAATACTTGATCAAGAATAGCTGACTGAACATTTTTATGCATTTGCAGGACAGTGAGTCGAATTGTGTACGTTACAAAAATCAATAATGTATCATATACATAATTAAAGGGTGTTTTTCCGATATTTTTTAGTGTTTGCCAGACCAAAAATCACAAATGGGAAAGTAAACGCTACATACATCTTTGTAATTTACAGTGCAGTAATGTCAACATGCCAGGTTAACCTAAAAGATAACTTTTTAAGGGTAAAACGTAGAGTTCCATTTGCAGCAGCATATTTTCTCCACAAAGTATATATTAAAATAACTACACCAATAATGTTGGTAAACCTTTAGATAATCTGAAATGAATTAATTTATTATGTTAACACTGGAGTTTTTTTTTTAATTAAAAATAAACGTTTCTCAGGTGTGATAAACTTTTTAGATCACTCTGTATGTATTTACTCTCAACGTCTTATTAGGTTTTTAACAGGTAACCCCAGCACTTAACTACATGGTTCAATCACGCAGAAAAGAAGTTATTCATTAGAGTTATCGTATAGCCCAATGCTTGTCGTAACTCGCGTATTCCTCTTTTCTATAAACCCAAAGTTTTTCCTGAAACAAATATTCCTTCACAGCAAAGCTTCACTAACAAAATTTTAAAATCAAATATCAAAATTTTAGATGTTTATCTCGGTAAATAATAGAACTGGAAGATCGACAGTGACCTGTTGAAACATTTTAGACTTTACGCGGGAGTAAGGAATTTTGAAATTCTATATCAATAAAAACCGGAAAATAAACAACTTTATAACTGCTGATTTAAAATATATGGCTTTATTTTGAAAATGACATACAGCGGTTTTGGAAAATTGTATAAAATAATGTTAATTCAGAAAATGTTTTCGTTTTATACACATCTTCTGGATGATTGGCATATGAATCTCAAAGCTAGGGTACAAGGAACATCATTCCAAGCATAAACATTTGAACTGGGTAAGTAAACCTCCAAACAATTTTCGGTATTGCCAGAATTGTCTGGCTGAGGTGGCACGAACTTCTGGTAAACAACAGGTTTTCCAGTTGTAAGCCAAACAAACTGAGTACTTAAGGCACCATATCTAGTTCCAGCAATCCAGTAACCTTCGTTATAACCAACTGTAAAAAGGATAACAGAGAACAAAATTAATATTGTATGATTACCTTTGTAAGCATTGCCAGATTTTTTTTTTTTTTTTTTTTTTTTTTTTTTATGGGTCTAGCACACGTGATACAGGGAAGTCCCTAAAGCGCTACAGGAGCGACACGTGTGCGGAGAAAGCGATTCACGTTGTTCTTGAATCGCTGTAGATTGTACTCGATGGGAAACACAGTCCTGGGTAAACCATTCCAAAGGTATGATGTTCTCCATATAAAAGACTGCTTGAAAAGCGTTGTACGAGGAGTAACAAGCTGAACCTCATACGGATGTGAAGCATTAGCGCGACGCGTACCTCTAATATGCACCGCTCTGGGAGGAATTAAACGGGCCACATCCTTCGAACACTTTCCATGAAAGTACTTGTAGAATAGGCTCAAGTCGCCAACCGTTCTTCGATGCTCCAGCGAATCAAGGCCGTCGGTCAGTTCCGGGTGTCCAATCAGACGAACAGCTCTTCTCTGGATAGAATCCAACAAATGCAGTGTATGTCTGGGAGCGGAGCTCCAAACATGGGAGCAGTATTCCATAGTTGGTCGAATTTGAGCTTTGTAAAGAATTAACAGTTGTTGTGGAGTGTAAAGCTTTCTGGTTCGAAACAATATTCCCAACTTTTGAGAAGCTCTTCTTGCTATGCCTGCAACATGTTCATGCCAGGACATATTTGCTCCCAAATTAACGCCTAACAGATTGAGTGACGATGTTAGAGAGATGGAGCGCCCCGACATAACTATGTCGGGTTCTGCAACGTTAACTTTTTTAGAAAAAACTGCCGCCTGGGTTTTTGTAGCGTTAAATTCCACTTGGTTACTGTCACCCCAAGATAAAATTTCTTCCAGGTCTTTGTTAAGTTGAATGACTTCCTGCTGTCTGCGGATATTCGTCTGAGTAGTCGATGTCCGAGCGTTCAAAGTGAATGAAGAGATAAGTGTACTGTCATCTGCAAAGCTGTAGATTGGATTCTCGGTCTTTTCCAGCAGATCGTTAATATAAATGAGGAAGAGAGTAGGAGACAGTATGGAACCTTGGGGCACACCGGCGTTGATAGTGAAGGTGTTAGAAAGAAATCCGTCAACTGCCACTCGTAAAGAACGCTCTCTGAGGAAACATGAGAGCCACAAACAGAACTTTTCAGACATACCATAAGAACGTAGCTTAGCCAACAGCCCATCGTGCCAAACACGGTCAAATGCCTTGGATATGTCAAGAGCAACCGCTCGAGATTCTCCAAAGTGTTCAATTGCGTTGTTCCAAACATGTGTTACATAAGTCAGAAGATCTCCTGTTGATCTATTTTTACGAAAGCCATATTGGTGATCACTAATAATGTTGAATCCTTCAAGATATTTTAGAAGATGCTGATTGATAGCCTTTTCCATGACTTTCGATATTATTGAGAGTAGTGCGATTGGTCGGTAGTTATTTGGCAAGGTCTTCTTGCCTTTTTGTATATGTATAAGTTATGCGAAATGTAATTTTGATAATCCTGTTGCAGTTTGGGTTAATATGTTTCGAATAAACTGAAGCTTCTTTTACACTAAGGCGTTAGTGCGGCATTATATCCACTTACCCTGTGGCCCAATAGTTCCAATGAAATTTTCCAAAGCTAATTCTTCTTGAAGTGAATTTACACTGGCTAATTCCATTCCTAACTGTTCACATAAAACGATTGCTTGAAAGAAATTAACTTTTTGTGAACCATACAAATAGGTCTTGTTCTTAGGACAGCAGCAGTAGTTACAATCTAAACGACAAGTGGAAGCAAGAGCTGCTAAAATAAAAGCTCCTGATATTATTTTTATAACATATTATTTGCGATATTTTTTTATTCGACTTTTCAAGAGAACATTTTATAGCAACCCTCAAAGAACCAAAAGTAATTAATTTTAATAGCTATTTGCAATTTTTACAAATTCTAACTACTCAAAATACAAACTTTAAATAACTATAGCATTAAAACGGTTAATTTCAAACATGTGACGCTATCCACAGGCAGTTTTTTGTCAGCTAACTGATTTTAAAGAAATAAAAAAAAGAACGGAATATCTCTAAGTTATGTATTAACCACTCATATTAGCGATCATCCTAAATCTATAATATATTTGTTTGAACGTAATTTTTATAAAATAACGGTTTATTGAAAAAAAAAAAAAACAATTCAGTACACAACGTTGTATCGTAGCTTTTTAATAATTGACTTTTTCAAAATTGTTTAGAAGATAAAAAAAAAACTACCATCAACTTTCTAAAAGCGAGAAATTTGATCTTGTAAAATTTGAAAATTGTCATTAAAATTATTATAATTAGATATTAGAATTATTACAAGAAATGATTTTTAGGGCCACTGTAAAACGTGAAAAATCCAAAGGTACAAAAAAATTTGCTGATTTTCAGATTATTATCTTAATAACCGGTAAAGCGCAAGTTGAACTTGCGCAATTAGTGTTCCGTTACGTTGATTGCTTTTAAAATAAAAAATTTTGTTACGGCGGTATAAAATGATCAGTGACTTCACAAAATAGGCTCCAAATGAGTTTTCAACAAAGTTCGTTACCAATCTTTACTGAAAACTGATGACCTTGAAATTTTTGTTTTTTTTTTATACACCAGGTAAGTTATTAAAGGTAATGCACTCGTGATAATTTTCTAATTAATCTACACCCCGTGGAGAATATTTCAGAATTTTTTCAAAATTTTTTGATAAGTACTTGTCGAGATAAGGCGGGCGAACAGCGATGTTTCGATATATATATATATATATATATATATATATATATATATATATATATATATATATATATATATATATACGTATACATATATACGTATACATATATACATATATATATATATATATATATATATATATATATATATATATATATATATATATATATACATACATATATATATATATATATATATATATATATATATATATATATATATATATATATATATATATATATATATATATATATATATATATATATATATATATATATATATATATATATATATATATATATATATATATTTATATATTACTCGTGTTTTCACAAGTTTTCATTTGACAACATACTCGATGACCATGTAAAAAATTTTTTTTTTTCACTTCCGATGACAAATAGTTTCTGAGAAAATCGGGTGGGACAGACAGACAGACGGAAGTCATCTTATAAGTGTTCCGTACGAAATACTAAAAACAACTAATATTTAAAATAGAAAATGGTAAACGAAAGGTATCTAGATGTTCCGTAGAGGTAAAAAAAATTTAAATTATTTGGGGTATTTGATTTGAAATAAAAAAAAACCGGTCAAGTGCAAGTTGAACTTGCACAATTAGTGTTCCGTGTAATTTTGATAATCCTATTGTTTTTAAAATAAAAATTTTTGTTAGGGTGGTATAAAATGATCAGTGACTTCACAAAACACACCCCAGATGAGTTTTCAACAAAGTTTGTTTCCAATCTTTACTGAAAACTGGTGACCTTGAAATTTTGTTTTTTTTTATATACCAAATAAATTATTAAAGGTAATGTACTCGTGATAATTTTCATTCAATCTATACACCGTGGAGAATATTCCAGAATTTTTTCAAAATTTTTTGATCAGTACTTTTCCAGATAAGGTAGGGGACAGCGATTTTTTAAAAGTAATACGAAGAAAAGTGTGCGCAAGTATTACATTATATATATA
>CM032447.1:163827006-163864506 GCA_019049505.1 Pachyrhynchus sulphureomaculatus | reverse complement strand
CACTAAAAATATTGAATCAATTTGGAATACAGAAATAAAATTATCCTTAAATTTTAGGATATATTATAAAAATGAATATGTTGATTTGAAAAGTAGGTTATGTCGTCTTTTAAAAAAATAACTTCTCCGAGAAAAGAAAAACCTAAGTTTGATCATGTGACTTTCAGAGTAATTGACTAAAAATTCTGAAAAAAAGACGGTTACGGGGAATATCATAAAGAATAGAAATCATTCATATTACCGTCTTTAAACCGTAATATAATAATAAAAGTAAATATTACGTTAGAGCTTTCCTTATTGGCCATGAAGAGTACATTTAAAAAACAAAGTTAAACTGGGATAACCTGAACTATCAAAATGAAAAAAGAATTAAACAGGACTAAAATATAATAAATATGAGAAAATATAAATAATAAAAAATTCTCTCAGGGCAGTGACCAACCGATCATACTAAATGAAATCCGTATAGAAGAGGCAAAACAACAAATACCCAAGAGACAAACAGACGATACGAAAAAATGCATACAGCAGATCTAATAAGATTTAAGCAGATCATACGAAACAAAAATATATATATAATTTAAGATATACATGAAAATATTAAATGAATGTGTTTTCCCAGTCCTTATACGGGACTTGAACGAAGGGATTACGAAGAAAATAATAAGTAAGTTACAAGCTACCTAAAGTAACAAGGAAAAAGGAATCCTTAATATTATGTTAAAGGGTAAACATTCATAGAATGGATTATAGACCGTACTAAAGTAGAGATTTTCAAAAACGCAATAGGAGATGGGCAAGACATGTTGCAGACAGAAAAGGACAAAATGGACAAAGACAACGACATAGAGAAAAAAAAATAAACCCAGGATGGTTCATATTAAGATTGTATGACGACATTAGAAAAGTGGTAGTTAAAGGATGTGCAAACATAACGAAGGAGAAGAAAGTGGAAACGTATGGTGACCCATAAAATATAAATCCCGGATAGAGAAATAGGCCACTATTAAAGAATATGTAAATTTTATTTTAAAATGCTAATATTTTCATCAATTTTGAAATACCAAATTTGAGATCCACTGATGAAATCCGTACTTCGGGTACAACGTACGCTATATTAACACTTTTCAAGCAGTCTCTCATATAGAGAACATCATTCCTACAGAATATTTGGCCCAGGGCTGTGTTTCCCACCGAGTACAATTTACAGCGATTCATGAAGAACGTGAATCGCTTTTTCCGCACACATGCCGCTTCTGCAGCACATTAGGGAGTTCCCTGCAGCACGTGCATCGTATGTATGATATAAATACTTACCCGAACCACTCTGAGAAATTACAAAGTTAAACATAATTAATAATAATATGGGAACATTTAATAGAAATAGTTTAGTTCTTGAGTACATGATGTTATTATCTTGGAAGAGTAGGATGAATATAATAAAAAATTAATTTGCTATTTTATTTTTATACTAAATTATACAGGATAAGTAAATTTACAAAAAAAAAACAGTCAACATTATTTATTTATAATATGAAAAATGTTTCAATGACTTACAAATATTAAACAAAAAAATAATTGTTATATTGTCAATTAAATTATTCAAATATGCATATTAGGTTATTATGTTGTTAAGTATTGCGACGTCATACAAACTACAGTCGCTATGCAGATAGCTAAACATTTTGTTAAGATTTTACGTTATATCAAATCAGTTTCTAGTCAAACATTTCTTAAAGGAAGCTATACATAGGAAAAAGCCCTAACCGAAAATTACTTAATACATTACATATAAAATTTACTGATATGTAAAAAAAATAACAGATATGTACACAAATTTTACAATATAGGTATTTTCAAGTCAGTATTAAGATTACCAAAATAGACCGCCACGCTCTGATCTTCTCAAATGATGTCACTGCAGAAAAAACGAATATGTTTGTACAAAAACAATGAAAGAAAAAATATTTGTTACATTTCGTTTTATTGTTTCTCAAAATATTCGTCTTTAAGATTTATACACTTTTGCATGCGTTCGAGCCAATTCTCGAAACATTTTTTCCTCTGTGAAGTTGGTACCTCAAAAACGTGGTTTTGCAAGGACTGAACAACTTCTTGAGGTAAGGTCCACGCACTTTTTTTTTTGACATTCGGAAACAAAAAAAAATTAGCGATTTAAGCGATAAATCGGGTAAATACGGGCAATGCGACATTAATTCGATGTTTTTCTCCAACAAATAATCAATTGTTTCACGTGCTGTGTGAGAGCTGGCATTGTCACGGTGAAGAATGATGCAACGTTTTCGGTTGTCTTTTTTTATTTCATCGATGACTTCTGGCAAACAAATTGTTGTAGCTATTGTAAAGCAACTGAAAATAGATAGAAGTCCATATTTCAGCAGTTTACTAGCTGTTCTCTTGTCCGTCAAATCCATCCTGAGACTAAATATGCCTGAGGAGGATCGATCCCTCGAAAAGCTCTACCTGCTTTTAAGCGTTGACTGCGTCAGCCACTCTATCGGCTCGAAAGCTGCTGTAGTAATAGGTATGCGTATTTAATACAACTCGTTGTATCCTACCATCGTACTTCGTAACTTCTGGGGTAAATACCAGTTGATTCCGTTCTCTTGTTTGTCAATCCTAACCTGACTGACGAGCTGTGATACGGCGAAACGCGTCTCAGGATGGATTTGACGGACAAGAGAACAGCTAGTAAAATGCTGAAATATGGACTTATGTCTAGTTTCAGTTGCTTTACAATAACTATATATATGCCTGAGGAGGGTCCCTCGAAAAGCGCTACCTGATTTTAGGCGTTGACTGTGTCAACCACTCTATCAGCTCGAAAACTGCTATGTCAGCTCGAAAGGTGCTGTGTCAGCTTTCGATGGACTAATAGGTATGCGTACTTAATACAATTCGCTGTATCCTACCATCAAATTGCTGTATATCATTTAGTAATAACTGTTCTTCGATCCTCTAAAGCAATGGTTGCAACATGTCCGATATAACCAAAGAAACAAGCGAACATTTCTTTGTGAGTGCTTCGTGAACGTACCACTTTTGTTGAATTCGGTTCATCTTGGAACACCCAAACAGTTGATTGTTGCTTAGTTTCCAGCTCATATGAATATATCCAAGTTTCGTTTCCTGTTACGATGCTGTGTACGGATTTTTTTTCCTTACACCAACTGACACGAGCCTGTATTTGAATTTCTGTCAAATTATGCGGAATCCATCGGGAAGAGATTTTTTCACAACTAAATGTTCATACAAAATCGAATGTACTGCAGCCTTCGATATGCCTAGAAATGCCCCTATCTCATGGTAAGTCACACCCCTATCCTTTTCAATCATGTTGCGAATAGCATCGATGTTGTCTGGAACAACAACCGATTTTGGTCGACCTTCACGAAATTCATCGCACGACCATGACATAATTCTGCAAACCAATTGCACACATTCTTTTTTGATGGTGATTCATTACCAAGAGTTGAACGAAGGGATTTCAGACATTGTTGTTGACTTCGGCCTTTACTAAAATCGTAAAAAATCATCCAACTAAAATCTTCACGTGAAATTTCCGTTTGTTTACAAAACTGTATTTTTTTAAACGCTTAATGTAAACAAACTACTCGGTCAATTTCTGAGCTCCCACAACAATAACAAATGTCAAATTCTATGACATTAGTAATCTCACATCTCAATAGCGCCATCTAGTGGTCGTTTGTAAAAACGTAAAACTCGGCTTCGGAATAGACGGTTTAAATAAAAATAAATACTTCACTTAATACCAACAAATTCACCATCTACAAGGCCATTGTAACAGCCAGGCTTATCTAATTCGTTCAAAATCGAACGCTTAAGATTAGAATCAAAGCTCTGTAGTTTATTGCAAAACCAACAACTACATAGAAATCTGGAAATAGAAACGCTGAAAGAGTTCACAATAAAGACTCAACTGTAGTTCATGGACGCTATCGAAGCCTATCCCAATCCCAGTGCACATTCTATGACATCCAACAGTCAACCCCAAAAGAGGAAGAGACAAAGTACTTTCATCAGCCTACTGGATCACCTGAAGTAAGGCCATTGTTCTAGCAGCCAATTAAAATAAATGCTACATACATATAATATCTTAAGTTATAGCATATATGAACCAGTTATAAATTAAAATTAAATACAAACAGTGACCAGTATAAATATCAAATCCATCATCAAAGCTGGAAGAACTTTCTAAATAATATCTTAATATAAATCCTTAAGTTAAGTATAAGACATAACATGTATTACAAAAACGGCTTCAGCTAAAGAGATAATAGAATAACGAGTATATAAAATAACATATATGTACAGGGAGAGTCAACGATAGAGTAAAGTTCATTATCTCATTTGTTCCGGGAATGACGAAAAAATGTTAAGTACAATAGTTTTAGGGAATGTTAAGGTGCATAGTTTAAAATTATTTTTGAGTATACAGGGTCCTTCAAAAAAATGGAGCCGATATAACATGTTCTATTAAATGGAACATCCTATTTTCTAATTTATTCTTAAATTCTGCGTAAAATTTTATAACTTTTTTATTAATAACTAGCCGGGCCCGCGGCTCCGCTCGCGTGGACTTGATTCACTCCTATCGTCACTGCTTATTCCTTATGTTACCCAACGTAATAAAATATCTCCCATTATTTCTCCTTATTTCCCATTATCTCTACATAATTTCCATTATCTAGGCTTATCTCTGCTCATCTCCCATTATTTCTCCTTATCTCCCATTATTTCTCCTTATCTCCCATTATTTCTCCATATCTCCCATTATCTCACCTTATTTCCCATTATCTAGGCTTATCCCAACTTATCTCCCATTATTTCTCCTTATCTCCCTTTATTTATCCTTATCTCCCATTATCTCACCATAACTCCCATTATCTAGACATACCTCTGCTTATCTCCCATTATCTCTCCTTATCTCCCATTATTTATACTTATCTCCCATTATCTCACCGTATCTCCCATTATCGAGGCTTATCTCGACTTATCTCCCATTATTTCTCCTTATCTCCCATTATCTCACCTTATCTCCCATTATCTAGGCTTATATCGAATTATATAGAATATATGTATAAATTTATAAAAACACGTAAATCGGATAAGTGGTTCTCGAGTGATAAGCGCACTAATGGACAGACAGACAGACAGAGAGACGTTGCATTTTATATATATTGTATTCTTTGCTACATGATATTGTTCCGTATTTAATGCTTTAGGGAGTATATTACAAGAGAACGCGCTAGCGGCAAACTTTTCTCCGACTTGATTCACTATTATCGTCACTGCTTATTCCTTATGTCACCTAATAAAATAACCTGGCCAGAGAACATACGTATGTTTAAAAAAAAAAAGCACGTAAATCGGATAAGTGGTTCTCCAGTGATAAGCACACTAACGGCCGGACAGACAGATAGACAGACAGACAGATGGACAGAGAGACATTGCATTTTATATATATTATAGATATTCTCTGCTACATAATATTGTTCCATATTTAATGGTTTGGACTGTGTATTGCAAGAGAACGCGCTAGCGGCAAACTTGGTCCTACTTCATTTACTATTATTGTCACTGCTCATTCCTTATGCTACCTATCGTAATAAAATATAGCCTATAACCTGGCCGGACAACATATGTATGTTTTTAAAAAAAAAGTACGAAAATCGGATAAGTGGTTCTCCAGTGATAAACGCACTAACGGACAGACAGACAGACAGAGATACGTTGCATTTTATATATATTATAGATGTAATAAAATATATACCTATAACCTGGTCAGAGAACATATGTATGAATTTAAAAAATCACGTAAATCGGATAAGTGGTTCTCGAGGGATAAGCGCATTAACGGACAGACAGACAGACAGACAAACATTGCATTTTATATATATTATAGATATAGATTATTATTATTATTATATATAACTTGTGAAATAGTAAAAATATGTAAATTAAGGAGGGATGCCAAGCGCAATAGCAATTAACCATGACATCCACACCTATTGTAGCTCAGAATAGATCGATCGCCTTGTCTCAAGTAGTGCCTACTTCAGCAAATCGCTTATCGCTTAATAATTGTTTTGTCTATTATCAAAATACTCGTAGACTTAGAACTAAAACAGTTGACGTGCTTAGTAATTCAACTTGCTCTTGTTATGATTTAATAGCGATCACAGAAACGTGGCTGGACTCTTCTATTTCTAACAACGAAATAATTTGTGACAGGTATAATATTTTTCGTAAAGATAGAAATTTTTCAGAAATAAATAAATCGCGTCGAGGTGGTGTGCTAATTGGTGTTGATCAAAGCTTTAGAGCAAGCATGGTTTCAATTCCATATACAGAACTTTGCCCGGAAATTGATCTAATAGGCGTTAAAATTACTTTTGACTACTCGTCTATATATATCTTTGTTGTTTACATTCCCCCGCCGGTAACTACTTTTCTGTTGGAAAATTTGTTTGATTGCTTAATTTCGTTGCAATGCCTATCTAATGCGAATGTATGCATACTTGGTGACTTCAATGTATCTCGTTACTCTGACTTCTTAGATAACAAAACGGAAGATAATTTTACAAAGGTTCTTAAAAATTTCCTAAATAGCGTCCGTTTTACTCAAAGCAATTACATCAGGAACACAAATAATAGAATACTAGACTTGGTGATGCATAATAATGAAAAGTGCGAAGGTGAAAGGGCAGTCGATGTGTTTATTGAAGAGGACGCTCATCATCCGGCACTAGTAGTTACATTAAAATACTGCCAATCGATGAATGCTAAAAGCGATTTTCAAATAAATTTTCAAGGCAACTATAATTTCAAAAAAGCAGATTATACTATGTTGTATAACTCCCTTATGAAAATCGATTGGTCAATTCTAAACAATATTACATGTATTGATGAAGCCTGTGACAGTTTCTATAAAAAATTATACGAAATAATAGATGAGCATGTACCGAAGTATTTAAAAGGTTATAGCAAGAAATACCCTCCGTGGTTCTCGCGTGACGTAATACTCAAGATAAAGCAGAAAGCCTTATGTCATAAAAAATATAAAAAGTATGAAGACATGGATCAGTTTGAAAAGTTCAAAACGTTGAGATCGGAAATAAAACGAGATACTACAGAATCTCATAGATGCTTTATTCAGAGAACAGAAGAGAATATAAAGGTTAATCCGCAGCAGTTTTGGTCATTCGTCAAAAACAAAAGAGAACAGAAGGGTATACCTAGTAGTATGACTTATGACAGGAGTAATTTGAACTCGGCATCAGATATTCTAAACGCTTTTGCAACTTATTTCGAACAATCATTTTCCCGTCCAACCTTGGATAGATTAATCAGTGAGGATGTCGTGGCTTCTTGGCCTATTATCACAGTCAGTACCTTTTGTGAATCAGACGTTATTAATGCCATTAGAAGACTAAAACCAAAATTTACTGCGGGCCCGGATTTACTCCCAGCATTTTTTATTCGTGATTGCAGATTTGTTTTAGCCAAACCATTGTTAACTCTGTTCAACTTAAGCTTGAAGACGAGTACTTTCCCGGAATTATGGAAAACCTCTAAAGTCAGTCCTGTTTTTAAAAAAGGAGATAGATCAGATATCAGTAATTATAGGCCAGTGTCAATAATATGTAATTTTAGTAAAATCTTTGAATTTTTATTACACGATCATATATTTTATGCTACGAAAAACTTGATAACCCCTCATCAGCATGGTTTCTACAAGGGTAGGTCTACATCTACAAACTTAATTACTATAACTCAAGAAATAGCAGAGGCAATTGACGAGGGTCGCCAAATGGATATCATATATTTAGATTTCACCAAAGCCTTTGATCGGCTGGATTTTTTCTCTCCTACTTAATAAGCTACTAACTAACTTTGGTTTTTCAGGCTCATTAATATCTTTGATTCATTCTTACCTTACTAATCGTAAGCAATATGTGGAAATTTATGGCTCCAAATCAAGATCTTATGATGCTACTTCTGGGGTTCCCCAAGGATCTGTACTGGGACCATTGTTTTTTAATCTCTTTATAAATGATATTGGGAGGGGTTTAGGTGCTGGTTATTTACTCTATGCCGATGATGTAAAATTATACAGCAGGGTGAGAGGTATTCGGGATTGCATAAATCTTCAGAAGGACTTACAGATAATTGGCCAATGGTGCGTAACAAACAACTTACAGCTTAACATTAAGAAATGTAACATCATGTCTTTCTCAAATAAAATCTCACCGATTATTCATAACTATTTGCTGGATGACAGTAGTATCTCCCGTGTGAATGTTTTCAGGGACTTGGGCGTAACATTTGATCCAAAACTTTCTTTCACAGATCATATAAACACCATAATCTCCGAAGATTTTAAAACATATGGCTTTATTGCACGCTGCACCGGTGACTTTCATAATCCTGACGTAATTAAAACTTTATATATTTGTTATGTTCGTTCTAACTTGGAATACGCTGCTACGGTCTGGTCTCCAGGCTATGACACCCATACTGATAATCTGGAGAGGGTCCAGCGCAAATTCTTAAAATATATTAGCTTTAAACGAGATGGTATCTATCCACAACAGGGGTTTCCGCATGAGGTACTACTTGCAGATAACGGCTGCTCGTTATTAAAGGTTCGTCGTGGTTACTTGCTACTGACGACTCGGTTCAAAATTATGAATAATGATATAGATTCTCCCGCTATTCTGTCAAGAATAAATTTTAGTGTGCCGCGTATAACTAGCAGACAATATAACACTTTTTATCTACCTGTTCCAAGAACAAATATATTAAAATTTTCCCCACTTTTTTCAATGTGAAGTATGTATAATCAAGAAATAAGCATCGACTTTTTCAACACATCTATGTTAACGATAGGTAAAATATTGCAACACTGAGGGGCTGTGGCATCTTTCTTTTCTTATTATTTTAATATCTAATTGTTTTTATTATTATTATTATTGTGATTGGAATTTGTATCTGCTTAATACTCTATTATTGTATTACATTTCTATGTATAGTGGCTCTTATCTGTATCTCCGGCCTTGTAGTTGGGTCTTGTAACCTGTAAGGCATGTATGATAAATAAATAAATAAATAAATAAATAAATAACCTGGCCAAAGAATATGTGTGAATTTAAAAAAAGACAGGTAAATCGGATAAGTGGTTCCCGCATGATAAACGCACTAATGGACAGACAGACAGACAGAGAGACATTGCATTTTATATATATTATAGATTATAGATTACAGATATTCTTTGCTACATAATATTGTTCCATACTTAATGGTTTAGGCACGCGCTAGCGGCAAACTTATTTCCGACATCATTCACTATTTTACGTCACTGCTCATTCCTTATGCTACCTATCGTAATAAAATATAGCCTATAACCTGGCCAGAGAACATATGTATGTTTTAAAAAAAAAAGTACGTAAATCGGATAAGTGGTTCTTCAGTGATAGACGCACTAACGGACAGACAGACAGACAGACAGACAGACAGAGAGACGTTGCATTTTATATATATTATAGATGGTATGTACATAAACCTAGTAGTTTTTCTAATATTTCAATTTTTTTTAAAAAATACTAGTTTTCAGTTTTGTAAAAAATTGCCAGTAGCGCCATTGTTTCTGAAGGTGGAATACTCGTAACTGGTACGAGCGTTCTAGAGGGATGAAAAAAAAGATATATATAAACTAAATTTGAGTCAGATGCTACAGGGTGTTCAAAATAAATTTATACATTTCTATATATACATACTATTTTAAACTGAAAAATCTCAAATTTTTTTTATATCATACCCTGTATATTATTATTTTTTCTGATATATTTTACAAAACCCTTCAACTTTTATTAAGCCTATTTCTAATAGTTTTTGATTTATTTTGAATTTTTCAATTTTTACCCTTGTTTTTAATACACTTACGCTATTGTGAAAACATAAACAAATAGTTAATAATAATTTCAATATAGTTTAACTTATCTAATGATTAATTATTATGACGTAATAAATGTTCAAAAATATGCCCGTCTACTTGAATACACATGTTTATTCGTTTTACTATCTTTTCCTTCACTTTCCTTAGCATAAAGGGCGTTATTGTCCTGTACGCATCCCATATCCTATTTTTCGTATCTACTAGTGTAGCGGGATTCACATAAACACGATCTTTACTGTAGCCCTACAAAAAGAAGTCTAAAGGTGTTAAGTCACATGATCGAGGGGACCACTGAATGAATCTATCCCTACCGATCCATTTTTGTGGGTAACGATCGTTTAAAAATTCTCAAACTTCCCGGTGGTAATGAGCAGGAGCCCCATCTTGTTGAATCCACATTTATTCCCTTCCACAGTTATCAACTTCTTCAAGAAGCTGGGGTAATTGGTTTTCCCAAAAAAATTTATATATCTATGCCCGTTAAGCGGTTCGCAGAAAAAATATGGACCAATAATTCAAAAATTTAATATTCCACACCATACATTAAGCGACCATACATTAAGTTAGTTTTGAACTTCCCAGACCCAAAATGGATTAACTGTTGAATAATAATGCATGTTATGGCTGTTAACTGCTCCATTACGGTCTTGAAGTTCTTGGTGTAGTTCCATATGAAAGGGATGTTACTTGTATTTTCTCGTGGTGCGATTAGCCGTAGGTTGGGATGTGTCAGATAAGTCAGCTAGTTGATGGCTGCTGACCTGCGGATTATCTTCAACATGAAGTAAAATCCCAATTTTTTTTTCCTCATTGGTAGCATTCTGGTTTGCTACTTTCCACTTTGTATACTCAACTACCACTACCAACAAACCGTTCCATTAAGCACTGTTAAGAATTTCTAGATGGTATATGTCTATTAGGATACTTCGCTCCGTAAAGCCTTACTGCCGAAGACGATTTTTGCCCGCCTCGCCGAGAATATAAACCTTGTCAATTAATTCATTTTTAGGAAAGTCCATAACTATTACCTTTATACGTCAATTACTAAAACAAATTAAACTATTTTTACTTGCTTAATAGACATGTCAAAATTTGACAATACCTACATTTTTGTTTTGTCTTGGCAACTATGAGGTTATAGCGTAAGTGTATTAAAAACAAGGGTAAAAATTGAAAAATTCAAAATATATCGAAAACTATTAGAAATAGGTATATGACATACTTAATAAAAGCTAGAGGGTTTTGTAAAATCTATCAGAAAAAATAACAATATACAGGGTGTGCCATTTAAAAAATTTGGGATTTTTCAATCTGAAATAGTCGAAATGTATAAATTTATTTTGAACACTCTGTAGCATCTAACTCAAATTTCTTTACATATATCTTTTTTTTTCATCTCTATAGAACGCTCGTACCAATTATGAATATTCCACCTTCAGAAACAATGGCGCTACTGGCAATTTTTTACAAAACTAAAAACCAGTATTTTAAAAAAAAATTGACATATTAGAAAAACTACTAGGTTTAGGTATATAATATTTTTAATAAAAAAGTTTATGCAGAATTTAAAAATAAATTAGAAAATAGGATGTTCCATTAAAAAAACATATGGGGCCGCAAAATCAACGTTAAGGGATTTTTTATCCGACTCGCACGATAGAACAAACAACTAGGCAGACGGTTAGACGACAGATCAAAATTTTGGGTTACCCTCTTGGTCTAATCGCCAACTTTACTAGCGGAAAGTAGGCTATCGATGAATTTTATTAAAATATGGGACTGCGCGCTCGCCCTAATATTATTTTACTGGGTTAATCGGACCTATTCGGCATGGTCCGGAGGGATTGTCTTCTTCTAGCGTTAGCTATATATTCTCTCACAGCAACAGTCAAACAAGTATTATGATGACAGTTAAAAGCCTAAGTACAATTTCCCAAGCAAGTTGAAAATTTGATTAAAAATACTTGGTAAAGAAAGTAGCTAGAAACATTTTTATACATATGTAGATCAGTGACTAAGCCCATTCGAATTGTGTACATTGCGAAAATCAATAATGTTTCATATACATACATAATGAAAGGGTGTTTTTCCGATATTTTTTAGTGTTTGTCAAAATCACAAATGGAAAAATAAACGCTACAGACATTTTTATAATTTACAATGCAGTAATGTTAGCATGCCAGGTTAACTTAAAACATAATTTTTTAAGGGTAAAACGTTGAGTTCCATTTGCAGCAGCATATTTTCTCCACAAAGTGAGTGTTAAAGTAACTACAGCTATAATCTAGGTAAACCTTTAGATAATCTGATATGAATTAATTTATTCTGTTAACACTGGAACTTTTTTTTTTAAATTAGAAAATTAAAAAATGTTTCCCAGGTATGACAAACTTTTTAGATCACTCTGTATGTATTTGCCCTCAACTTCACTGAAAAGTTAAGAAAAAAGTTTAAAATCAAATATTGAAATTTTAGGTGTTTTTCTCGAAAAATAATAGAATTGGAAGATTGGCAGTAACCTGTTGAAATATTTTAGACTTCAAGCTGGAGCAAGGAATTTTAAAATTCGATATCAATAGAAACTGGAAAATAAACTTCACAACTGTTGATTTAAAGTATATAGCTTTATTTTGAAAATTACATAGAGCGATTCTGGAAAACTATATAAAATAATGTTAATTCAGAAAATTTTTTCGTTTTATACACATCTTCTCGATGATTGGCATATGAATCTCAAAGCTAGGGTACAAGGAGCATCATTCCAAGCATAAACATTTGAACTGGGTAAGTACACCTCCAAACAATTTTCATTATTGCCAGAATTATCTGGCTGAGGTGGCACAAACTTCTGGTAAACAACAGGTTTTCCAGTTGTAAGCCAAACAAACGGAGTACCTAAAGCACCATATCTAGTTCCAGCAATCCAATAACCTTCGTAATAACCAACTGTAACAGAGAACAAAATTAATCTTGTATGATTACCTTTGTAAGCATTGCCAGATATGTATAAGTTCTGAAAAAATACTATATTTTTAAGAATCCTACGCAGCTTGGATTAATTTGTTTCAAATAAACTGACGCTTCTTTTACACTAAGGTGTGGGTACGGCATTATATTCACTTACCCTGTGGCCCAACAGTTCCAATGAAATTTTCCAAAGCTAATTCTTCTTGAAGTGAATTTACACTGGCCAATTCCATTCCTAACTGCTCACATAAAACTATTGCTTGAAAGAAATTAACTTTTTGTGAACCATACACATAGGTCGTCTTTTTCTTAGGACAGCAGCAGTAGCTACAATCTAAACAACAAATGGAAGCTAGAGTTGCTAAAAGTAAAAGCTTTAAAAGTGTCCTGAGATTATTTTTATAACATTATTTGTGATATTTTTTCATTCGATTTTTCAAGAGAACATTTTCTAACAGCCCTCAAAGAATTACTATTTATTGCTATAATTCTAAAATGCTATCTAATAAGGTAATCATTTTAATAGCTATTTGCAATTTGTGCAAATTCGAACTGCTCAAGATACAAGTTATGTTTTACCACTCGTATTAGCAATCATCTTAAATATATTTCTTTAAACGTAATTTTTATAAGAATACGGTTTTTTTGGGGGAAAAAAAAAAAAACAATTCAATGGACAATGTTTTATCGCATTTTAGGGACCTTTTTGATAGTTGACTTTTTCAAAATTATTTGGAAGATAAAAAAACTACCGCCAACTTTCAAAATGCGAGAAATTTGATCTCGTAAAATTTGAAAATTGTCATTAAAATTATTATAATTAGATATTAGAATTATTACAAGAAATGATTTTTAGGACTATTGTAAAAGGTGAAAAACACAAAGGTACAAAAAATTTGCTGGTTTTCAGATTCTATTATCTCAAAAACGACTAATATTTAAGATAGAAAATGGTACCCGAAAGTTATCTAGACATTCCGTAGAGGTCAAAAAATTAAAATTATTTGGGGTATTTTATTTGAAATAAAAAATATTTTTAACTTCTGACGGAGCCAACCGGTTTATATACATATATAAATATATATATATATATATATATATATATATATATATATATATATATATATGGGATGAAAATCTGACCATTTAACCCAACTTACCATAGTCCAAAAATTCGTAATTTTTGACACACAGTGTCAAATTTATACTTTTATTTTAGTTTTTCTTAAGGTTTTTTAATAATTATACTATTTGTACTAGATCCGGTGCTAAGGGTTTTTCTGAGATGAGAAATCGAAATTAGCTCAGAGTATTGTTGTAAAATGTAGGGGGCGCCACTTATTGCCCTATGTATAATTTTAAATTGTGAAACCTTTTTTTATACTACTCTGCATGATATTTTTTTATTAAATATTCGTATTCTCCGCCTTCTCCTGTCTAAAAAAGCTCTCTTGATAAATATTGCTTCGAACAACAATTTCTGAGATAGTGGGATGTTTTTTTTTCGAATTTATCAATTTGTGGGTAATTTTTTATGCCCTTAGCCAGTTGGTTTTTACATTCTTACTGTTGTTGGTCCTTTAGTCTTTAAATTTATTATTCTTGTTAGCCTGTTTGCCTTTAAGCATGCTCCAAATTTCAAAGACTATTCTTTTGGACCTATTCTAAGCCTGGATGAAGTGTAAAGCGTTTGCGAACTTGACAATAGAATTAAAAAATGGAAACAAGCATCCCATTATCTCAGAATAAGATAAGTTTGGAAAAATAGAAACAAATACATCATTTTGTCGACATTATATGAAACCATTGCATAGTAATTATTGGAATTAATTGGAATGAAAAACTGCAGCATGATGTGCATTTTCCACGAAAATATTTATCAAAGTTTTCTAAAAAAAACAGTGTTTCTTGTGAGTTTCGAGCTTCCAAAGATCAACTGTAATAAATATACGGTATAACACAACCGAAAGCCGAATTTGAACCTTGTGTTGTATACTTGTGGCAAAAAAAATTTCCACCTTTCAAGAATTTTTCTGATGTATGTCTGTAACAATACCATGAATATATTTGCGTCGAATTTACCCTCAACTAGATAAGTAACGATGTTAGTGGAGCATAGCACCGCTAGAAAACTATGTCGAGTTTTTGAACCCTTACATTTTTTAGAAAAGAAATTCCGGTTCTTGTACCATTAAATTCTAACTTTGTTGCTATCATAGACTTTTATGTTTGTTAAGTTGTGAAACTACTTAATATTTGAGTGTCCCAATTAAATGACGACACAAGATGTGCTGTAATTCACAAAGCTATAGATTTTTTGTCTTTTTCAGCACTTTAGCGAATACCCTGTTTGTTGGTATTAATTCTTTTTCTTTGCGTTATATGTAATAAATACGTGATGTGTGGAAAAGTCCAAACACATTTCTACAGGTTATAATAATCTAATTAAAAAAGAAACCGGCCAAGTGCAAGTTGGGCTAGTACACTTAGTGTTCTGTACCGGGATTGCTGCGGTATTCTATGAAATTCAGTCATACATTTATCTTCAATATAAGAATAACCAAGAATATGTAAAAAGAGAGACATCTCTCTAGTACTTATCCGTTGGCTACCAATCATGGAAATTTATTTTATCTGTGATTGGCCAAATGCTTAAAGCAGCAATGTACTAAAAAGCATATGAGTACATTACTGATTGCACCGAATACGTGTTGATATTTCATAGCTCTTAGTGCCGGTTAAATTCACAACTTTCCAAGAAAAAAATACCCATCATATTGTCAAGTCAAGTAGTTTTCTTTATACCATTTAAATTATCAAACGCTGCACTCGTGACAATTTTCGCTCAATCTGCGCTCTATGGAGAATATTCCAGAATTTTTTCGAAACTTTTTGATCAGTAGATCAGAGGTGGGGAGTCAGCGACTTTTAGTCGCTAAAATAAGTTAAAATAATATAAAGAAAAGTTTACGCGAGTATCATCATATATATTTTGAACTCGTGTTTTCACATGCTTTCATTTGACACCCCCAATCGATGACCTTTCAAAATTTGTTTTTCACTTCCGATTTGACCTCCCAAAAACTAACCCCTTAAGTCAAAATTTAACTTTCAAAACTGCGCGGCTCTGATTGGGCTATCAATTGCTATATTTGTGCCAATTTTCAACTTTCTGTCAAACAGTTTCGGAGAGAATCGAGTGTGACAGACAAACCGACACCGAAGTTATCCCATAAGTGTTCCGTACGGAACACTAATTAAAGGGAATATTTAAATGTTGGAGTCTATTACACCCGACATTATAATTTGTATAATATGTCTCTAGTGTCGCCTTCCCTTTCTGTAAAGACCCTAAGAAAAAGTTGTTATAAACAACTACCCGGTAGGACTATATTATTTGAATTTTTTCTATCAAACCATTTATTCTAACTACACTTCTGATTCATTATTAAATATGTCTTGAACCCTAATAGGTAGTATATTAATTATACTGTCAAAAATAAAATAAAAAAATAAATAAAATTGTGTTTTGACAGAAAATAATTTTTCGTGATCTAGAAATTTGTATCGAAAATCTTAGGTAAATGAATTAAAAATACACACCTGATTCTACATTCGAACAATTCAGTTTTTCTGGCTGGACACCTGTAACAAAAATAAAATAATATACACAGTGTGACAATTTATTCATGCCATTTTAAAACGATATTAGTTCGCTTTATATTTCAGCTCAAAATATTTACAGTCGAAAATTTTCATGGAGGCAATTATAATAAAGGACAAGCAGTAAATTAATTTTACACAAAGCCCGACATAAATACTCTAGAAATATACATGGCGGATAATGTTCTAAAGGACACAAGTTTTTGAAAGGCTTAAACGATTTTTAGATGGACGAGAAATGCCTGAAGATGACAAAAGCACTGATGATCGCAAGGCATTACTGAAAACATTGCAGGAGAAAGAATTTTAATAAATGTAAAAGAAGTTGTAGGCAAAACAAGTCCACACATTCTAAATAAAAATCAGAAGTTATTGAGAGTGCATTGCAGGAAAATCGTACGAGCCTCTAGAAAAAATACAAACTTCCGGAAATGAGTTCCTACACACTACAAAAAATGCAAAATAGAAGTGCAATCACTGAAAAAATTCATCATGTTCGACATGAATATCGTGATCCTAATAGTTGATGGTTGTTGCAGAATAATGCAGTACGTCATATTTCATTTATTGTTCGTTGTTTTTGACTCGAAATCAAAATTATATGTAACACCATTACCATCACCACAAACAAAATGAAGTCAAAAGGATGGTTTTTAAGGACACAGAGGTCTTTCAGAAGGCTGCCATGCGTGCTTTGCTGTCAATCGCAAAAAATAGGATAGAATATTTATTTGAATCCCTATTAAATTACTGCAAAAAGTGCATTGAATAAGGAGGAGAGTATATTAAATAATAAAAGATAAAACTAAAAACAATTTTTCACTTCATTTTTGCAGCACCAGTCCGGCTCTGATTGGCTATCAGTTCCTATATTTGTGGCAAATTTCAACTTTTTATGTCAAATAGTTTCGGAGAAAATCGGGTGTGACAGACAGAAGAACAGTAGAACACCAAAGTGGTCCCATATTGAATCCTTAAATTTTAGGAAATATTATAAAAATGCAATTTTTAGATGTACATATATTAAAGACTAGGCTTAAATTAACTAGCCTGAATATGTTGATTTCAAAAATAGGTAATGTCGTCCTTTAAGGAATAACTTCCCCGAGAAAAGAAAAAACTAAGTTTGATCCTGTGACTTTTAGAGTAATTAACTCAGAGTTCTGAAAAAAAGATGGATATAGGGAATATCATAAAGAATAAAAATCGTTCATATTACCGTCTTTGAACCGTAATATAATAATAAAAGTTAATATTATTTTAGAGCTTTCCATGCTGGCCATGGAGAGTACATTTATAAAACGAAATTAAACTGGAATAATCTGAACCACCAAAATAATAAAAGAGTTAAACAGGACTAAAATATAATAAATATGAGAAAATAAAAATAGTGAAAAAATTTTCTCCGCGCAATGGCCAACACATCATACTGAATGAAATCCGTATAGAAGAGGTAGAAAAACAAATATAGAAGAGACGATATTGAAAAATGCATACGGCACATCTAAGCAGAAGAATAAGATCTCTAGTAAGATTTAAGCAGATAATACGAAAAAAAAAAAGATTTAAGATGTACATGAAAATATTAAATGAATGAGCTTTCCCAGTCCTTGACTTGAACGAAGGGATCACCAAGAAAACAGTATGTTACAAACTACCTAAAGTAACAAGGAGAAAGGAATCCTTAATATTATGTTAAAGGATAAAAATCTATAGACTGGATTAAAGATCGTACTAAAGTGGAGATTTTCAAAAACTCAATATGGAGATGGACAAGCCATGTTGCAGACAGGAAAGGACAAAATGAACAAAGAAAACGACATAGAGAAAAAAAGAAACCCAAGATAGATCATACTAAGATGGTATGACGACATTAGGAAAGTGGTAGTTAAAGGATGTGCAAACGTAACGCAGGGGAAGAAAGTGGAAGCGTATGGTGACTCATAAAATATGATTCCCGGATGGAGAAATAGACCACTATTAAAGAATATGTAATATTTTCACCAATTTTGAAATGCCAAATTTGAAACAAGTACTCCGAGTACAACGTATGCTATATGGTTTTTTTTTAATTTTCATATATTGAAACCGTATGTATGATTTAAATACTTACCCGTACCATTCTGAGAATTTACTAAGTTAATTAAAAAAAATAATATAGGAACATTTAACAGAAATAGCTTAGTTCTTGAGTTCATGATGATATTAAGTTATCTTGGACGAGTAGAATAAATATAATGAAAATTACTTTGCTACTTTATTTTTATACTAAATTATACAGGATAAGTAAATTTACAAAAAAAAACAGTCAACATGGTTTATCTATAATATAAAAAATGTTTCAATGACTTACAAATATTAAACAAAAAAAATAATTGTTATATTGTCAATTAAATTATTCAAATATTCATATTGAGTTATTATGTTGTTGACTCAGAGTTCTGAAAAAAAGATGGATATAAGGAATATCATAAAGAATAAAAATCGTTCATATTACCGTCATTGAACCGTAATATAATAATAAAAGTTAATATTATTTTAGAGCTTTCCATGCTGGCCATGGAGAGTACATTTAAAAAACGAAATTAAACTGGAATAATCTGAACTACCAAAATAATAAAAGAGTTAAACAGGACTAAAATATAATAAATATGAGAAAATAAAAATAGTGAAAAAATTTTCTCCGCGCAATGGCCAACACATCATACTGAATGAAATCCGTATAGAAGAGGTAGAAAAACAAATATAGAAGAGACGATATTGAAAAATGCATACGGCACATCTAAGCAGAAGAATAAGATCTCTAGTAAGATTTAAGCAGATAATACGAAAAAAAAAAAAGATTTAAGATATACATGAAAATATTAAGTGAATGAGCTTTCCCAGTCCTTGACTTGAACGAAGGGATCACCAAGAAAACAGTATGTTACAAACTACCTAAAGTAACAAGGAGAAAGGAATCCTTAATATTATGTTAAAGGATAAAAATCTATAGACTGGATTAGAGATCGTACTAAAGTGGAGATTTTCAAAAACTCAATATGGAGATGGACAAGCCATGTTGCAGACAGGAAAGGACAAAATGAACAAAGAAAACGACATAGAGAAAAAAAGAAACCCAAGATAGATCATACTAAGATGGTATGACGACATTAGGAAAGTGGTAGTTAAAGGATGTGCAAACGTAACGCAGGGGAAGACAGTGGAAGCGTATGGTGACTCATAAAATATGATTCCCGGATAGAGAAATAGACCACTATTAAAGAATATGTAATATTTTCACCAATTTTGAAATGCCAAATTTTAAACAAGTACTCCGAGTACAACGTATGCTATACGGTTTTTTTTAATTTTCATATATTGAAACCGTATGTATGATTTAAATACTTACCCGTACCATTCTGAGAATTTACTAAGTTAATTAAAAAAAATAATATAGGAACATTTAACAGAAATAGCTTAGTTCTTGAGTTCATGATGATATTAAGTTATCTTGGACGAGTAGGATAAATATAATGAAAATTACTTTGCTACTTTATTTTTATACTAAATTATACAGGATAAGTAAATTTACAAAAAACAGTCAACATTGTTTATCTATAATATAAAAAATGTTTCAATGACTTACAAATATTAAACAAAAAAAATAATTGTTATATTGTCAATTAAATTATTCAAATATTCATATTGAGTTATTATGTTGTTGAATATTGCGAGGTCAGATAACTACGGTCGCTATGCAGATAGCTAAACATTTTGTCAAGATTTTACCTTATATCAAATTAATTTCTTGTCAAACATTTCTTAAAATACGAAAAATCCCTAACCGAAAATTACTTAATATACAACACAAAATTTGATTATATGCAGATGTATACACAAATTTTATAATATAGGTGTTTTCAAATCAGTACGCTCTGATCTCCTCAAATGATGTCACTGCAAAATGGACGAATAATAAAAGGTTTAAATAAAAACAAATACTTCACTTAATACCAATAAAAATCACCATATATAAGGTTATTGTAAAACCTGAGCGCTTAAGATTAGAATCAAAGCTGTATGGTTTATTGGGAACCAACAACTACACAAACATTCCGAAATAGAAATGCTGAAATAGTTCACAACAAACAGTCAACTCTAGTTCATGGATGCCAACGAAGCATTTCCCAGTCCCAGTGCACAATCTATGATATCTAACAGTCAACCTGAATAGAGGTAGAGACAAACTACCTTTACCAGCCTACTGGAGCACCTGAAGCAGGACCATTGTTCTAGTAGCCAATTAAAATAAATTGTACATACATACAAGTTATACATACAAGTTATAACATATGTAAACCAGTTATAATTTGAGATCTATCATTAAATATCACTAGTATAAATTATAAATCCATCATCAAAGCTTCAAGAGCTTTCTAAATACTATCATAATATATATCCTTAAATTAAATATAAGACATAACATGTATTATAAAAACAGCCTTAGCTAAAAAGCTAATAGAATAACGAGTGTAGAAAATATGTGTAGTAGAATCTTTAAAAATATACAGAGGTTGGTCAAAGAAGTGAGAGGAATGAGGAATTTTCTATTTACAATTTTTCATAACTTTAGTTTTCAGAATTGTCAAAAAAAGTGGTCTAAAAAAATTAAATATGTCTAACTGACCGCAAAATGCATGGCTACATAAATACAGGTGAAAGCCCAATATTATATATAGCTGTAAAACGGGAAAGAAAAGTTTTCAATTTTATTTTTAGAATTTTTTATTTGCTGGTTTTTATACAGCACAACTGAAGCTGAATAAAATTACCTAAATGAATTATACTTTTCTTTTTCTTTTCTTACAAGAAAATCATTTACCATTTAGTTAAATAAAAAATAGCTCGTCTCAGAATAAAGAAAAAATGTACCCTAAACAAATTTAATAAAAAAAAAAAAAATATTATAACATTGTTTTCTTTTAAAATAATTTCTCAATTTGATATTTCGTTATTTTTTATAAGGAAAAATTTTAACATATGCAATCCGCAAAATTTTAATTTGCGTTATTTTAAAGAGAGGTAGCCTAATATTTAAATTATTCAGCTCCGTTTTTAAAAACATTCCTGTTGCCTCGCACAGTTGGACGAAGTAGTACTAACGTGAACAAAATTATGTCTACCCTTTAATTTTCCTCGTTTTGTTTTATATATTTTTTTAAATGCTCATAATATTTATTATATAACAATATTTTTTTATTTTTTTAAACGTACCTGCGAGTTTTTTGATTTTTTTATTTATTTTTTAATATAAACTTATTTTTTTATAAAAAAATTTAAAATTTTCCGTAAAATAGATATTTGGATAGTTACGGTTAATTACATTTACGTGGACATGAAATTTTCCAACATTATAATAGGTTTTTGGGGTCGCAGGGAATATTTCCGTCCTGCTGGAAATGTACTTCAGTTCAGCGGATACCTAAAAAAGGCAAGAAGACATTGCCAAATAATTACCGACCAGTCGCACTCCTTTCAATGATATCGAAAATCATGGAAAAGGTTATCAATCAGCATCTTCTCTCATCTTGAACGATTCAATATTATTAGCGATCACCAATATGGCTTTCGTACACATTGATCAACAGGAGATCTTCTGACTTATGTAACACATGTTTGAAACGATGCAACTGAACACTTTGGAGAATCACGAGCGGTTGCTCTTGACATATCCAAGGCATTCGACCGTGTTTGGGACGATGGACTGTTGGCTAAGCTAGACTCTTGTGGTATGTCTGAAAACTTCTGTTTGTGGCTCTCATGTTTCCTCAGAGAGCATTTTTCTTTCTAACACCTTTACTATCAACGCCAGTGTGCCCCAAGGCTCCATACTATCTCCTACTCTCTTTCTCATTTACATTAACGATCTGCTGGAAAAGACCGGGAATCCAATCTACAGCTTCGCAGCTGACAGTACGCTTGTCTCATCATTCATTTTGAACGCTCGGACGTCGGCTGCTCAGGCGAATGTCCACAGACAGCAGGAGATCGTTCAACTTAACAAAGACCTGGAAGAAACTCTATCTTGGAGTGACAGTAACCAAGTGGAATTTAACGCTACAAAAACTCAAACGGCAGTTTTTTCTAA
Organism: Pachyrhynchus sulphureomaculatus; assembly: GCA_019049505.1. Lineage (NCBI taxonomy): Eukaryota > Metazoa > Arthropoda > Insecta > Coleoptera > Curculionidae > Pachyrhynchus > Pachyrhynchus sulphureomaculatus. The sequence continues at coordinate 163,841,746 of CM032447.1, read as the reverse complement.
AAAAGTTAACATTGCTGAACCTGACATAGTTATGTCGGGGCACTTCATTCCCCTAACATCGTTGGGCGTTAATTTGGGAGCAAATATGTCCTGGCATGAACATGTTGCAGGCATAGCAAGGAGAGCTTCTCAAAAGTTGGGAATACTATTTCGAACCAGAAAGCTTTACACTCCACAACAACTGTTAATTCTTTACAAACTTCAAATTCGACCAACTATGGAATACTGCTCCCATGTTTGGGGCTCCGCTCCCAAACATACACTGCATTTGTTGGATTCTGTTCAGAGAAGAGCTTTTCATCTGATTGGAGACCCGAAACTGACCGGCGGCCTTGATTTGCTGCAACATCGAAGAACGGTTGGCGACTTGAGTCTGTTCTACAAGTACTTTCATGGAAAGTGTTCGAAGGATGTGGCCTGCTTAATTTCTTCTAAAGCGGTGCAACTTAGAAATACACGTCGCGCTGATGCTTCACATCCGTATGAGGTTCAGCTTGTTACTCCACGTACAACGCTTTTCAAGCAGTCTTTTATATCCCTTTGGAATAATTTGCCCAGCGCTGTGTTTCCCACCGAGTACAATTTACAGCGATTCAAGAACAACGTGTATCGCGTTTTCCGCACACGTGCCACTCCTGGAGCGCTTTAGGGACTTCCCTGCAGCACGAGTGCTACACCCATAAAAAAAAATGGAGATTTGTCAACATTTTTCGACTTTTTCTAGTGAATATATGAATTTACTCTACTTTTTAGCTATTCCCATATCGTTTTAAAAATGTAAACTAAAAATGTAACAAGAATGTTGATTCGAAATAATCTAATCTTAAAAATCAGGCCAATTTCGGTTATTTACCACCTTTTTCTACTGCTATGTTCTAGTCAATACATGCAAAATTCGCATTACTTTTGTTATATGAGAAAATTAATTAAATTTAAAATTGTCTTATGTATAAACTCATTTCAATTACCCCCAACTTAACATAACCTAATGGAGGAACTTTGCACCAAGAACTCAAAACTAAATATGATAAATTGATATATTCACTTGAAAAAGGCAGAACATGGCCAAAATTGCTAATTATTTGAACATCTTACACATTTAAAAAGAAACAACTACTTTTATCGTAATCTGCGACCCCAAAACATATTATAACGTTAGAAAATTTCATGTCCACGTAACTAACCAAATATCTATTTTACGAAAAGTTTTAAATTTTTTCATAAAAAATCGGTTTTTTATTAAAAAATAAATAAAAAAACCAAATAAAGTACAGTTTATTAGGAGCATTTTAAAAATTAAAGGGCAGACAGAATTTTCTCCAAATTAGCAGTACCTCAACATTTCGGTGTCGTCTACCCAGCATTTTTTGTCTAAAGCTGAAAACAAATACTTCCTTCAAAGGGTGTTCCTTTCCCGCTTCATAGAAAATGGTATTATTTTGTACAGCCGTTTTCTTTTTCTTATTGATGCCATTACTTTTTTTAATTGTATTTTTCTCAGATCAGTTGGTGGTTAGATGGTTCCATCATATTTTTGTAAGGACTGGATGTAATTTCATCAGTTTTTTTGTAATATTGGGCATAAAGGTTTTACAATTTGTTTTTTTAAAGCTTTAGCGTTAAATCCCAGTTCACTATTTAAATATGGTAATCTGTTTCATTAGTTAACAGAAGCATCTTGTAAGATCGATATGCTTTCATTACTTGAGTTTGTTTGTTTGAGAGAGAGAACATTTATATTTTCAGCTGCTTTAAACAAATGTTCGGGAAAGACGTTTTTGTCCATGGGCCATAGCAGCTCTTGGTAAGCTTCTGCAAATAAACTTGCAACTTGATATTGCGTTACTTGACGACCTGGATTTGTCCTCAACTATTGTTCTGTTTGTTGCTTGAATATAATAATTGCTCATAGGTTTAAAAAAAATATACGTTCAGTGGCTGAAGCCGATGCACAGTGTCTCGACTAGTACAAGCTAGCGGGACAATATTATTTCTTCACTTATTTCAATTGTTTATGTATATTCCAGGTATCTTAAGCTGTTTTAAGAAAAAAAAAAGTTGAAAAATGTGTACTGTATGTGTATTAATCGAAATATGTAGCTGCAAGACGGAAGTGGTTTACTAATGTGTCTCATTTGTTCACTATTGTCGCTAATTGTTCTTTAATTAGCTACATACGTCTACCTACTCATTATGTGTGAAAAACACCATCATGTTTGTTTACAAAGAAATTTCTAGGAAAAAAATAAAAATCATAATGATAGTACCCACATTTATTAATTTACAAAATATTATTTCTTTTAAAATAAATTAGTACAATAACAGTATCTATATATCAATTATTTACAATAACAAGGTGTATAAGTAAAAGAAATATAATATTAAATAACTTATATACTAAGGCATGAATTATAAGTAACTACAACACACAATAAAATAAGAATAATAATTACAATAAAAAAATACTTAAACCTACTAATCACCATCAGATGAGTCGTCATCACCGCTCTCCCATTCAGTAGAATATTCAGAGAGTAAATAATCCTCCTCATTTAATTCGTGATGATGATTTACTGATGGGTGTTTCGGATGGCAACGAAGGTGGGATAATCAACTGCAGTACCTCCGATGGCAAAGAAGTAAATTTTCTTCGCGGTAATTCTCTATACGAGTTGATAACAGGATCAGACGTAATTAAAAGCATTCTCAAAAAATATGTATTTGTGGCAATACGTGACCGCTTCCTGGTGTGCCGTTCACGGAATCTACGACAGTCTTTATTTCTTGCCTCCTGGGCTTCTTCGGAGAGTTGTCCAATGGGAAGAAGAAAAGACTTCATAACTTCCGCGCTGTGTACAAGAATTTTATGCACAGTAACGGGCATGGAATACCACAAATACAGATCAAGGTATAATTTTCTAGTATCAACACAAAACTTTTCGAATTCTATATAATTTATGTCATATCCCGATGACGAAGTTCTTAAAATTACATGAAATCTACGAATAAGGTTTACGTCTAATCCTGTAATTTCGCTGCTCAATTCAGCTTTGGACAAAAATCTACGTGCTGTGTTTCCATCGTTTGTGTTACCATACCCAGGTTTTGGTTTATCTACAATGAGACCCATACGATCTTTAAACACTTTTTTTTTGTATCTCTTGTGAGCGTTACTTCACAATAGCTTTGTCGTTATCTCCCCTGACTTGCCACTTTTTTATTTCTAAACGATAGCTGATGTGAAGCAAACATTCAAACGTGCGGATCCATGCATGTAAAGTAGATAAACCAAATGCAAGGCGTTCTTCGTTGCTGGGATATTTCTTTGACTCCTCGTTCATAGTAGACGGGGTGGCACCGCAAATATAACACTTTTGTGTAGAACTTGTGTCTGTTAAGGCATTGCATACTTTGCCATCAGTCATTGTCAACAACAAATCGTGTTTAACAGAGATTTGAGATCCAGCAACGTTACATAATGTTGGAAGAAGCTGACTTACTTCATCTAAAATTTTAGAAGTTTCTTCTTTCGTAAATTTTTTTTTTTTCTTATTGGCAAAAATAAACTTAATAGGGCGGCAATATAAAGTAGAGGAAGGTCTTGGATTTTCCCAGATCACAGTTTCGCCATCAAGCAGTCTCAAAGGGACAAATGAGTATACGAACAAAAATTCGTCTGTAGCGTTAGTGTTCTCAAATTTCTGCTTATACGTGCTATGCCCCGAACTCCCATCACAGCCCCATTTGCTTACCAACGTATAATATGAACGAGGTAACACACTTCTAATGACTTCCGTCTGAGCTTTAACTAATCGTTCAGCCGTTTTATCCAAAATAGCGTGAAGTTTAATTTCAGCTCGAGATTCAGTCACAGAAATATATTCGTCAGAAGGACAACAAGAAGCTTTGGACTTACCTAAACTATAAAACGATGGATACACTTGATGTCCCGCTTTCATTGACCATTTTCTTGTTTATTTATATGAGTGAGAAGTCGATTTCGAGTCCACATAATAAGCTAAAGCTTCGTCTGGTGTTAACTGCCGACTTTGATCAGAACACTTATTCTTTTCTCTAGTTTCACTGACCGCGACGTTATGGATCTGTTTAGCAACACTTCGATGCCCTTCTTTTCGAGTAGCTAACTCAGCTGCTGTAATAAGCTCACTTGCACTTCGCGATTCCAAAAGATCTTCTACTCTTCGTCTCTTCGTTTTCATTGATGAGTCTTCAAATGATTTTCTGGGTCGCCCTACGGAAAGAGCCGCTGATGATGTTGAAGTGCACGGCTGGTTAACACACATCTTTATTTCGATTCCGGATCCCTTTAACCAATCTTTATGTTTGATTAGAAACATTTCTTTGTTACACTTTAAAGAAGTCCACTTTTGATTGAATTTTGCTGAAAGGCTTGATATTTTCATTTTGCGTCGTTTTAGAGAATCGTCAGAAACATCAGATATATTGAATTTTTCACTTATATAATTAAAAATGCCACTGTTTCGCTCAGTTTTGTCATGTTTTAGCCATTCTTCAAAAAACTCCATTTTCGTCATAGTCACGATTCGTTCTGAAAAAAATAAAATAATTTTACTTTCGGGCCTTTTCGGGGTCTATAATATATATGAATCTGTGCCTGAATCTTCTAGGTATTACATATAGAAAAATCTAGGTGGATATATGTGGATAAAAAAAGTTGCTACTTTTAAAGTTTACAATTAATGTAAAATTTGCTGGATTTATCTATACATTTACAAATTGATATTACACCAAAAGTATACATATTTTTTATATAAAAAATATAAGTCATAATAGAGTACATACCTTCAACAGAATATTCCATCACAAAAAACTCGTTTCACTTTGCTACCAATTTTAAAATATGTTATCACAAGTGGACATAAAATGCAACTGATTTGCAAATGAAAATGACCTCTCTTATAAGGGTTACTTTGACCCCCTGATAAGATACCTTTATGAGGTGATAAACAAATTAATTCTTGGAATTCGTTAAATGGGGGGGGGGGGGTTGTTTACAAGTCGTTATCAGTGGTTCCTGGAAATTACGTCATGAATATTATCCCGCTAGCATGTTCTTGCCGAATCACTGTGCGATGTGTAATAAAGCCTGGCAGTTGTAACATTAGGCTTCGCTATGATTAACGCCTCCAGGATCTTCGAATGCGTTGTATTTCCATCAAGCAGAAGTAACATTATATTTTCAGAAGTTAGCTTTACGATGCGTGTAAACTGGTTCATCCATTTTACAAGTAAGTTTCATTTAATAAGGGGTGATAACACCCTGAGAAGATGTGCATACTGTCGAGGCTCACTGGCACAGCTCAAGCCCTATTTTCTCGCTTGTGATCGCGCCGATTTGTTTCTTCATTTTTGATCCTAAAACTTTTTGCATTTTTTTCTGAACGGCGGAAAACCCACTTTCATCATTAAGTATTTTCCCTCCTCTTCTCTACTTTGAAAAACTATGTCACATAGAAAGTTGACATTTGGTACTAATATAGGAATTGATGGCCTCATCAGAGCCGTGTAGTTTTGAAAGTTAAATTTTGACGTAAGGGGTTAGGTTTGGGGGTGAAATCGGAAACTCAGCAAGTGATGTCTCAAATGAAAAGTTGTAAAAACACAAGTTAATAAATATATATAATGCAATACTCGCTCACACTTTTCTTTGTATTATTTTTAAAAAATCGCGAAAAATCGCTGTTCCCCCCCTTTATCTCAAAAAGTATTGATCAAAAAATTTTGAAAAAATTCTGATATATTCTCCACGAACGAAAATCATTCCCTTTAATAATTGATCTGGTATATAAAAAAAAAAACAAAAATTTTAAGGTCATCAGTTTTCAGTAAAGATCGGAAACAAACTTTGTTGAAAAGTCATTTGAGGTGTATTTTGTGAAGTCACTGACCATTTTATACCTCCATAACAAAATTTTTTATTTTAGAAGCAATCAAAGTGCGGAACACTATTTGCGCAAGCTTAACTTGCACGTGGCCGGTTATTTTTATTAATTTAAGTAAAAAAAAAAAAAATTTTTTTTAGCTATATTTCTTCTATGATTTATATAATATATTATTCACATCTAATTCATTTTAAATATTTTACATTTTTTTACCAAATCATAAAAAACAAGTTCCTTCGATTTTAAAAGTATATTGTTTTTTATCTAGTAAAGTTTCGTCTATTTGAAAAAATTTCAATTACTTAAAATTATGCAAAAATTTTTTTAGAATTTTCTGGGACCTTTTTGGATTTTGTGGCGTCATCGTTTGTATGAAAATTAAAAATATCCCACAAGAATCTGAAAAAATTCCTACCTAATTTTAAATTAATTCTAGACATTTTTTATTCTTTGAAATTTTTTCAAATAATCCAAACTTTATTAAATAAAAAATAATAAACTTTTAAAATCAAAGAAACTTGTTAAACATTCTATAAATTATAACATAATAAGAAATTAACTGAGCGTTTATTATGATTTTGTTTATTGTTTTTATTGATATTATAATACATTAGTTTTTATTACATTATATATTATATCAAAATACATATTCAGAAATTAAAAATTTTTTTGAACTTTGCAGATTTGAAACTTTCTTTTTATAGATATAGTAAGTTAATATAACATTTTATTACTAACTTTAGACTCTGAATAAGGTTTTAGGGTAACAATGCTTTTTCTGTATCGCTGTTACGTTTGGTGCTTTGTTAAATCGCTGGTTTAATTTTTATGTACATTTAGCATGATCTACTTTACTATAAAATTAAATTACCATGTTTTTAAAATTGTTTTTACCCCACTTAAAAACTCTTTCAGAAGTTATTTTTAATATAGCTCCTAAACCATCGCATGTATTTTTACCGTTAGCTGATAAAAAAATTAAACTCTTATATTTTATAATTGAATTTTCCTTATAGTAGTAAACAACTGGAAATATAGTACACTGATTATTGTTGAAATGGAAGCCTTGAAAAGCATCTTGTACTACAAATTTATAATTTTCAGAAAAATCAAATAAAACAAGAATTTTACCATCGCATAAATTATTTCTCTTATTTTGAAGATAAGTTGATTGCTGTTTAGCAATAAAAGAATGTGGCTTCAGGATTGTCAGTTTATTACAAAGTTCCTCAACAAAATCATGAGACTTAAGTATTTTTATTTCTAAAATACATCGATCTGTTGCTGTCCATGACCTAAATTTTATGTCTGATATCAACAAATTATTCATGATTTGTAACAAAGTTATAGAAAAGTTCTGAATATTAGGATATATTTTACAAGTATCCAAATAACTTTCAGTAGTTAGATTTTTGCACATTATCTGTAGCAAACAGTCTTTATAATTACCTAAGTTCATTGATGATCGCTCTATATTTTTTTTTAAATTATCTGCATCTAACATTAACTTGCAATTTTGATGTATCAGGCAAACGCATACCGTGTGTGTTCCTGAAGCTCCAGAAAGAATACAACGCTTTGGTCTTAACTTAGCAAATGCACTGAACCCAACATGATTTTCATAACTCGATTCTTTATAATTAAAATACAATTCTTGTAAATCAAACATTAAAAGTATTTTTTGCATCAAAACTCTTTTAAAATTATTTTTAACAGAAACTTTATCTTTTTTTCCTAGCATCATTCTGCTGTTAAGATCACTATTATAAAACTCTTCGACTTCATTTAAAGTTTTATCAGATATTTTGTTACCAGATTTGATTGAAGATTCAGCAAGCATACCCTTTAGTTATCTCAATTTCCTGCTTTTATTTGCCATACACCTTAATGTAGTCAATTCTTTTTCCACTTTTGTAACAGACCAATATAATGGAGCTAATGTTAATAAGCTTATTCACATTGGATGAAATTTATCTAAACTTACAAATTTTTCTTGTATACCCAGTAACATTTCTTTTAATTCATTTTCTCGATCAGATTTTAATCTTTTAATGTCAGATACTGAAGATATCGAGGATTCACTGGATTCAGATCACGGACAACTAAAGGAGAGTATGATTGTTTTTTTCTTGAGCTGTGTCATTATCCGTCATTTCATTTTCTGAAAAATTCACAACACTTTTATGAGCCATTTTAACACAATTTATACAAATTTTGTCTTTCGCACTACAAAATAGGAATTTTTTAGTAAGAGAAGCAAATACATTTTTTAAGTTTTTTCCAACATGCTCTTTTTCTTCTAGTTGCCTAAATGGATTAAAACAATCTTATTTAACAAATTTAAGAAAAAATTAAGAAGATCCTTACTCAAAGAAAACAAATTTAAACTGAAGTTTTGATTATATATATATATATATATATATATATATATATATATATATATATATATATATATATATATATATATATTAGGGTGACCGCAAAAAATCGATGTCGGAATTTTGTTCGTCTGGACCCCACAAAACGATTCCCCTTTCCAGATCGTGAGATAGCCGAAATTTGAGCTCGATTAAACGACGTTAACCCGTGCCGCTCGTCGCTCAAAGTTTGAAAAAATCCAAATTTTTGGCCAAAAAGCTGACATATGGAGCCATAACTCCAGAACGGTAAATAATAGAAACACGCTTAATATCTCAAAAGAAAGCTAATGTTGTTCTTCAAAATTTATATTCCATACATAATTGTTGTTATTTTAACTCAAACCGAGTTACAACAGCCTTTAGCCCCAAAAACGTGACCTGGTACCAGTAGGAGCCAGTTTGGGAGTATTCTAAGAATTTTACGAGTTTTTACATAATGTGTCTCGGAATTAACATTTTTTTTGTTAAAAAGTATTTTGGAACTTAATTTTCAAACATAAAGAGCCTTTTGTTCAAATTTAATCTTTTATTATATGGGAATTACCTGACTAGTTGACCAAAGAAAGACCCGTTTGACAGGTAAAAAGGAGGGTGAATCTAATTTCTATTTTAGGGATGGTGATTTTACTTCAGCGTACAACCGACCTTTTATTTATTCAGTTTAGTTTCTAAAGTGCCTTTGAGCTGGTTAGATCGAATAATTATCTAGTGAAGATATTTTAACGTTTTTTTTTAATTTTCCAAGTGTGTGTGTTATTGTTTTTATAACTATTATAGTATTATTTTAAAAGACATTTGAAAACATTTTATTGAAATTAAAGTTTGCAATATATTTTGTTTCATTTTCCAAGTTAACTATTATTTACCTATTGGCCTCTGAAATGGCATCCACATCAGGTGTACAAAGCCGGACCAAGGATAAAATATTTCTTGTGGGCTATCCCATTCACCAGGTCACTGGTTGTAAACTACCCTCAAATCGTCAAGTTTTGTGTGCTTTATTTTATAATTTACGTACTGTGAAATTAACTGTAAGAGAATCAGCAAAACTTACAATACGAGAAGTGTTCATTTTTTGGGAGAAAGCTCGAATCCCGACTAAACATGAGCAAGATGCAATTATTAAGCTGGAAAAACTTCACGCCGAGTGGAGAACTCTTCAAAAAGACCGGAAAAAACATCGAAAACGGCCAAGAACAAATTTAAACAGTTTGCTGAAAAGTTGGATGATCTCTTTGATATTGCTCAACAAGACGCCTTCGCTCTGATGAAATCGGAAGAAGATAAGGCCTTTCTCGTGAAACAGAGGCAGAAGGGCCGCCCAGGTTCCATGACTGGAGTGGATCTCAAGTTGTCTCGAGCTGAAGAAATCAAGGTGCAAAAGGAACTTGCAAAAATGAACAGACAAATCCAAGAAGCAACTTTTGATATTGGTGAGTTTTTTTTTATTATTAGTATTCTAAAAAATAGATAAACAAATAAGTAAATAGTTTCATTATAATTGAAAGAAAATTGTACATGAGAGCATGATTTGGCATCTTTATGATTGAGTTTATATTTTTTAAATAATACCTTTTGATAATTAGAAGTAGGTAATTTAGTACCTATGTATTATTACTATTCTGCAAGTTTTTATAGTCTTTTTTTTTTCTCTTTCTTTTGTTGCTTCTTAGAGACGGATGATGAAGACAGGTTCGAAGGAGGAGAAGAAGACACTGAAGAGGACAGCATCTACCAGGAACTTGAGAGCTTGGAGGAAATGGACATCCCTGAAGAAGCTGCAGAAGATCCAGGACCATCTGAGAGCAAGAGGATGAAAGTTTCATTTGCAAGGGGCGTTAAAGAGATTTTAAACATGAAATTGTCCATTTTATTAGATCGATGTAAGGTATCCGACAGAAATGCCACGAGAATTTTAATAGCTACTCTAGAAGCACTAAACCTTGACCCTCTTGAGTACAAAGTCTCGAAAATTTTATTACATGATAGAAGGCAAATGTTCAGAGTACAATATAATAAAAAAATTTTTGATAAAGTAAACATTCCTGAAAAAGAGCCCGTGGTTGTCCATTGGGACGGTAAACTTTTACCGGGTGTTTTAAAAAATGAACAATGTGAGCGAATAGCTATAGCTATTTCATATGGCGAAAAGGAACAGCTGCTGGGAGATCCTGTAACAGTAAACAGCTCTGGAGAGGAGCAAGCCGTAGCCGTATATGAATGCCTACATGAATGGGGTCTTCTCAACACCGTCAAGGCGATGTGCTTCGACACTACAGCATCCAACACGGGAAGACTCAAAGGAGCATGCGTCATATTGGAGCAAATGTTAGGAAGAGAATTGTTATACCTAGCTTGCCGTCACCATATCTTGGAAATTCTGTTAAGAGGCGTATTCGACACAAAAATGGGATTAACCACTGGACCTCATCCAGACATTTTTCAAGAGATTCCTCACTGCGTGGCCCAAGATAGACAAAGGAAAATACGACACAGGAATCAGTGACAATCTAGTACAAAAGCAGCTAACTCCAGAAGTAATTGCAAATGTTACTGCTGAATTCGAGACCAAATTAACTGAGAGCCACCCCAGAGAGGTGCCTAGATGAAATATTCGTAATATGGTCCTTCAGAAAAGATGAACTCCACAAATTCTCGGATCACCTAAACTCATCTCACCAGAAAATATGAATTCGTTCCTTTTCCTTAAAGCCAGGTCAGTACGAACTGGCCTGAGTTTATGGAAATTAAAAACCACAGACTCGACAAAAGACAACACCAAACTAGATAAAAATGATGTATTAATGACATTGAAAAATAATGTGAAAAAGTACGTAGAGTTTTTTATGATAAATACCTAATGAAAAGTAGTAGGAAAGAAATAAGAAGTAGTGTGACAAATCACCTACAAGAAATATACGGTATCACGATAGATATACCCGACACCCCCAACCCCAACATTCAGCATGATGAAATTGTAATTACCACAAAGACTACGATAAATCAAATACTAGATGTACATATGGATGATAATATAACACACAAGAGAAAATTCTAATGTCTCTAAGGTAAAGATAAATATAAATAAAAGGAAAGCCAATGTTAGCCTTCCCCAAGGCAAATACGAGGACTTAACATCCTGCTTTACCAGCAGAAAATACAAAAAGATGCAACGCAATTACCAAATTCTCACCAGTAACAATTTTCAACCATTAAAAAAAGAAAACCAAACAGACATAGACGTAGAAACTATAGAGGAAGATGAAAATGACACAAATTCAGTTAAATGTGTAAACTGAACTGATATCATCAAGCTAATGACAAACTGTGTCCGATCTATACAGATAAAATTGGACAAATGAGAAAAAGCTGAGACAATCCAAATAACAGATCAGCATCAACACAAAGATATAGGGAAACACCGTCTCCTACAAATAACGTATGGCAAGAGCATGCAGAGAAAAGAAGACCAAGATATGAGCGGATGATATTAATAATTTACTCAACCCTGCCATATTAAACGAACTTTCGTCGGATCATCTTCCACTGCTGCTAGACTGGAATATTAGGGTGGCAAGGGAGGATAGTCCCTCCACATGGTCGTTCGAAAGAACCAACTGGAGGCTTTACTGACAATTATTACAAGAAAGAACAATAATAAATAATAACATATCTAATATTCAAAAACTAGAGAATGAAGTTCAAAAACTAACTAAAATACTCCAGTATGCCCGTGACTGGGTCACAAAAACCAAACGATGAACTAAAACTTTAGTTCATCGTTTAGTCACTTTTCCTCTGAATAGAATAAACTTCAATTATGAACGGAACCGTATTAGAAATACAACTAAAGTTAATGGTTATGACGATGACTTAGTAAACAGGTTAATAAATAGACATAAGTGCAGGTTAAATATTCAGAATTCCATCTTTTTTACATGCGAAGCATGTCTCCATACCATATAATCCGAAATATAGCAGGGGACTCAATAATGTTGGCCTCACCTTAGTCTATAAGTCATCCGACAATCTGAGGAATATCTTAGGAAACCCCAAAGAAAGATTCCTAATTGCGAGAAAAGTTGAATTTATGAAATTAGTTGTAATGATTGCGACAAAAAGTATGTTGGGCAAACTAAAAGGTCAATTGAAACATGATTTAAAGAACATTTAGCACATTTAAAATACAATAGAACAGAAAAGTCTAGCATGACCGAACATGCCCTTGAAGCTGATCATACTGTAACAGTAGATAATCTAAATTAATAAAAAATGTATCTGATAGGAGACTGTTGAACGTATACGAAAGTATGGAAGTTATAAAATGTAAAAGTAGTTTAAATAAATACTGAGGGCCTATTCCTTATAGTCCCCTCTACTGGTTACTTGACCGGAACTGATGGCCTCACATTAGTTCCTACTGAGTAATTCAGATGTTAGGCTAAGTATAAATAGGGTAGATTTGTAATTTAGCTTCAGTCAGTTATCGCCCCTGATGACGCTAACATAGTTAGCGAAACGTGCGTCGAGTGCAAAAATAAAGTGTTTGGTGTAGTGGTGATATATAAGAGTAGCATTATATTCACAATTGCCGATTTATTTTGAAGACCCAGATCAATAATATATCATTATGAGTGGCAACGAAGGTGATTGATTAAAAAACTCAAAAAAGGGTACCTGATTAAACAATTCATCATAATAAATACAAATGTAAATAAATAAATCTAGTTTCACAGCTAAAAAATATCTTAACTAGTGACGGTGAGAAGAAACTAGTATAAATGTTCAAAATAAAACAAAATGATAACCAGTTTAAATTAGTTATAATATAGGCAAGTAGATATAAGCAAAATATATAAACGCAACCTATACGTATACATATATGTATATATATATATATATATATATATATATATATATATATATATATATATATATATATTATATATGTATATATATATATATATATATATATATATATATATATATATATATATATATATATATATATATATATATAAGAAACTGTAAATATCTAAACATATATATATATATATATATATATATATATATATATATATATATATATATATATATATATATATATATATATATATATATATATATATATATATATATATATATATATATATATATATATATATATATATATATATATATATATATATATATATATATATACATATATATATTGTAACATTCATTTTTTCCTAGATTTTAAGACCATGTAATGTTACTGATTTTTCACTTCAAATTGTACTTATTTTCATTTTTGTATCGAACGGTATATTAATCAAAGATTCCAAGCCGTTCGGTATATTAGTGTGCTGTGCGGGTTTCTGACCGAATCTATCGGCACGCCGGGATTGGTTGAAAATGTGTATCCGGATTTTTGGTTCCGGCGTCGCGATATTACCGAGAGAAGGCCGACGATTATTTAAGGGTCCGGTAGGACAGGAATCGAGGCTGAGTACCATCAAGCCGCAGCCAGGCGAATTCTCATCGGAGCCGCCAAGAAGCTTCCTTCGACTGAGCTGCAGTAAAGGCTCATAACAACAATCATGAGAGCTAAATAATGCACCAGTTTTTTAACGAAAAGCCGTAGTGGGCTCTCTAAGTGTTTACTAGAAAAGTGTGAAATCGGTCGTGTTCCATCGAAGCCGAAATAAAAAACAGTAAGTTACCAAAACATCCTTCCATAGACTTATCCCTGAGTAGTGCCTTAACAGCAATATGAACTGACTAAAAAGTGAAGTGAAAAGCACTATTTTTCGTCTTCGGGAGTAGTCAGAGTTTAGAATTTAAATGTCATAACTACCAGTTAGGCTAAAATTTTTTAGTAATCCTGTAAAACTGCAAAGGTTAGAACTTTCTATTTTTAAAAACTTGAATAAATTTTCTTTTTGTTGATTAAAGCTAGTGTCTCACTGAATACCTATCTTACTTTTCAGGATAAGAACGGCTGTACCAAACTGATATTTTTCTTTACCAACAGTACACCCTTTCAGTATTTTTTCATTTTTTTAGCTGAAGTTAGATCCTTTCTATTTTAAAATGAATGGTGCCCAAAAAGTCGTACAGCTGAGGTTTCTTTAAAAATAGAAAATAATTCCAAAAAGACGTACCAAAATTATCTCTTACCCATATCTCTCTACCAAAGAAAACTGAGCTGGTGTGTGTTTAATTTCTTTAGTTCTTTTAAAATCAGGATTCACTCGATTCATTATCAGAAATTAAAGCGGGGCTGCAAGAAAATTGCGCTCAAGCTTGGGGCATCCAATATTCAAACGGTACAAAATTGCGCTCAAGCGTGGGACAAACAACTTCTCACAGGGTACAAAAAAAAAGATGCCTCAAACTGAGGACAGTTTCGCA